>JAUTXW010000021.1:1200000-1536841 GCA_030620095.1 Kuschelorhynchus macadamiae
CGCACAGGAAGGCAGTGATTGTTGTAGAGACTTGAATTGAATACAAAAGTTTCTAGGAAGTGATCTCTTTTACATAACATAAAGTGAAATAGTTTAAATTAGAGTTAAACAAACTGTTTATGGACTGATATTAACACCAATAAGGTAAGTAATTTTTAAAGCATAGTGATTTATTATTGCCCAATTTACTTTAAAAAGCCCCGCACGTTACTATGTTCGGGATACGTCAAAGTTTTAATTGCCCCTGTAGGATTTTTTTAACCTATAATGCTAAGGAGCAAGAATAACAAAATTTCGTTTCTTTGAGTCCCTTTTTTTTGTTTGGACTAGGACTTGTTTCTTAACTGCATGTCGCTTACATATAAATCTGAACTAGTCTGTACAAAAACTACAAAGAAGTGTTACTTCAAGTATGGGATCCATTAGCGACCTTGATAAACAAGATTAACAACAACAAACTTCAACTTCTTCTGTCTTATTTATTTAAAATGTTCACATCAACACATCTTGTCTAAATAGTTAGACAGACTGATTAACTTTAATTTAAACGTGCTGAAAAGAAAACATAACATTATTTAGAAACCCAAATTAAAAACTCCTGAGTCGACAAGAATATTAAAATTGCTGTTAGTTCGTAAAGTTTCTCTAGCTATGACTTTTTTGTTGCTACTTGAACTATTAGCAGTTCTTCAAATTGGGTACCTCCAACCACCAATCATCTTTAAACAAAGATGCATACTTAACTCTGAAGGAATGTCTTTGAAAGATGTATCAATTCACTTATTGGATTTATTTCAATTCTAGCATTTTCCTATTTTGAGTAGGTTAAACGTGGGAGAGACGCTGCACGGCACATGGCAGCTAAACCAAACAGAAGGAAGGCACCATAAAGCGTGCTACTCACAATTCGTTCATTTGTCCGCATATTATTTAATTCGTTGGCATGGATTTCATGCGTTTCAATACATAAAAAATAAAAGATTAGATACAGGCGAATGGTTCGCCGAGGTCATGAAATGAAAACGGATTAAATAAGAATTGGTGAATAGTGTGGATAAAATATAGTTCATTTATACGAATTAATAAAGCGAATGAACGAATCGAAACGACGAATCGAATCGAATAGTAAGTAGGGGACTTAGTGTTTTGTATGATGGATAGAATCTAGGCGGGTCGAACTTAAGTGCGTTATTTAAAATGTATAGCTAAGTTATTGGTAAAATTCCAGTAGCTATTTATGTTTATTATATTAAATAGTGTGTTTTAAAAATCTGCATGTATCTGTTAGGTTGGTTGCAAATAAATCGATGCGGCTTCTGTCCCTACCTAATTTTGAGAGAAAGAGGCGTCATATGTAATAAAGGGTTTATTGAATTTGGTATCTAGTTGCCGAAAATCATGTTTTCTCAATTCCTTCGATCTGTCTGTCGCGGCATATCTAAAAAACTATTTACCCGATTGACTTCAAATTTTAGTCAAAAATTAAGGGTCATATGGAGATGACCTGGTAACATTTTGGTATAAATTCAATACAGCAAAACAAAATGGCGACCTAGTGAAACGTTAAAAAAATTATTACTAAAAAATTACTTCTCCAATTTATCCCAAAAAGTCAAATATTAGGTAGGAATCAACTGGTAAAATTCTGGTACGAATCAAAGATGGCGGAACAAAATGGCGGCTTAATACAATATTTAAAAATTCAGCTTGAAAAAAAAAAACTGCTTAATGGCTTGATTTCAAATTGTGTGCCATTACTAATTGTGGTATAGGGATCAACTAGTAAAACTGTGGTATTAATTCCAAATGGCCGAATAAAATGGCAGACAAATAAAATGTTTGTAATCGTGAACAAAGTCACCTTCTCAGGTTATAGCGTCCCTAGACGCCAAAAAATATGTTTTATTAATTCCGTCGGTCCGTCTGTCGCTCTGTTTCTCAGTTCGCGGCATAGCTTCAAGACTACTTACTCGATTGACTTTAATAAAAAATTAAGAGTATTATGGGAATGACCCTCTTAATATTTTGGTAAAAATCCAATCTGGACTGGATGATTTGATGCAAATGTTCTTGAGCTTCTTAACAAAATCGTGTTTACCCGTAATAAATTGTTGGATTTCAATAAAACACTCTCGAAAAGTAAATAAAAATGTAATTAGACAAAAAGTAAATGTGAAAATACAAAATGCACGCGGTGACCCGAGATCTTTAAAAGCAAGAAGGCGACTAACTTACAAAAACAAACTTATGAAACTTAAGCTGATTAGCTTTACATTATGTGTTCTCGGAATATCGCTCGCTGCTTTCAAAACAAAAGTTATCAATACTTACTAGGCGGCATTTGTTTATAGAGACGCAGCAATATAATAATACCTGCTATTGAAATAGCATTTTGAATATTATTTATTTCAACATTCCCTCTTATTCCAAATGCTATTCAATATTCATCATTTTAACAATATTGTAAAATACACTTTTCTGTAAAGGTTTGGTAAGAATATCAGCTACCTGATTTTTACCTTCCACAAACACTATATCGATTTCACCACGATTCACTAAGTCCCGAATAAAATGAAATCGCACATCAATATGCTTCGTTCTTTTGTGAAATTCAGGATTTCTTGCCAACTTGATTGCGGATTGGTTGTCCACTCGCATAGTAATTGTTTCTTGGTGGATTCCCAATTCATTGAGGAATGATTTTAACCATACTGCTTCTTTTCCTCCTAGAGCTAGAGAAACATACTCTGCTTCGGTCGTTGATTGAGCAACAATGCTCTGTCTTTGACTTGTCCAAGTGATTGGACCATCTGCCAATATAAATATATATCCACTTGTAGATTTTCGTGTCTGCTGACAACCAGCATAATCAGCATCTGTGTAACCAATTACGTCAACATTATCTTTCTTTTTATATACAATTCTATAATCAATCGTATACTTAAGATAGCGCATAATTTTCTTAACTGCTAACCAATGTTGCTGATTCCAATTGTTCACAAAACGACTAACTTGGCTAACGCTGTAAGCAATATCTGGTCTACTTACGGTTGCTAAAAATATAAGAGAACCAACTGCTTCACGATATGGTTCACTTCTTATGTCAGAATTGTCTGATGGAGATTGAAGACTAACACCAGGTTCAGCTGGAATACTCGACGATTTCGCATCTTCCATATTAAATTTAGTCAAAATACTCTTGATGTACTGTTTTTGACTAATGGAAATTGTCTTGTTTTCGTAATCGCGCACTATTTCTAGTCCAACAAATTGTCTTGCATCCTCCACCGTAATACTAAAGTCCTTTTTTAAGTTTGTTATCAAATCGTCAATCGCATCTTGAGAATTTGACAACACAAGTCCATCATCAACATACAGAGCTAAATAGATCAAATGTTCTCCAAACTGTCCAGTAAACACGCACTGATCACTCTCTAATTGTTTAAAATTATACAATTGTAAAAAGTTCACAAACTTATTATTCCAACAACGAGACGCTTGTTTGAGTCCATATAGACTTTTCTTTAACTCACATACATAGTCCGGTTTATTTTTATCTTCAAAACCACACGGTTGCTTCATATAAATCGCCTCCTTTAAATCACCATTCAAAAATGCTGTTTGAACGTCAAAATGTACCAATTTCAAGTCTTTTTCAGCTGCTAACGCGAGTAAAACGCGAATTGAATCGTAGCGCACTACCGGCGAAAAAGTCTCGTCATAGTCTATACCTTTTTGTTGAGTATACCCTTTTGCTACTAAACGCGCTTTAAAACGAACACCTTCAGGGTTAGTTTTTACAGTATATACCCATTTATTATCAATAACTGAGGAGTCAATTGGTTTTGGCACTAAAATCCAAGTATTATTTTTATTTAAAGCTTCAAATTCCTTTTCCATTGCTGCTTTCCATTCCATATTCTCTTCACATCGAATGGCTTCTTGGTAGGTTTGTGGATTCAAAGTTGAACAATATACAGAAGGGCCATAGTAATCAGGACGTTTTAGATTATTTCTGTCTGGAAGAATTCTGTTATTTTCGTTTGCATTCCCTTCGGTGGCTTCTTCAGCAGCCTGCTGATGTTCTTGCACTACTTCTTGTTCGATTTCTTCTGTGATATCATCTTCAAATTCACATGTCAATGGAATGTAATTTTGTTTTATTTCTGAAGTATCATTTCCGTTGGTTTCATCAAAATTTACATCACAACTGATGTAAATCCTCCTTTTATTTGGATCCCATAATCTAAAATTATTTGAAATTCCATCATATCCTACGAATAACAGTTTTCTACTCTTGTTATCCCATTTTGTACGGAGCTGCGCTGGTACCATCATGTATGCAACACTTCCAAATATTTTTGTATGCTTTATATCAGATTTAATGCCTAAAAAGGCTTCAATAGGCGCCATGTTTGTTGTACGATTTATTGTGGCTCTATTTAATATGTATACAGCAGTGTTCACTGCTTCAGACCACAATTCAGTTGCAATCTTTTTATTACACAACATCGAACGTGCATATTCGACTATAGTTCGTATTTCCCTCTCTGCTGTGCCATTTTGCTGAGGAGTATACGGTGCTGATTTTTCGTGCAAAATTCCCTCTGCTTTAAAATATTGTTGAAAACTTTCATTTACATATTCAGTTTCATTATCACTTTTAAACACTTTTAATTTGTTGCCTGTTTGTTTCTCTATAAAAGCCTTATATTCTTTAAATCGTGCAAAAACTTCCGACTTATGTTTTAAAAAATAAACACTTCTATAGTCAGTACAATTATCTTTAAATATTACGAAGTAACGTGATCCGCTGGGTGACGAAACATTCATAGGTCCACAAACATCACTGTGTATCTTTTCTCCAGGCTTATCGGTTTTTATTTTATAAACATTTTGTTTATGAGGTTTTCGAGACTGCTTACCCAGCTGACATGCCTCACAAAAATATTCGTCCTTAGTATCGAAATTGAGACCTTTTATTTTCATCAGTTCTTTGAAATGTATATGACCTAATCTTTCATGCCATAGTTTTAATGAATCGGCCTCTGTCACATTACACTGCATATCAGGTTTTATTCGTAGTAGCATATACCACAGGTTGTTATTTCTAATACCGACACACGATAAATTGCCATCTGAATCTCGAAACTCGCATTTATGCTGATTGGCATGATGTGAAAAATTTTTATCAGTCATAACACCGACGGAAAATAAATTTCTTTTTAAATCAGGGACATAAAGAACGTTGTCCATTGTTCTGTTATGCCATTGATTATTTACTTTAGCTTGTAAATTTATTGTGCCTTTTCCTGTAGCGAATATTATTTTATTATTTGCAATTTTTACTGATAAAGGATTTTCTAGATGCTCTAATTTTGAAAACCACTTTAATTGGCTGGTCATGTGCATACTCGCACCTGAATCACATATCCATTTTTGTTGATCATTATCTGAACTAGCTGAATATAACGACGATAAATCACAAATATAAGCTGAACTAGAGTTACCTTGGTGATTGTTTTTCTTCTGCGCATCAGATATTCGCTTTCTGCACTCTCTGGCCCAATGTCCTTTTCTTTTACAATAGTTGCATAAAGTCTTTTTCTTTAGTTCAGCTATATGTCTTGTTTTGGATCCGCTTTCTTGACCGTCGAACTTAACTTGTTTGTCTAATTTTTCTTGTAAAACTTTCACTTGCAATGCTAATTGATTTGTTTCATTTTCCGAGCTCGACATTCTCAATTCTTCTTTCATAAGACGAGCAGTTAAATTGGTGAATGTCTGTTCTTGTGGTGTCACAGAATCCCATGCTGTTTTAAAGTTGCTGTATTTTTGCGGTGAACTGCTTAGCATTTTTGAACAAACTGCACTTTCACTAATAACTTCCTTAACGTCGTGAAGATTCCTGATCATACTTTCCATTTTTGCAATATGACCTGCAATTGAGTCACCCTCCTTTATTCTATATTCATAGAATTTTTGCCATAAAAGCTCCTTGGATACTTCGGTTCTTTGCTCATGAATTGACATAAGTTTAACCCACATTTCTGCAGCATTTTTGCAATTCACCAAACATTCTAATTGGTGCTGCGCTATGGAGGTGAAGAGTATCACTTCCGCCCTGGAATTCTTGTCGTCCCAAGATTTCCATTCTGCTGATGAGGTGTCTTGTGGTTGGGAAACACTTCCATCCACAATATCAAGGAGTTTCTTCGACTTTAAAATAATGGATACACTAAATTTCCATAACTGAAAATTTGACCCATCAAATTTTACAATGTCGGCGCTTGTATATCCGGTTGCCATTTTTCTGTCGGTACACTTTGTCTTTAAACACACTAATTTCTTTAACACTTCACTACTATACTGTCAATTACGCGAACTACTTAACGATTTTTAATTATTGTTCTTCACTGTATGGGTGCCTGGGCCCATAACCTGTTGGATTTCAATAAAACACTCTCGAAAAGTAAATAAAAATGTAATTAGACAAAAAGTAAATGTGAAAATACAAAATGCACGCGGCGACCCGAGATCTTTAAAAGCAAGAAGGCGACTAACTTACAAAAACAAACTTATGAAACTTAAGCTGATTAGCTTTACATTATGTGTTCTCGGAATATCGCTCGCTGCTTTCAAAACAAAAGTTATCAATACTTACTAGGCGGCATTTGTTTATAGAGACGCAGCAATATAATAATACCTGCTATTGAAATAGCATTTTGAATATTATTTATTTCAACATAAATATATGTCTTAGATTATAAATACAAAAATTGGAAGTGTTGAATTAGCAAAAAAACTTTAGGTGTTTTTTTACATTCTTCACTTTATTTTACGGGCCAACAAGGTTATATACGTTATCTACTGGAATATGGAATATGAATTAACAATCTTATTATGATTTTCTCAGAAAATATCTGAAGTATTTAGTTAAAAATTAGGATATTGGAAATGTATAGATAGACCAAATTGAGCTGCAAAATGGAATAAAGTTCTCGACTAATGAATCTCGGGTATGTTTGGATAGTGACACCTGGTCTAGTACAAGAAGTTCATCCATCTGGCGGTGGTGGAGTTATGATTTGGGCAGGGATTTCTCTAGGAGGTCGTACCGAATTCTACATTTGTCAAAAAGCAATGAATGGAACGTGACAATATTACAGATAGTGTCGTAGAATGCGTTACATTTGACTTCCATCCAAACTTCAAGTTTTTCTGATGACAACGCTCGCTTACTTCGCGCAAAAATTGTGCTGCAGTAGATTGAAGAAAATGACACTAATATCATTTACGTCTACCCCTAAAATCGCCCGATTTAAACACCATCGAGCACGTTTGGAATATGCCGAAGAGAGCTGTAAGGGAGCATCATCCACCTCCAATGACAGTGTAGTAGCTAAGGGAAATTTTACCCTATCTATGGGATCCACAACAACAAGAAAAGATAGATAATTGCATTCTTTTAGTATGTCTAGACGAGTGCAAAGTGTAATAAATAATCGAGGATACCACACAGAGTATTAAATAAGAAGTTTGTATATTTTAATTCACTGTTTTAATAAAATCTACGTAATCTTTGAACGTAAACTTACTCTTAACACATTACATCTAAGAAGATTTTTTTATTAAGTTGGCTCACCCTTAGACACGTATATTTCTCTGTCAACAAACTTTCTCATTGTTGCGTATTTACCAAATGGCGTTTTATATGAAAGGATATAAATCAAACCTTTTCGTTTAATTTGGCGACAAACAGGGCACATTAATTTTATTTAAATTTAGAGGACGTTTTTCGAATCACTCTATAGAAATATTTTTTAATAGTGCACCAGCTGGAAAGGCTATGAAATATTCTTTTCGAGATCATCAGCCGCATCGAGATATATTTTTTTTCCAGAAAATTATTATAAGGTTTAAATTTGCGTACACATTTCCAATATCCCGAACTCTAGGGAGTGTGTATATTTGCTTCCCTGACTGGAACAGGACGATTTTCAACTTAAGACTCAGAAAGTAATGACATGTTTTGAGCTGGATACATTAGAAAATCATAGGAGATATCTTGATAAATGTTTTGTTTTTCTTTAAGATTATTAATAGATATTACCGTAAAACGGGATTACTTTGGCAGTTTGTCACATATGTATACATATTTTTTTATATTATCTGTTTTTTTTTAGCGGTTCTCTGTTGTTGCAGGTCTAAAGTAAGCACAAATGTTTAGAAACTATAAAAAAAATGACAAAGACATTATCTTTGTTTTATGTTTAGAATTTTAAGCTAAATTTTATTTCGATTTGATAAATGAATAAATTATTAAGAAATGTGTCTCATAACTTTAATATATTCAGAAATTAAAAAAATATCTTCACCAAATTCAAAGTTCAAATTTTATTATTTTGGGTACCAAAGAAGGCTTTAAACAGCTTCTATATTAGTGAAAATAGGATATTAATATATTGCCAAAGTAAACCCAAATTTCTGCCTACTTTGGCACCCCACAAACAATTTTTCTTCTCCGATATTGGTTGATGATATTATACCAAATTCGGGTGACCTACTGTCAGTTACGTACAAAGCGCGCGATTTTTAAAAATTTTAATGTTTCAAGCAGTTTGTGCCTTAGAGTATCAAAATAGGTCAAAACCTGCCAAAGTAATCCCGTTTTACGGTATGTCAACTAAAATACTAGGAAACATAGATTTTCACATACCATCTAAAATCTTAAACTGTTAATCAGTTTTCTGATTTAAATTTCTTTGGGGTTTCATTATTTGAATTTGGAAGCAAATTAAGAACTGCAATTCTGTGAATATTAAATGGAACTGTGATTGCTTGTTGTTTTTTATTGCTATTAATTATGTTTTGTAGTCTTGTTTAAAACATTTTGTATTGTTATTATAGTTTATTATTATATTCGTAGCTTTGTTCAAATTTATAGATTTTATCTATCTTTTATACATATAATAGTTTGTTCTTTATAAAAATGGTATAAACTGTAATTAAATGAATAGTAATAAGCGATATATAATTCTTCGGCCAAAAAGCCGAAAAAAAATATGTGATTAAATAAGCGAGTATTTCGACCTTTTGTCTAAAAACTGTATAAGTCATCTACAAAATAAGTTTATTCAAATCAAAAGTATTATTATTCAAAAGAAATACCTACTTATAACCTTTGACGAGATGCATGGTTAAAACATATACGTTTGAGGGACAAAAACAATATAATAGATTAAAAAACTCAACAAAAAATAATGGTTAAAACTATATGCCGATCGTTGATCGATGAATGCTAACTATTTATATAAAATGCTATCAAGTTCTAATGACCATGTTAGTGATGGTGAATGCGCCGGTATTCATTAATCTGCCAGAGGGTGGTGTGGTGAAAGCGTAAGCTGCTATTATATTTAAATATCTAATATTTTTGATAGTATAATTGTAATTCTTCTATAAATTATTAGAAAAAGAAACATTCGATAACGAATTTAAATGAAAATAGGCTGAGGAGATATGTTTGATTTGAAGTTTAGGGGTCTAAATTATTGGATATAACAGAGTATAACTACAAATCACTATGCACTTACTATATATACTCCTATAAACTCTTTAGGTAATTTTGGTCAGTATTTTAAACAAATATACCTAGAATCTAAAATGATATCAAGGAAGGGGGGGGGGGGCTTAAAAGTTAGAAAAGGTATAAAAAAAGCGTAGACTGTACCTATAATAAGGTTTTACATAGAAGACAGTAAATTGGAAGACTCCGGAGGGAAGGTGCAACCCCCGCGCCATTTTTTCCCCAGTACCTTTTCAATGGCAACCTAAAAATCTTTACAAGATGATATTTTGAAAATGGATACTACCTACTAGATTAAGTCAGCAGTACTGTCACTTCTAAAAATTAGGTACTCTTCAAAATTAAAAGAAAAAACTCTATATAAGAAACAGATTAAGGTTTGATGTGCTGGGCCAAATCGGCTTGTTTTTTGTATTGTTGATTTTTTGAAAATGAGGACCTTGGGCAGTAAATGTTAATGGAAATGTCTAAAAATAATATTCGTTTAGCTAAAACTGAAAAAAAAGAAAATGTCATAGCATATTCAGAGTGCAAGGATTGCCATGTTTTACTTGACGATACAATTTTTTAAGAAAAAGTAACTACAGGGACAGATCTTGGAAATTTAGTAACAAATAAGCATATTAATTATTAAAAACTGTATAGGTTTCTAGAAAATGGGCTTCCTATAATGATAAACAACAGCTAGATAACATTTTTTTTTGTAAATAGGTATACTTTTATCTCTAGTAAGATACTTAGGTAATGCTCTTTTCTTTCTCACTTTTAGAATATTTTCTATCGTAGATTTTTTACTTAATTTTTGTTAGTGTATTTGTACACCTTAAATAAAATAAATGGATTTTTTGTGTTAAAACAGAAAAAATATAATATTAAAATTGTAATTTCTTAAGTTATTTTCGAAGTTTAGAAAAATTGGAGCAACTTTTATTTTTTACAAACGATTTTTTCCTTTGCTTTAGAGTACAACAGGAAAATTCTTATTCTTATAAAGTCTGTAATGCTTTTATCAATATCTTTAAACCTTTTGTTCCTGATTGTTTAAGCTGACAAGGCAAAACTCACAAAGAAACAACAGTAATTACATGTGAAGACGTTCACAAATGTAAGTAAAATAACATTAATTTATTAAAAATGTCTCAGAAGGACCAAGTCTGTATATGCTATTTTAATGTATCAAATATTTTCTATGTAACTCTAATGTTTTTTCTAGTTAAAGGCATATAAAATACTTCATTTTAACAATCGAGTTTAGGGTCAGCATGTTTTATGTTCGAAAAGGTAACTTCGAAATAACATTCCTTTTATGACAATATGAACTCACCAGACAATAAAACGTGTATCCATCCAACAAAATTCGGGTGCTATTATAGTTCTAAATTCACTCAAAACTACACAAAATAAACCGTTCTTCGTAATTTGAACAAAACTTTCATAAGCCACCAAAATAACCTTTCACTCTCCCGCTATAGACCAGTGATACAGACTACTGTCACAAACTAAACTTTTCCGACAACACAGAGGGGGCACATCTAAACTTCTTTGCATCTCTCACAGGGATGCTGATTAGACCACGCCCCCCTTTGGAAATGTCATCCTCGGCTCCGCCCAGATCTAAGCGCCGTGAACTCGAAACGGTCCAATGAGGCGCGACGGCGACTGTTGCGCGGTCTGGTGGAGACGTCGCGAACTGCACCTTTCGGACGTCGATTCCTCTGTGTGACGGACGCGTGTAGGTAGGAATAGGATGGGAAGGAGAGCTTGCTGAGGTAGACAGTTTGTGGCGTAATTCGCATAATGCTATAGGAGTAAACACCGAATGTAAATTTACGTTTAGGTTACTCAGTCTGTTGCCGACAAATTATCAGATTAAAAACATAGGGCTTTATTTTTTCATCTTTAAAATGTACAGCAGTCACACTAAATAGAAATTATAATTATTTTTCTGATCAGTAATATTAGAACAGTTCATGACAGATTTAATATGCGTTATTTAATTTTGCAGCAATTAACATGACGCTAGGAACACGAAATACGTGCAATTTTAATGTAAATTTCACATCAGTACTTTTTTTAACTTATAAAAATGGGTTTTTTGACAGGTCACCATGGCAACGCATGTATTTTATTGGAAATTTTTCTCTCTACAGTAGGTAACCAACAACGAATTATAGTGGAAATTTTTTAACATAATGACAAAATATTTTTTTGACATTTTTTTAAAACATATTTACATTTCGCAAAAACGCACTTAATTTTTTTATAAACTAAAATTTTGATATATGATACTCACCTAATTAAGGTATTTTTTTGTATTCTTCTGCCGCCTCCTTTCTTCTCGAAGTCGAAAAAACTGGACTTGAATCGAACATTTTTTAAGTAAATATCAATGTCTGATGAAATATATATAATATTTAGGCACCATTTTGTTTACCATTTTTCCATTTAATAGTTTCAATTTTGAATAATTTAGAAGCAAACATTCCTGAACTCTAATCAAATTTTCTTGCTTCAAATGGCAACCGCATCTTATATTAATTTATGACATAATACAATGATTAGTAGACAATTTTTCACATAAATTACATACAACATGATTTTCAAAACGTTTCATTTTAAAAATAAAAAATGTCTGTTATTGAGTGTAAAATATTATGTTTACCACAAAACAGGAATTTTTTCTCTTCAAGGAAAGATATATTATTTTTACTGACGTTTTGTTCTGTCAAAATATGATGAGTGTAGCCATCTATGACCTGTTCGCTGCCGCCGGATATGCACGCGGCTCTAGAATTCCAAAAGTCAAAAAATATGTTTGCCTTAGCTTGTCAGGTTAAAATCAAAGATAACTCCAGATTTATTAGAAATATATTAATAAGACACTATTTTTTGCGTTTTTCACGTTTTTAATATCACTTTTAACTTGAAATATCATATAAATTTGCAGTTTAAGTAAAATAACTAATTTTAGACATAGATATTTACATATTAAACAATTAAGATTGACATTACATTATATTGGTTACATTATATATTGATAAATATCTGTGTGTGTACAAAACAGAATATTATTCTTAATTTTAAAAATTGCAAAAGCATACAAATAGAAAAAAATATATACCAAACACTTTATCTAACTCTAGTAAACTATACAATTGGAAATCTGTGACTTGATTGAGAAATACAAATAACTATAAACCAATTAACTTAGCCTTTTCTATATTAATTAATTTACAAAATATAAGATACATAACATAATCGTCTTCGCAGAACTGTAGCAAAAACTTCAAAGCCTTCCTTAAGCAACTTGTTTATCTTTTTACTAAAAAGATGTTTGTTTTGTATTTGTCTAATATCAGACGGAAGTAAGTTAAAAAGTTTTGGACCAAGGTAAGTTAAAAACCTTTGAGTTGTTGTTCTTGTCAGAAAAGGTACTTCAACGGAGTTAGCAGCTATGCCTCTGGTGTAGTAATTTAATATTTTTATATATAAACAAAAGGACCGCCTTCGTATATAATTGCTGAAGTGTAAAGACTTGGGCTTCCTGGTAAAGAAGTTCAGTAGCATATCTGGGATGTTTTTTAAAAATTACCCTTAGGAAATATCTTTTAGTAACATTAATTTAATATATTTAAACCAGTAGCAAAAGACCCACCCCATATTGATATACCATATTTAATAACTGATTCCGCCAAAGCTGTATACAACATTTTTAAAATATAAATAGGCATACAATTTCTGAGCTGATAAAATTTATAAATAAGGTTACGAATTTTTAAGTTAACACTTTCTATATGTTTTTCCCACTTTATATTTTGTTCAATAAAAATACCTAAATACTTTATACATGTAGTCTTACTTAAGGTTTCTGTGCAATTACATGTATTTTCTTTCAACAAACACTGATATGAATGTACTTTTAGTTCTTGTGCATTTAACTGATCATGATCCAAAATACTAAAACTCATATATTTGGTTTTGTCTAAATTTATTGATAATCGATTTTCCCCTAGCCATTGACGAACTTTTGCAAAATCAGTAGCTGCCTTTTCGACCGTGCTTTCCCAGTCATCACCCTTTACAAGTAAGACAGTGTCGTCTGCGTAAGAGATAAGTTTTCCTGATGTATTCAGAAATAGAAATTCGTTAATGTAAAGAGTAAATAAAAGTGGACCGAGCCCAGTTCCTTGCGGAACTCCACACTCCACCGATTTAAAACTACTATACTCATCTCCTACCCTTACACACCGCTCCCGTTTAGTAAGATAATCTTTTATTAAGCTATAACCTAACCCTCTAATCCTATATTTTTCCAATACTTTTAATAAAATTGCATGCGATACCGTTTCAAAGGCCTTAGCCAGATCTAAAAAAATAGCACATGGTTTTTGATTATTTTCAATAGCACTATAAATGTAGTTTGTTACCTCAAATAGCGCTTCTTCAGTTGATTTACCCTCTCTAAATCCAAACTGATTTGGAGATAATATGTTGTTTCTTTCGATGTGCTTTGTGATCCTATCCCTTAAACAAATTTCCAATATTTTTGCAATATTATTGATAAGCGAAATTGGGCGATAATTCCCGGGTAAGTACATTTCCTTTATATATTGGTATAACAACTGACCTTTTTAATTCCTTCGGTATTATTCCTGTCAAAATTGAACAATTATAGATATGGGTCAAAGGTTTTGAAATATTATGACGTATTTTCTTTAGTAAGCTACCCTTTAGTCCATCTAAACCTGGAGCAGCATAATTTTTTAAAGATACTATGTGTTTAAGAACTTCACATTCGGTTATAGGTGTTAAAAATAAACTAGAACAATTCGCGCGAGAACTATTAAATTTTTTTTTACAAAATATTCTGTTTGACATTGTTTTTGCGATATTTATAAAATATTTATTAAACATATTAGCTACCTCTTTTTTATCAGACTGGATAGTATTATTGTTATCTCTTAAAGAAAATTGTATTTTTATTGCAGTTTATTTCCTCGTTAATTATTTTCCACATTTTTTTAGGATTTTGTTTTGTTTCACTAAATTTGTTTTGATAATATAAAGTTTTTGTTTCCTTTATCAACCTATTTAGAACATTGCGGTAATTTTTAAATTTATTTAGTAAGGTCGTGTTAATCCTATTTTTTAAAAAATCTTTTTTTAATTTGTCTCTGTATCGGATAGAATTTATTAGTCCAGAAGTGATCCACGGTTTTAGCTTTTTATTTTTTGATGTTATATTAATCTTTGTACTGGCTGATCCTAGAGCAGTATTCAGCATATGATAAAAACATTCATACGCTAAATCACTTTGGTTCTTATCAAACACACTTTCCCAGTTTGTCTCTTCAAGTCTCTTATTTAATTTTTTGTGATCAATAGATAAATAAAAACGCCTTTCGATGTCATTTTTTACAGGATTGTCGACCATTTGTACCTTCAGAATAATAGGAAAGTGATCGGTTATATCAGTAATTAACACAAAAGGTAATACCTCTAATTTATTACAATTTTTTTGGGGACAGTTGAGAAAAAAGTGATCTATACATGACTCACTATCGCTAGCTTTATTTATGTAACTTAAAAACCTATTTTCAGTTAAAATATTTTAGTAACTATTTAATGTAACGTTTTCACAAAACAAATCTAAATTAACATCTCCACCAAAAATCCCAATGTTTCATTGTTTTTATATTGCGAGAATATTAGGCTAAGATCATTCAAGAATGTGTGGGTATCAGAAGCTGGTGATCTATATACAACAAATAATTGATAATCAATTTCTTTACTTTTAAAGTTCAGAAATGAGAAAGTAACTTGATTATATTTAACATTTACGAAACTTTGTACCTGTATACAACCTCCTCCTGACAAAAACAAGCACACCATCGTTCTGATTAAAATTTCCTTCAGAATAATACACATAATAATTTGGAATGTTATAGTGTTATAGAACACCAAAAATTCTTCAAAGTTTTTACTAGCACTGCGGATATTCATATGAATAAAATTTATTAGATCCCTTTCACCTGTATAGTATTCAGACGCACATATATTTGAAGTTTCAACATTGGCATAATCATTAAGTTCATTGAAATAATCATATTTTACTACCCTAGGATTTTTATAGTAGACCTTTTTGAAAAATAGTAAAATAAACAGTTTTTATACACCTATATACACAGTGATTCATTTATCTAGTAACACAGTTACCTCATAAACTATAAAACATAAAAAGAAAATTTAAATACTAAATTTATGTACTAAAAAAGGAATTTTTCATTTATGTTCTTTTTATTTACAAAATATTCGTTCTTTCAAGGCGACCATCAACATTTTTATTTTGGCTAGTGGAGAAAAGTAAAAACTTGAGAAAATTAAATCATTAAGAAATTTTATTAATATTTATCTTTTTTACTATACTAAAAGCTTAAGAAAAATTACAGATATAAAATTAAATATATCTCTAGGTATGCTGGTTATAAGCATAATATAATTAGGCAAAAAACGTATACAAAACTAATCAAAATATTTCTAAGGGCTTTAGCGATATAAACGAAGTCTAAGAACTGTTAATGCTACAGTTTATAAAAGAAAATTAATTTTTATTGGTATTTTTTATCTATAGAATAATTCGCTTGTGCAAGACGGCTATCAACGTTCTTATTTTAATTAAAACCATCTATAATTTAAATGAAATTATTTAATATTAACTTTTTTACTATACTAAAGGCATCGAAAAATTACAAATTGTAAAATTAATTAAAAAAATTGTTTATAAGCATAATATATTTAACCTTAAAAAAACGTATAGAAAATTAACTCCGAATTAATCAAAAATGTTATTTATCGTGGTCAAGCGACATAAAACCAATTTAAGAGCTGTTAATGATACAGTCTATAAAAATTAAAAAGTTTAATACCATATTTGGCCATACTAAAACTAACAGGATCATTTTATTAACTATTTCTAATTTAGTTTGAATATTGTCTATATTAGCAGTTAAAATAATTAAAAAAATAATAAGTTACTTTTTATCAAGTTCAGGGGCAACTAATAGATTAATAATGTCACGAATTAAAATACCGTAATTTTTTGGAGGTAAAATTCTTAAACTAGAAATTAATGGGTCAGAAGAAACTAAAAGTATATTAAGTAAATCCAAGTTTGTTTTCTCTGGAGTCATTTTTCTGGTATTGTGCTCTCTGTAATATTTTATCCTCTGCTAACTGTCCTATCGGAAGTAAAAAATGTTCAATTACCTCTTTACTTTGTATTAATGAATAGAATGAATAGAATTGAACTCTTTCATAGGCGTACTGACCAAAAAGTGAACAATTTATTTTGTAATCACAATTTAAAGTACTTGATATTATATTAAATCTATAAATCAAATTTTCATTTATGCCATTTATTTGTGATCTGTGTTAATTCTGGATCCGAAAAAAATCTTCTGGCAGTATTACCGTCATTTGTATTACCGAAACCTACTTTAAGAATGCCAATCAATAATCCAGTTTGCTCTCTAAAATATTCAATATTTTTTCTTTTCTTTGATTAAACTCGTTTTTTAAATTTTTGGGAATCCGCCAAACTTTAAAATTTATTCTGTATGAAATATGACTGGGTTAGTTGGTAAAGATTTGACGTATTCCAAATTATTAACATGTGCTGATCCGGTTTTACATAAATAACATTTTTGAGAAGAAGTGGACATCAAAGAATTAAACACCTTACCATCTACCACTGTTTTCAGCATTTCGTAGTATACAATATATTCCTTTTTATCTATTTTAAATTTAGTTGGTAAAAGCTGAGAAATTTGGTTTTCTACATAAGAAAATTCGGACTTAATAATTTCATCCGTTTCTTTTAAAAACTGTAACCTAACTGTCAAGCTATTTGAGTTTTCAAAACTTAAATGTAATGGCACCACGGATGTAGCAAGTATGCTTGAATCTTGAATGCTCTACCTTTTTGTTTATATTTACTTTGGTTTCCACTTCCGTCCGATCCCCATTTATAAATACATTTGTGCTCGAAATAACTTCTTTTTGAACCTGGACAATACAGGTCGTGGTATGGTTTAATAAATCCTGTAAAGGTACCTCAGCTTTGGCATGTGTCACCGAAATATTACAAGGATAATAATCTTTCTTGGCTCATATAATTTCTTTATAGGTGGGAAATAATTTTTGAAAGTCTTTCTTAGCAACAAGAGCTCTCAAACCTATGTATTGATGTCGTGTAAATTTGTAACTAACAAAAAATGCTAATGCCTCATCAGCTGAGAATGAAATGTTTGATGGATTTTTTTGCCTGCGTTCGATCTTTTTTAAGCGCGTTGCTTTTCTTGACGATGTTCTTATTTTGGAAAATACTGAGGCTACATCTCGCTTTCCAACAGAACGCAACTTCATTTCAGCAGCGAAGCATAGCTCCTCTTTAGTCTTAGAAGAAAAATCTACCCGAACTCTTCTGCGCTTTGTTTGAACACTTTCTTCAGCAAAGGAAAGTTTAGGGCGACCCAATATTGACGAGCTACTATTGACTGCCCTATTAGCACCTGCACCTGAAGTAATAATATTCTTCTGAAGCCATTTTTCGATTCAAATTTTCTAAGAAATCCTCGGGCTTTCTTCCGTCTTTCATATAATCCTTTTGTAAAATTATCGACATATTTGATAAGTAGTGCATTGTCGACTGCAGTAATATTTTGAACTCCAGTAATGTGTAAAACATGATTAATAAGTAATTTTTGGTTTTCACTTTTTTTAGGATGCAGCGGACTTTCTATTCTCAAAACTTCAAATAAGTCAGAACGTCTTATGACCATGTTATTTCCTACAAAAATGAAAATATCTAAAAAAGGGGAAAACATGTAATTTTCAGATTAAAAAGGGCAATATCCTAAAATAATTACGACGGTAAAAACATTTAGTCGTAACAAATCGCAAAAAAGTTGTACTCCACTAAAACATACATTTCTCCTACTTTCTAGTTTTTTGTTTTACATTTCTTTAAAACGTAATTACCACCTTAAACAAATAGCTAAACTTATAAACATTACTTAAAATTAAAATACTTACCGCCATGAATATGCATCATCTTGTTTTAAAACTCACGCTTTTGGAAATAATATAAAACACTATGGCTATATTTTTGCTAAAATGTATATTAAATATCGCAAAATTAAGCAACTTAACCTAAGGTGATATTTAATTCAATGTGACAGACATATTATTAAAGTCAAGTGCCAAAAAATGAAATATTTCTTTTGTTTATATATCTGTTGTCAAAGCCTACTGAGTTTTAATCAAATTGAACTACACATTTAATAGCGAAAAATTTGCTTTTTGGAGTCCTAGATTGGTATTCGTATTGTATCACTGTGCGCCGCACAGAGGTCATTTTACAACTTCTACAGAATAAAAAACCGAAAAATTTACTTTATTTTTCGAATTTTGTGTATAGTCATTTTGTTAAAAACTCCCTAAAAAAATATTTTAAGTTTTATTTTAATGCCGATTAAAGCTCTTTAACATACCAACGTCACAAAACTAAGGAACTTTGTAATTAAATTATTTTCTTAAAATACTTGTTTTTTAATATACATATTTAAAAAATTTGGCGCTGTAAGTAAATAAAAGTTTCGTTTTTTTTCTCTCTGATATTAAATTACAATGTATCCTTAAAAGAAAAGAGTAAAAAGTTTTTTAAAAAATTATGCGAGTTATGTAATTTTGAACAGCTGAAACGTTACAGATAGATCTTTTGGAACTCTCATCACATTTCTCGAATTGTAGATAATATCTTTCGGGATTTATTAGATATTATGTAGATTGAGTGTTTGTTTTTAGCGTTTTCATAAGCATATGAGTTAGACAAAGAATCAGGGCCTTGGTGGTTCTTTGAAACCATGGAAATGGTTTCAGAGAATCTTCTTCTCGAAAATCGTTTGAAGTTAAGGTATTTTTTAAACCAGGAAAATAATTTTGATCCAAATATTGCAAAACATACTTACATGGTGTTGCACCTAGAAAAGTTAGGGAGACTTCACTTATAAAGAAATACAAAATATTTCGTCACTTACATTATTCTCCAAAGTTTCTAAATTTTATGTAGAAAAACACACGATTTATTAGGGGGAACACCCTGTATATAATAAATGTTTGCAAAAAATGTTCAGTTATGTTTTAAATTAATACAAAATGCTTATTGTAATATTAGAGTAAGTTTGGGTTAACGTTTGCAAAAAATGTTCAATTGTGTTTTAAATTAATACAAAATGCTTATTGTAATATTAGAGTAAGTTTAGGTTAACATAATTTTTTTTAAAAAGTTTGGGATATAGAATGTATAAGGAATTTCGGTAATAAATCATATCTGATTCAAATAAATTATAAATTCTACCTCTAGGAAATAAACATAAAATATTTAATATTGGGCGTTATGATTGCAAAAAAGAATGAATTCCAAACGATTTTCTAGTTCTATTCATGGGAAGTTTTAATATCGAGGCCAGCTGAAATGATTTTAGGATTAAAGCCTAACAGAATATAAAAAATACCTACCTATGCTTGTTTTTACAGTCTGTCACAAAAGAAACAAGATTTACTTTAAATACCTACTGTTAAAATATTCTCAAAAATGCCTAGTTTACAATTTTGAACTTACTTAATATAATAAAGACCTATCGGATTCTTTGGTATATAAATTTTAGCTAGAGCTTTCGTAACTAATAATATATAAGCACCAGTTTTAGCGTGAACCGAGCAAGATTAATACATACATTAAAAAAAATGTATTGTTAAATTGAGCTTCGTGTCCCTTAAAAACCTAACAACCATAAATGGTTTTTTTAGTCGGCGGAATTTCCAAAGAATACGAAATTATTTTTTTATAATGGAACACTCAGTATATATAGTTTTTTATATTTTACCTTCTTGTCAGCTTTTAAAATAAGGGCTTGGTGATTTTTTAAAATATAGGGAAACATTCTATATGGTAAAATAAAATGCAGGTTTTTGATAATTTGAAATAATGTCTTAACTAAATATTAAAGAATATATATAAATATGTATGTCGTATATATAATATGTATTGTCCAAAACAGGACGCTTCTGGTAAGCTATATAAAGATCACTGTCATAAATGTGTATAATGAAGTGATCAAATTTGGCAACTTTACACATATAAAATGTGTTTTTAATAATTTAATAAAGGCATTATAGCAATTGCAATAAAGTTGTTTAAATGGGCTACAATATAATATACAGTGTGTCCTATATTCGCTTCTCTATATAGGGATCTCGGCTCCTATTATACCTACAGCAAAGGTTAAATGGGGAAAGTTTTAGAAGAAACTTATTGCATTCGATATCTGGCTTCAGATTTACGATCGATCAATAAGTTTGGGAAATATCGGAGAAAAACCGAAAATGGCGGATTTCGTTTTTCGCCAGTATATCCAGAAGGGTAAATTTGGCAGCTGTCAAAATGTGACATTATTCGGACACATTTTTAAGACAAATAAGATGGCGTATACGACAGGTATTCATTGTTTTTTTTTAACTCGCAACCCGCCTCAACTTTCATTTTTCTTATCACCGCCATATGGGATTTTTCGATTTTTGGAAAGAGCCTAAAATTTCCAGTCTAGTGATATCTCACAAGTGCATTAAAGATTTTAGTGTCATCAAAATATCAAACTTCGTAAATTAGGTTTCAATGTTTTTAAAGGAGGCCATGATTTATTTGTCACAAGATTACATTATTAAGTAAGTAATGTATTGAACGCATTGAATTTTCAATACAACATGAACGTAAATAGCGACTTAAAAAATCTAAATGAGCTTTAACTACTTTGTAAGTGGGTAACATTAATTTACAAATCTGCAAAATGACGTCCATTTGCATCGAGACCTTTTTGACAACTGGTGACTGGTTTTTTTACAACCCTGGTAGGTGTATTTCGGTTAATATTTCTAAATGTGTTTTCATAGATTTCATTCTTCGTGTGACCCCAGAGGTAGAAATCCAAAGGCGACAGGTCAGGGGATCTAGGAGGCCGAGATATTGGACCATTTAAAGAAATTATTCTTTCGTCAATTCTGCTCTCTTAAGAAGTTCCTGACTTGAATGGTATTGTGCGCCGGACATCCGTCTTGTTAAAACCAAGTTCTTCTTAATTCATCTTCCGTTAGAATAGCTCGTAAGGCTGGTACAACCTGGTTTCACAAAAGCTCTATGTACCTCTGCCCGTTTAGGTTGTAGTCAAACAAAAATGGTCCAATAAGTCGATTTCCTGAAATGATTAATAATTTATAAATAGGTGCCCAACAGTCAAGGGTGGCAGGGTCGGCCGGGTGGTACTAGAAACTATAAATTATAAATGGAAAATTATCTTTATTAAAAAGTAGACACTTTCTTTCAAAAAATAATTATCGAAACATCCGGTAATGAATGAGCTTGTATACAGTTGAAACCTATTCAGCTTTAATATGAAAAAGAAAAACATATTTGGTCAGCGGGATGTAATAGCCGTAGTAAATTATTTTGTTGGCATTGCATGTTAATTTCGGAAATACTAAATTAATTTATTTCAGTGATATAATAAGTATACCGTGCCTTAATAAAACATAAAATGTCAAAACCCTTGCGCTTTAAAATTTAAATTATCGAAAAATAATTCGACATTTGATCAATATGGCATTTTTTTGATAACGCAAGAACTAGGCTTCCCGGCTAATAATAAATCATTAAATTCAGACAATCAAAATAATTTTAGAGAATTGGCTAAATCTGCAGAAAATTTAAATAGTGTTAATAAATTTATAGAACCCAATTTTATTTTTATAGGTTCTTCGAAACTACAATACAAAATGATTGAATAAAAATGTAATACAATATCAAAAAAGTAAGTTGATTGACTAGAGTAGAACGTTTTACTTTTTTTTTATTAGATTATACTCTTTTAGTATCATTAAAGAACTAAAACGAAAAAAAAAAAATTACTATTTGTCTATCATTAGGTGTCTCTACCAGTTCGTGAGGATTTTGCACAGCCCAATGATGACGTTTGTGCCTATTAAAGAATCACAATTCGTGAACCTGCTCCCATCGGACCACAAGACATGATTTACAAAATCAGGATTTTCTTTACATCTCCTAGTATACCACTCACAGAACTGTATTCGTCTTGGAAAATCAGTTTCCTTAAGTCCTTGTACTATTATGGGTTTGTATGGATGGTACTTATTCTTTTTTAAAGGTCTCTGTACTGTTGATTTTGGCACATTAGTTGCCTGTTCTACAGTTCTTACCGATGCACTAGGGTTTTCGTTGATAGCTTGAAAAATGTTTCTGTCTGGATTTTCATTGTTATTATTGTATCGGCTGCTAGGTTGTTCGAAGGCACCATGGTTAATTAAATTAAATACGATTTTCTTGAATTGGGTTTTATGAGGCTGCCGTCGTTCGGGGTACATCTCCAAATACCTTGCTGAGGTAACGTCGGCGTTTCTGTATGATTAAAAGTACAGAGCTAACATGTTAACCTTTTCTTAATTTGACTACGGAATGCCGGCCATTTTCTATAGGTTTTGACAATTTATGTGTCAGATTTGTGCTTTAATTGGGATAAAAGCGTACCTACTGCTTATTAAAACACAGCTTTGATACTTTCAACTATTTAACTTAACGTCAAAGTAAAAATCTAATTTTTGTTACAGATAAATCATGGCCTCCTTAGAAAAGCATTGAGAGCTAACATTACTTTAAATCATGGCCTCCTTAGGAAAAACTGAAACCTAATTTTACAAAGTGTAATATTTCGATGATAACTAAAATCTTTAATGCACTTGTGAGATATCACCAGACCAGAGGAAATTTTAGGCTCTTTCCAAAAATCGAAAAATCCAATATAGCGGCTATAACAAGAACAATGAAGACGTGTCGCATACGCCATCTTATTTGTCTTAAAAATGTGTCTGAATAATGTCACATTTTGGCAGCTGTCAAATTTACCGTTCTGGATATACTGGCCAAAAACGAAATCCGCCATTTTCGGTTTTTCCCCTATATTTCCAAAAACAATTGATCGATCGTAAATCTGAAGCCGGATATCGAATGCAATAAGTTTCCTCTAAAACTTTCCCCATTTAACCTTTGCTGTACCTATAATAGTAGCCGAGATCCCTGTATAAAGAAGGGAATCTGACACACTGTATATTTGTTAGTTGTTTGTCATGCGTAGGGTCTACGCACTTTCTTGATTATATTTCACGCTTTAGTAGAACAATATGTTTTTGCTACTGCAGGTTTAAAAATGCAGATAACGCATAATTAGGTATGTACAGAAAAACGTTATAAACTCAACGCTTTATTTTAAATACACAATGCTTTATTCATTTTATGTAGTATATTGCGTTGTTTCCTCGTTTGCAATGAAATTTTTTATATCATTTTACTGATTTTCTTTGCCAAAACCAAAACTTTACGTTGATGGTAAAAAAATCACCTGAAAAATGAGCAATAGTCGTGTGTTTTAGAAAAGAAATTATGACATGATAATAATTATTATTAATATTTAGTTTATAATTTAAAAAAAAAATTGATTATGATTGCAGTACTTAACAATACTTCACTTTTACGAGGGAAATAAAAATCGTCTATATACTTAAGTATTTAGATTTACTGTAACTATTTAATAAATACTGAATATGTAAAAGTACTTAAGTATTTCAAGTACATAGGAAATGTACTTAAAACTTAATAAAGCATGCGTACTTAATACTTATACTTTTCATTTTTAAGTAAACTATTTAATATTTTTCTGCAAAATAATACTGGTACTTAATACTTAAAGTAGATTTTTAAAATCAAGTACTTAATACTGGTTACTTCAAGTAATTTGCCTGAGTACTTATGACAGCTCTGCTTGCAAGTAAGTCGATATAGTGTGCAGGGCCATTCCTAGCCCCTCGGCCGCCTTTGTGCAGAAATAAAACGGCCGCCCTTTTATAACAAAAAAAAACAATATTTATTGAACAAAAAAATATATTTAAGTTCCTACGTATACATTAACAAGTAACATTGTATCATAACAATCATAACATAAGGTAATAATCTATTAAACGAAACAATAAACAACATAAAACAAAATACAAATGTTTAAACTATTAATTAATTAAATATCAAATAATATAAAAGCCAAACAAACAAAAATTGGTATCTTTTATATTGTATCTAAGTATAAAACTAAGCAAGTCCCAATAAAAAAACAACCTCTTCATTTCAAAAATATTTTTCTGGCTTTTGTACTTGCGAACTCGTCTATTATTTTATTATGGTCTAAATTTTCACAAATTTCATTTTCAATGGCAATTATACCTAAATTTGTAAGCCTTTCCTGTGAGATAGAAGAAATTAAATAGTTTTTTATTATTTTTAATTTTGAGAATGACCGTTCACCAGATGCAACCGTTACTGGTATTGTTAAAAAAATTCTCAAGCTTATACATAAATTAGGAAAAGATGAGAACAAATTATTACTATAAATAAATTTTAGAATCTAATAGGTTTGATTTGATCTGTTAGAGATTTAAATGTAACAATTTCTTCAAATAGTTCTACGCCACTTATATCCCTCGATTCGTCTTCGGTTAATGCGATTTCAAGTTCAACGCATTTTTGTTTTAAATCATCCGATGTCACATAATGAAACCGTGTTAAAAAGTTAAAAATATTACTGCAATACGAAAGAGAATTAAACCTTTCTTCTATTGATATTCTAGCTCGGTCAATAACAGTATAATAAAAATTTATTTTAAATTTCTCTCGTTCGTTAGTTAATACATTGTCTGTACTTTCATAACTAAATTGGGATTTTTTCCGCCTTATACGAACTTCTGGAAAATCTGGTTCCACATCAATTTCATTTGCTAAATTGGATGAAATTTCTATGTAAGTGTTAAAACTTTGGTCCGATCGCATTTCGTTAATAAAGTTAAGTACATGTTTTAAAGATGTGACACACTGAGTCAGATCAATATTAATTTTTTGCGATAATTTACTGACTACGTCAATTTTAACTAATAACTCGTACCATATGACTAAGCTACAGATAAAAGTAAATGATTTTATTTTTTCTAATAATGAATTGGCACTTAGTTTTGTTTTTGAGTCTCTTGTAACATCTTCTGAAAGCTCAACCAAAGCTTTACAAATATTTCCTAGTTGATTGCGAAGTGGTCTAAGCGCTTTAACTCTGCTTTCCCATCGGGTGTCACTTACCGATGTAAGATTTAAATTACTAACATTTTTTTTTTAAACATCTCAACGAAAAGGAGAAGAAGAAAAGAATACATACAGTTCCTGCACGATGTTAAAAAAATTTATTGTTTCGTGGGAGATTTTAGCGGAATCGTTTATTACTAGATTTAGTGTGTGAGCGGTGCAAGGAACAAATATAGCCCTGGAATTAACATTTTTTACCCTTTGTTGAAGTCCGATATGTTTTCCGGACATATTGGCCCCATTATCATAGCCCTGACCTCTTATATCCCTAATATCTAATTCAAACTTAGGCAAAATATCATTAACCAATAGGTTAAAAATCCCTTCCCCAGTTGTATATAAAATAGGAAAAAAACCCAAAATCACTCTTTTATGACAACATTTTCTTCGTTACAGTCTACATATCTGACTACAAATGTAATTTGCTCTGTATGACTTGCATCTGGAGTAGAATCTAAAATTATGGAAAAATATTTGGATTTTTTTAAGAGTGTCGTAAAATGATGGCAAATATTTTTTGCTAGCAAAGTAATTATTTCGTTTTGAAAATGAATTCCCAAATAGTGAGTTATTTTACTTTTTGATTCTTGGGTCTTTGTAATTTTTTTTAGATGATCGGATAACACTGGGTCAAATTTTGCCACCATTTCAACAGCTTTTAAAAAATTGCCATTATTTTGTTCGTATAAGACGGAACTTTTTCCACGAAATGCCAATGATTGTCCAGCTAAAAATTGAATAATTGCAATAACTCTTTTTAAGATAGAGCGCCAGCGTTCCCTTTCAAGTTCAAAATAATTTTGCCGTTCTTTGTCAATAGTTAATTTTTTATTTAATGACATTTTTAACTCAACCCATTTTTGATTAGCTTGCAAGTGATGTACAGAAGATTCATGCTTGGATAAAATATGTGAAAGATGTAGCCAATCAGAATACCCCATTTTGCTATTTAACTTAAACACTTCCTTACAAAATATTTTACAACAAAGACAAAAAATGCTATTTGCTCTACAAGAGTATACCAACCAAGCTCTTTTAATTTTTTCACCATTTGGCAAAATTCGAAAATATTGAGTTGAAGAAAATTTCCTTCCCGATTCATCAGAAGGAAATTTTTTTTCTATATGCTGAAAATCGTTTTGTACTATTTGCTCAATAACTTGATTTTGTAAAATATCCGGCCAGGTGAATGGGTCGCTGACATCAAAATCATCATTAGTTTCAGGGATAACTTCGTTTAAGTTAGGATTATCATCGGTTAAGAGCATCTTTTCTTCATTATCTATTTCTGTATTTGATTCAGGGTGTTTTTTTTCTTCAGGGTCGCTTACTTTATGTGCATCCTTTACATTTTCATCCTCAATTGTATCTGTACCCTGTGACGATGTTGATGGAACTAAATATTTTTGCAAAGATCCACTTAATTTTTTTTTGTTTTCTTCCTTTTCTAATTTTCTTTTTTTATATTGAGCTTGAAAGGTAATTAAAGTTAGAAAATTTAGTTTATGTAATAGTTCTGAATCTGCGAAAATATAATTTTATAGTATCCCCAATTAAGTTCGCACCAAATGGAATTTTTTATAAATAATAAGTAAAATTGTAATCTAGCATCAGATTTTGTTTTTAAAATGACCCAAAAAATAAATATAGTTATTATATTTTTATTAGATAAGTAAATTAGTAAAACTACTTTATACATTTTTTAAAACTTGAAATATAGAAAATTAATCTAGACATAAAATTAACAATAAACCACTTTTTGATCTCAAGCTAAAAAAAATTTTTTGTCACATGTTTAATATTAAATCCAAAACGTAAGATGCGGATTTGGATGGTAATATTAAATAAAGTAATATCTATCTGAAGAACTTACCTTTTTAAATTACGAAAATTTGTTTCTTTTGAAATTTCACTTTTGCAAAATGTAGAAAAAAATAACTAAACAACAAACACTTTATATCACTGTTAAACTCTCGCTAGTTAATCGAATACTAAAAAGAAAAACAAAACATTTAAAAACTACCCCATTCTACAGTATATAGAGCTATATAAAACTATATACTGTACACATACCAATTATGAAGTATAAACAAACATTTTTGCATTGAAAGGCGGCCGCCCTTATCTATCATTTTTATTGCTTTTCCAAGGAACGCTGCTATAAATAGTTCTATTGTAATTTCGGCAACTCATGCACAGCAAAAAAAGAAATGACCGGTAATAAATTTCTTATGAATGTTTTATCTTAAAAGCCTAACAAAATGTAATTTAATTTTTCTTTATTTTGAAAACAAAAATATAGGTATATTTTTGTAATCAAATGGCTAATTATGTGTTTTGGGCGGGCGGCCTGAGGCCGCCCCAATAATTTGGCCGCCTTTGTGCCGGCACACCGTGCACACCCCTAAAAACGGCCCTGATAGTGTGGACAGCGCCTCAGATGCCCATTATTTATTTTGCCTTATTACAATATAATTTCTATAAACAAAAACTGTCAAATATATTTAACCTTACTCCGTACCTTAACAGTTGGCATTTTCGCCTGATTTAAAACCGATAATCTCAAGAAACCTCTTAATAAACCTCTAGGTGCCAGAAAGGTGCTGATGAGTTTATCTGACGCCCGCAGTACACCGATCCCTAATAAAATATCCTAACGTGGATTTCTGTCAAAAACTTGACACCGGCTGATTTATTAAGTTCGGTTTTAAGTCTCGACTCGTGCTGCTCTAAATCCCCCGTTGCGAAAAACAAAGCCCTGCCATCCAAAGGGACTGAATCGGATCCCTTTTTATTCCCTTTTCGCTCGAAAACGTTTCCTTTGTCGTTTCCGCGACTGACGTGCACACTCCAAATTAGGCTACTTTTTTGCGAGTTGACACTTTTGCAATTGGACACGGATTTTAGGCTATTAAACCATGAAGCTCTATATTTTGAAAACAGTTACGTAATTTATCCCTGGGGTAATGTAAGCTGCTAGAAAAAAGTAAAACATATCTTTATGGGAAATAGGAACTGTGCTAAATTTAATTTAATTAGATAAAAAAAAATCTTTCGTTTGAGTTTCTTAATGAAAACGGTATGAATAATGCGATTAGATTAAAAAAAATCGGTAAATTTCCTTTACCCGGAACCAATTTAGTTCAGTACATAATCATTTAGTAACACATATATATTGACTTTTCAAACATTTTTATACGGCGCAATTTTGTTCCTTCATATTGGATTCCTACCAGTATTTTACCAGTTTCTACCTATGCCACCTTTGAGTTTTGGGCATAATTTAAAATAGGTTCAATAAGTAGTTTTTACATTAACACGCACACCCCCCCATTTTGTTACGTCATGTTGAATCCGTATCAGTATATCTCTATATCACATTCAATTAATTTCTCTGCAAAATTGAAAGTCAATTCGAACAAGATTTTTTTACGTTGCTTTTTTAAAAACTTTAATTGGCCGCCATTTTGTTCCACCATCTTAAATTCGTACCACAACTTTGCCAGTTTATTTCTATATCACACTTTGCGAGAAATGCAAAAAAACTCTAGAAGGTAATATGTCATTGTAAAAATCTTTTTCAATAAAAGTAGATTTACAACTTTGATTTTTTTGCAGGGTGGCTTAGAGGAGACCGCTGCTCCAAGGATTTGGCGGGAACCCACTGATCACTTACTCAACTATTATGTTTGCATGGTAGATCCTTCCAAACGCCGACCTGGTAAAAACGCACCCGCTATTATATATCCAGATATTCCATCGTCTACAGCACCAGTACCTCATTTTCCTGAGCTCCCCGTACCCAAACCTTCCCCGAGAATGCTATTCTCTTCAGAAGAAAGTAGCCAATCCGAAGACGACGAAGTTCCAGAGTACAAGTTAGAAGCTGATTCCCAGGAAAGAAAGCCATACTATCCCAATCAAGAAGACCTGAACGATCTAATAAGAGACCTTGGTTTTACCAAATCTAATGACGAACTTTTAACATCAAGGCTAAAACAATGGAACTTATTAGATGAAAGTGTGCAGGTCGTAAGTCAAAGAAAGCGTCACCGATCTTTCGCCAGCTTTTTTACATGTCCCACAACATCCATCTCTTCCACTGGCACATTCCGTTCACCTTAAAGAGGATTATACCAGCGTCAAGATTTTGCTAGAAGTCTTAAAGTATGAAGAATATGCTTGGAATGTTATTGGAGACTTTAGAATGGTGGGATTTTTAATGGGTCTCCAAGGAGGCTTTACCGAGTTTCCATGTTACCTATGACTCTGGGACAGCAGGGATACTAAAGCTCATTAGTACAAAAAAGATTGGACCCAACGGACGGAGTTCTCTGTGGAGAAACATAATGTCAAGTGGGAACCATTGGTAGACCCCAGAAAAGTATTAATGCCACCACTGCACATCAAATTGGGTCTTATGAAGCAATTTGTCAAAGCCTTAAACGCAGAATCATCAGCATTTAAGTACTTACAAGGATTTTTCTCAAAGCTGTCTGAGGCAAAGTTTAAAGCTGCAGTTTTTGTCGGCCCGCAAATAAGAAAAATCATGAGGTGTTAGGAATTTCCTAAAATGCTTAATTCAACCGAAAAATTGGCTTGGAACAACTTTTTAGCCGTGGTAAGAGGTTTCTTGGGTAATCACAAAGACGAAAACTATGTACAGCTTGTTGAAAATCTCGTAAAGTCCTATAGTGACATGTCCTGTGCACAAAAGCAAAGTTACGAATAAAATACTGTTTTCATGGGGGTTTGGGCACAAATAATCAGGATAAAACGTTGGTTTACCAGGAACAAAAAATGTGTAAAAAAGTTATAATGATTTTTTTCGGAAATGTAATAGTTTTCTAGATAAATTAGTTTCGAAATAACTCTAATAATAAAACTATGAGAAATGCAGAAACATGAATACCTTCTTAAGGTAATAATCTACTATACATTTTTTAATACTCGTAAAACAATTGTCCTCTATCTGCGATAATTTTGAAGATATTGTTTTTTTTCTTTTTGGCAATTTTTTTGAAGCACACCTACGTGTGAGAACTTTGCACATTCTCTCAAGAGTTACTATACAACCTACTTTTTTATTTTAGGCGTTAGGGCGTGAGTTCAAATAATTTAAACAATATTGTGGGCGCCAGGCCTAGAGTGGCCAAAGATGGTTGAGCAGAAAAGAAAAAAACAAGATAGATACTAATGTACGCTAAGACACAATACTTAAGTTAACTAGTAATGTAGCTTCCCAAAACCTTCTAATTCCTGCAATGGACAGATTATAAATAAAAGAATGAAATACTAATGCAAGGAAATTTATTGTAAATTGTATATAAAATATAAGTATAAATATCACAGTGGTATTAAATGTTGTTCAACACAATCAACAGTAACAATCAAATCACCACATATGAGGTAAAACAATAACTACACTATTCATGAAATTAAATGTGCCAAATGAAATAATATTTATATCTTTAAGTTTAATATCTTGAAAGTACTGAAAAATTTTGATACATAAATTTACCATAAAAGTTAAATGAACTACCAGTAATTAAATATTTTTTGATTATTAAAATTTAAATTATGCAAAACTGATTAGGTGAAAAGATTGGAGTGAATATTTAAAGTATTAAAATTTTAAATTAAGTAAAATGATTAGATGGATAATTGAAAACAAAGAGAGAGGGCAAGAATACAACCTTGAATTAAATTTTATTTTCTTAATTAAGTTTTATATTTGTTACCAAATATTGTTGAAAGAGCATAGCATGAATGTTGCAAAAACCAGATTTAATAAATATTATTTTATAAAAATCTCATATGAGAGATGCAAATATTAGTATCATATACCGATATTGGCTGAAAATCACCGATAATATGAAGATGGGCTGTAATGCAAAATATATTCAAACAATCATAAAACTATAACAGGTGGCTGAAAATCACAGGTAATTTTAGGAAGTACTGCCCATTACAAAAAACTTAACACTTATGACACTAAGACATGGGTACCCAATATACACTCAACATACCTAATATAACTTATACTACAAAAAACATAAAGTCTCTTACTACCTATAAGCTATGAGCACATACAAAGCAATTATTTGAAAAAAAAAACAATAAGAGTGTTTTACAAAACTCAAATTTAATAAAATAAGCCAGAAGATGCAATGAATTCTTTACTCAAAATCAACTAATTAAATAAAATACAACAAAGTAATACTTTAGAGAGTTATAGGTACCGAAATTAGAGTAAAAGTTTATAGTTACTGATTTGCAAATGAATTCATGAGAAACTATTTAGAATTAAATTGGTTAATGACTTAAAGTGACTTTATAGAGGTAATTATAGTGCGAGAAGGCTGAATAATTGAAAAATTAGCAACGAAAGATCAAATTTCTAATGTACGCTCAGGGTAAGTAGAACACTAGTAGTAAAGCTACCTTTTATAAGCTAAAACAAGGAAAGGTACTTATTTTTAGACTCGGTGTTGGGTTGGTTCCCTAAATGAAGACTTTCCTCAACGCTTCACAGCAGCGGTTAGCCTATAAGCTCAACCAAAAGGAGGTGGTCCTCTAGACGAGCAGATTGCAACGGAGGCCCCAAAACAGCACAAGCCAACAAGGAAAACCTCAAATGCCCCGTTCCAGCTACGCCACGGTAGTCCAACCAGAATCTAAGTTTCCGACTTCCTGCCTGATGCCCCTAAGTTGACCTGCCTAAGCCACTGTTCTTCCCACAATAAAAGAGTGATGTTAATTTTATTGTGATTGCGGTATTAATTAAAATATGCTCCTGCTGTAGGTTAATAGGTCCTTGTAGTAGGATAAAAGCTTCTTGCAGTACGTTAAAAGCCTGAAAAGATAGAGAAATGTGCTGAGTACCAACCCACGTGGCGACTATTCCATGAACCATCTCCCTAGCAAGATTTTCTAATAATTTTGAATGACTAATTACCTGATGTTATGGCTTTGAGTAGTCTTGAAGTGCTTTCCAATCCCAATTAAGGCTTCATAGAATTCGCCGATCAGTAGAACTTCTTACACGTCGTGTAAAATGGCGGCACAAAAAAAACTATGAGAACTAACACTTCATTATTATTCTGCAGAGAGGTAGTAAGAGAGGATCTCTTTGTTCGGTCCAAAGGTTTTATAGTCCTAACATAGCAAAAAAATGATGTATTCTGTTCCGGTACATGGTACCAACCTAGTACTCTCGATGACAGAAACCCTCGACAGACATTAAAAAAATCACTTTACCATCCCGAAAAGTCTCAAAACATCTCCCTTTGCTACGGAACACCACTACCGATCACCACTAACGAGACAAAATCAGCTGATATAACCTCAGACTTTGAAACCCCTGACATAATTTGGAAATAAAACATAGGGTATAACTGGTTGCCTGCAGTAAGGTGTCGCCAAACAACGATCTCGGATTTTATTAACGATAATTACTTTAATTTACTTTAATTTACGATAATTATTGGTTTGTATTTTATATATTTGACTGTCTTAAAAGAAACAAAATATCAGATATTTTGTCAATAAATAGGTGATAATTAAGAACTTGACCGTTGTAATAATCATTTTCAAAATGATTGTTACAACTATTAGAGAAAAAAAAGTTCGCAGTAGTTTTATTTGTGAGTGCTTCCAAAGCAGTCTCTGGTGGCTAAGTTAGTAATACTTTTCTTTTATGGATGGAAATGAAATATAACACGCATACTTTTACTTTAAATGAAAAAATAAGGAAAAGGGAAAATAATGGGTTAATTTGCTCTACCAGGATCTTCTATCGTTATGAATTTATCGTTTTAAGAGTAGTGAAGCATCTTAGAAGGGATTCATTAAAAGCGGTTAAATTGTTTTTCATACGAGTTGGTTTGAATATAACACAGTTTTACTTAATACTGCTAAATGATTATATGCGGAAAATTTCTTGACTTTGGAGGTTTATATTATAATTCATTACTATATCTAATAAAAGGAAAGAATAGAACAAGGGAAGTTCGGAATAAAAGAAACTTACCGATTTTTTTTTGCGTTAAATGTAAAGTTCTTTGTTTGAGATGGTAATGGCAGATACAATGACAAATTCATGTCTTAGTTTAATATTATATAATCGAAAAAAGCAGCCAAACCAAATTAGTAGCTTTTTGTGTTGACACTTTTGATTGGGCGTGAGATTGGACCGTGTTAAATTGGAATTGCTCTCCGACGCTTTGCCTTCGATTGAACGAGGTCATAGTTTCCTATGTTAGTTCTTGTGACTCATTTTGTGCTAGATGGTGGTGGGAATTTGTAATTAACTTTAAGTTTTCTATACAAAGAATATCTTAATGCATAATTTTTTTTCTTTGAATAAATAAATATAGAAAAGGGATCGTTTCATTAGATTCAATTTCTATTATGAATTTAATATTATGAGGTTGTTGAAAATATTACACGTTTAATTAAAAGATATTATAATCCAACTTCGCGAAAGGATAATGATAAGGAGCCACAGTTAGGTAGCGCTATTCTTCCCTTCATACACGGTACTACAGACAAAATAGGTCGATTACTTCGGAGGTTCAACATACATACAATCCTCAATTCACATGAGAAGATGGAACAATGCTTGCGATCCCCAAAAGATATTGTACCTTTTTAAACAGAAAAGTATATAAAATTCCTTGCCCCAGTGAAAAAGTGTATGTAAAAGAAACAGGACACTCAATAACCATTAGACTTAAAGAACGCGATTAGTGTATTAAAAAGAAAGAAATTGTTCAATTTGCTATAGCAGACTACCAGTACACCTTTGGCCATATTATAAATATAAAAGAAACCAAGGTTCTAGCGTCGTTTCCAAGATTTTATAAACGAAAAATTAGAGAATCTATTGACATTTTTATTCTTACAAAAAACTTTAATAAAGATACGGGTTATTTTCTATATCATACGTGGGAACCGATCTTGACACAAGGTCACGCTTAGCGAGCACAAATATGGTATAAAAGGCTGCCTTTATCTCTCCGAGCTCATTAGGTAATCTCGTGGAGTAAAGGTACCTGAATATGCCTCGTGCAATCGAGGGCGAAATGTCGGATAATAATTCCAATTTCACACGGCCTAATTCCTAGAGCAATCATTTCGTATTTTAAAGAAATTTAAAATATTTATTTTAATTACAAAACCAAAATCAGCTTCTTTATTACTTAACATAGAGTGGTAGCTTTCACGGCTTTGGCTAACTAGGAAATCATGATTCTTGGGATTAGACCGTGTCAAATTGGAAACGTGGAAATCGATCTTAACAAATAGTCACTGTTCGGCGAACACCAGTCGGGTGTAAAAGCCCGCCTGAATCTCTTCGAGTTCATTCAGTGTTCGGATCTCGTAAATTAAAGCTCCCTGAAGATGCCTCGTACAATTGAAGGCGAAACGTCGGATAGTAATTTCAATTTGACACGATCTAATCCCATGAACCAAGCGAAAATAACTACGAAGTTTAATAACAAGGCCGGAAATGGTTAGGTCGAACGAAATATAACACCATAAATAAATAGGGTAAGTCCGGGAGAGTTGGCTCCCCTTTTTTTTAAATGGCGTAAAATTAAATTCCAAAGGGATAATCAAACACAAAATATTTATTTAACTTTAAAACACATATAATATTAGGTTATAAATATTATTTAACAATTAAGTCAAACAACTAGCTTAAAAAATATTAAGAAAAAAAATGGCCACCTGGGCCAACTCTCCCGCATACTAGGGGTTAGTTGGCCCAAGCATGTAGGGTGAGATGGCCCGAAGAAACTTTTATGATCTAACCCCTTTTTTTGGACAATATTTTACCACACAGGTCACAGAGGTTTATAAACTTCGAACAACTTTCGTGGAACCACCTTTGGTAGTGTAAGCATTTGATCCAATCATCGTTTTTTGTGGTAACGTTATAGTGTTCACCATAACCAAGGCACTCTGTCTCGTCTTCTTCTTCTGGACTGTCATCAGACTGAGTCACCAACTCATCTGACATATCATCGCCTGTGGAGGACTCTTCCATTTTCATTCTTTGTTTTTTTCCTTTATTCTTTTTCATCGTTAAGGTTCTTCAATTCTTTTTTCTGTTCTTCTTTTTTCTTGCGTTCAACAGCGCATTTTCTTTTTTCGATGTGACCTTGTCACGTTAATACAGCTGCTACTTGCTTTGCCCTTCCTCGAACTTTTTGTATGGCAGCTGAAGAGGTGCTGGGTACAGGAGAGAATTTATTAAGGAGTGTTCCGGGAGTGTCTTCATCGAGATTGGCGTTATCGGGATTGTCTTGATCGGTATTTGGCATCTCTGGTTGAGGTTCTGGTTCTGAGGCTGAGGTAGATGGAATTTCTTGATCTGATGTTTCAGTAGTTTTATTAGGTTCCATCGCGTTAACTGAAATTAAAAAAATCAAGATTAGACCTAGGTTTACAATAAATTCGTGAAATTTGCACTAACCTCTATTATTAAATTCCTCCTCTTCGGACCCCAAGTATGCATATTCCGGGATAGCTCCTGGATTAAAAGGACAAATTCCAGTTGATTTAAAAGCCGACACAGCATTATCAACCGTCGCTGATTTCGACCATGCCTCTGACAACAGTTGTCCAAATTGTAACCGAGAAATTTTTCTGGTAGGGTTTGCTTTTACAAATGTATTACAAGCTTTATTAAAATATGCTTTAAAGCTCTTAAAGAAACACCTGTCTAACGGTTGGAGAAACTGAGTTGTATGACCAGGTAAGCAAAAGAGAATAACACCATGATCATCGGCATATCCAAGCATTTCTGGAGAATTGCAATGACTCGCATGGCCATCTAGTAGAAGTAAAACCTTTCCTTCTGGTTTTCGTGGAATAAACTGATCTTTTAACCAGGTAAACATCAAATCTGTGTTAATGTAAGCTGATTTTTCATTCATATATACAACTGAGCCCGGTGGCATACCATCTTCGAATTCGGCTTTTTTGTTTTTTCCTTTGAATATACAGGCAGGTGGTATATAAAATCCTTCTGCGTTACAGCACGAAATCACTGTTATGGTTTCTCGCTTTTCAGATGAAGTAATTGCCGCAACATTTTTTGAGCCTCTCTGTGCAATAACGTAACCCGGCTTATTGTTTAATTGAAGCCCAGTTTCATCCATATTAAATAAGTGACCAGGCTTGTTTATTAAACCAGCTTCCATTAATGTTGCTTCCAATAGATTAAAGTACGTCGAGATTTCTGTTTTATTCATTCCTTTGCAGCGAGCTAGTGAAACAGCCTCAGCCTTTCTAACACTTAGATCAGGGTTCCGCAGTAAAAACATATTTAACCAGTCATAGCCGGCAAGCTTCTTGTCTTTATTAAACCTGTGTTTAATCTTAAGCTGTTCTGCTAAGTAAAACGCCATGGCTCTGACACATTCACGCGTCGGTGCAAACCCATGTTTTTGTAGTTTTTGTATATGAAACTTAATTTTCAATTCATTCTGGCTGCCAAGAACAGAGGGTGGCCCGAGAGTTCTTTTAGTAAAATCGGACTTTTTAAATCGTCTCCCAAATTTTGGAGGAGGAATATCATTAAAAGTACGACACGCTTCCCTTACTCCCATTACACCGTTTCTGACCGCTTCTGCAGCCTTAACCAGATCTTCTTCAATCCAGTTTCCTCTTTGCACCGTCCCTTTTCTATTATATTTTGTTGGCATGAATAGAATAAAAATATACAATACAAATTATACACTATTATACAGTCCGGGATAGATAGCTCGTGAGCCAACTAACCCGGATACCCGTTGGGCCATCTATCCCAAAAGTCTGGGAGAGATGGCCCAGTCGATATCGCAAAAACCCAATGCAATTATGGAATGTTCGGTACGTTAACATAACCTCAAAGAACCCTAAAGTAAAGATTAGCAACAATTACGAACAAAAAATGCAATGGGGAGTCAAAAAAGTAATTTTATTATAGGTCTTAAATATTTTTCATGTCCGTAGAATAATGTTTTTAACATAACTTACCCAAAATTGCACAAAAATCAACAAAAAATGAGGCACGATATACACGAAATGTATAAAACAGGTGGTTAAAGTAACGGTACCGTGGGTTTAAAATTATCGGATATATTAAAACGGGCCATCTAACCCGATGGGCCATCTCTCCCGGAATTACCCTAATTTTTGTCATTTATTTTAATTTTTTTTGTCTGAATATTATCAGGGTATACTATTATATTTTCAAAGATTAAATGTTGCAATAAAAGAATAGAACTAAAATATTTATATTTTTTCAATGTCAACCACAGCTTTCGTTCCAATTTTCTGGGAGATTTTTATTGCTGGTAAAAGTATGATAAAAATTTCAGTAAAGGGTAAGCACAGAAGATAAAGAAAGCTAAACAAAGAGTAGAAGAAAATTTTTTGCCGGAAAAAATAAGGTTTGATACGGAAAAGCGTTCTAAATTTGCCAAGTCTGGTGTAATAATGAAAAATACATTAAATGGGTCAGAAATTAATGTGTTGTCAAAATAGCCATTAAAACCGATAAGTTGTAGTATAGGTAGATTTTTATTCAACATTTTTAACACTAAACCTAATAAAAATATTACAAACAGTAGAATTACCACAAACGTAAGTTTTCTTATTTTCCTTCTCTGTTGTTTCAGGTTTCATTTATCGCTGGTGTTTTCGGGGCCTGTAGAAATGATGGTTTCTAAGTTTGAAGACAACGTTTATAAAAGAAGATTGTTTTTTGATAGTTTGTCCAAATTACGTCAAAGTTGTTCAAGAATATTTGGTTAGATAAGAACGTCCAAAACAAAACATTTATGTGTCGTGGAGATAAGGTAAATTCCATGACAAGCTTTCCAAAGTAAATAACTGATTTTTTTTTAACTTTTTAAACTAGAAATATTATTAGCTGACTATGGAGACAAGGTTGTTCAGGTGAAGCCTTAACGTGAACGAAAAGCTATTTCTATTGCAGAGGGATATTTGGTATCATGATTGAAAAACCAAAGCAAGACCGCTAATTTGTTATGCTCATTAGTTGTGCCTATTGTACAAAATAATATCCAACTAAACTCAAGTTCAAGAAGGATTTAAATTTTTTGTTAATGCTTTTAATAACGCTACATTAAATTCAATTAATAAATATAAAAAAGTTTTAGTTAATTAAAATAAATAGGTATATTTGCTCTTATTGGTTTTATGCTAAAGTTTACCATTTTTTCCTGTCTAAATTTTATAATTTTATGTTAATATTTATTTAAAAAACGCAACGGTGAAATCAACCACAAGAATACAATACAGGCAAAACATGCAGGAAAATCAAAATTGGAGGTAAAAGATGGAGAAAATACCCTTTTAAAATATTAGAAAGTTAGTAATATATAAATAAAAAATATTATATCGATTTCTGAATAGCCGAAAGCTAAAAATCTTAATTTGCAATTGATTTTTTTTAGAAAAATATTAAGTTTCGAGTATGTGAATATATAAGATTTTTTGTCGTACTATGCCTGTACTATCGCTGCTCAGGCTAACCGTAGTGCCTATGATTTGTATCTTATTACCTTCAATTTTTAGTTATCTTCTGTCAGTTTAATAGTCTAAGAACATCTTCGCGTAAAAATGTGTTTGATACTAAAGGCGCCACAGGAAGCAACTACAGCTTGTGTAGGTACCTTATCATAGCTTATCTTACGATGCACTCCTCATTACCAAGGATGCTGCGTATGGCGTCACCCATAACGTACGACATCTTTTGACAGACAGAATGCTATTACGCGTGTCGCTGTGATCGGAGATAAGAACCCTCAGGGTCGCAGGTCGCACTTTCTATGCCACTCGCTGCGTTTTATGAAATACGTGATTCGGACGAAAAAATTTATGTTTAAATTAAAAATTAGTAAAAGTTAAAGCTTGAGGGAGTAACTAATAAATGCGAAAATAATGTGAATTACAGATAAATACAATTTAACTATCATTAAAATATATAGATTTCAAAATTTCCAGGAATATTGGATCAAACCAGTGTGAACTAAAAATTTCGGGGGCTCTTGTAGAGCTTAGGTATTTTTAATTTTTTCACTTTTTTTGGATTCACCATAGAGCTTACCTCGAAATAAACACATTCCAGCAAAAAAATTGCGGATGAACCACTTTTTTTTTGCAAAAAAAGCATAACAAATATCCAAAATTTGGTAAGGCAATTTATAGTTATAAACGTCTACTTACTTTTGCTTTAACACATCCGCTGCCAAGCCAAATTTAAAAAACTTTTCCACCACGCCAGCCATAAGAGATGGTTGGCGAACACCGGTGTCCGACCTGGCCCTGAAAAAAAATTATTTCTACTTCACACCCCGCCAGAGAGGACAACAAATGTCCGGGTTAACTTTGTTATTGCTTAGAATGCATCAATATAATTTATAAAAAATAGTTGCTAAAAGTATATTATAACAAACTTTTTTGGAGAAAATTTTTGTTTGTGAAAAATAAATATTTTGTAGTCTTTGATTTTATTTTGTTTGCCTTTTCACCATATCTACCACGGCGGACACAATTCTCAAAACCCATACAAATGTTCTAGTCAAAAAACCAGAAATGACAACCCATCTAACGACTTTAGAGTAGACAATAATTGATGAAAAGGTATGAATATATTTGTTCGTTGGCACAGGTGTCCGCCTTGGTGTGATGAAAATATTGTCTAGCGGACATGGCAGTGAAAAGTATTGATTATGTTAAAATTGCATGCAGAATAGATAATTAGGGTATATTATAATATCATATACTGTTATTTAATTTAAGTTTTTAAAGAAATGTTAAAATTGTATCAACAAATATTGATGTTATTCAACTAAACATTCTTAAATAGATAATTAATGACATTTGACAATTCATGATAAATCGGCCATTTCCTCGTATTCAAAAAGCAATGTTGCCAAATTTAATATTACTTTGTCAGCAAAGAATTCATTAATATTTATTAGGTTTGTTAATAATATCTTCGTGCATAGCTGCAACACTGCCATTAAAAGCACAAGGTGAAACAGTAAAGGGTTGGCACCAGGTTGGGCGCGGAAGACATCATCATTAAAGCCATAGCATAAAAGCCGGTAAATCGGTATGTGTAAAACCTGAGTGGGTGACTTTTTCGCGATTACAAACATTTTATTTGGACGCCATTTAGAATTAGTTTCACAAGTCATTCCTATATGACCCTTAATTTTTGACCAAAATTTGAAGTCAATCTGGTAAGTAGTCTTGCCGCGAACTCACAGAGACACAGACAGACAGATCGACAGGTACGGACCGACGCACACTGGTCAAAATTGGTAATCCGAGAAGACAAAAGTATGTGCGGTATAAATTTGTGCAATTTAGATAAAATTGTTTAAATTAGTAATATTTGTGAATATAGCATAAAATAAAACAAAATAAAAGAAATTTATTTTTATAAAATTTACAGAACACTCTATAGAGAAAATTATACTGACTCTCTTATATATTTTACATATCCATTTAACGTTTTTACGTATACATTAATATTTTTCTAAATAACAAAAAAGTAATAGAAAAACAATAAAACTATAAATACTAATGATCTGGTTAAAGCTTAAAACATATTGATATACTACTTTACAAAAGGCCTAATCACTATCAATTTCTGAATCTGTCGAAAAATCAATCCAATCAATCAATCTTCCAATAGATTTCTTATTTCACAATTTAGTAATCCTGGCTTTTTTCTATAATTTGGCAAAACCTGGGATATTACAGGGTCTGATGTTATTAGAAGACGATGCAATAAGTTTTCATTTGTATCTTTCCTTGACGTTTTTCTAGTGAATCGCTCCCTATAATTTCTGAAATCTTTATTGCGGCTTTCTTGTGCCTCTTCACTGAGAAGGCCAATAGGGAGTAAGCAATGTTTAATGATTTCAGAGCCATGCATAAGTACCTTGTGTACTGTTGATGGCATATAAAACCATGAATACAATTCTAAATACAAATTTCTGGTTTCCAAAGTGTAAACTTTAAATTTCTCTGGGTTAATAGGAAAACCACTAGACATTGCAGAGAGAATTGTGCTGAATTTTTTTATTTAATTAACGTTTAGACCCGTAATTTTAGCAGATACGTCTGGATTTAAAAAAAAAAACGCCTGACAGTATTGCCATCGTGCGTGTTTCCTGTTCCTTGTTATGTCTGGTCTACAATTAAGCCTAGTTCGTTTCTAAATCGATGAAAAATTAGATTTTTACGGTTTTTACTGATTCCTTTTCAGCAGGTGTTCTGGCTTGCCACTTTTTAATGTCTAAGGGGTAAACGATGTGTAGAAGACACTCAAATAATCTTATAGAGCAGTGCAATGTCGATAAACCAAACGAGTAGTTTTCAGTACTTAATGAAAGATCTAATTGAGGGTCATTTATTTGTTTAGGTGTTGCTTTACATATAAAACATTTTTGACTTGAAGTATCAGTGTGAGACGAACAAACTTTACCGTCCACCATAGTTAAAAGTAATATCTGTTTAACTGGCATCAGATTATTACTAACTAATATTTCAGTGGGTTTTAACTGTATCACTTGATCCCTAATATTTGCTACTTCTTGTTTGTTTAACTCGGCTGTTTCTTTTTTCATAACAAATTTTATGGGTCTGCAAAACCTTGTTGAAGACGCAGCTGGATTTTGCCATACTATTTTCTGTAACTTACTATCAGGTGTTTTTGCAGAAAATTGTAATGGTACAACAGAAATAATTTCCAGCTGATCATTCTCTAAAACATTTTCATTGAAAACACTTTGTTGAAAAGTTGACAATTTTTTTATGGTTATATCTAAAAGAGCCTGTAGTTGTATTTCCGCCGAACTCTCAGGTATCAAAATACCTTCCTTAGCATGACAGCAATCATTTTTTGCAGTTATAATCTTTGTATAGGATGAATATATATTTGCGTTTTGCGATTTAGCTAGCTGCAATAGGTTATATGAAACTTTGGTCAAGTTAGCATTAACGAACAATGCAAGAGCTTTTTCGGGGGTATAAGGTTAGTAAAAGAAATGATTTTTTAATTTTTGTAGCTCTTGTAGGCGTCATTGTAAGCTGATCCAATATTGAAGCTGTGTCTCGCTTACCGGACAATGTAAGGGATACTTTAGCAGCATGTAGTAGCAGCTTTTTCGGAGTGACTGTCTAATAATGGTTTAATTTTTCTAAGCTTTGATTTATTTAAACAATCATCAAAATTTTTCGTAAGTCTTCTCATTTGTGTTCTTTCAAATTCATTATTATTATCACCAACTCTAATATCGATTTTACCATTTAACCAATTTATATGGCACTTTTCAAAATACTCGGGCCTTCTGTGACATTTGTTCCATAAGGACGTAAATTTATTTAAAAATGCAGAAAGTTTCTTCCCTAGTTCGCCCTTGTAATTTTTGTCTTTAAGTAGGCCCAGTCTTTCTAAATTATCTGTGACATAATTGATCAGTGTTTTTTTCCAAGCCTGGTTACGTTTTAAAATTATATATAAACTCCTACATGTTATTGGGATCGGAATTAGTGCTAGTGGAGTGTTTTCTAAAAAAAAACACGTATTTCAGAAAAACACCTCAAAAACTGTTAAGACATACATGGGATCATTTCTAGTTACATCGCTATATTTAATTTACGGATATTATGTTTGTCTGGCCTAGACTAAATACTTTTGAAATTCTAGATTACGAACATGTTGACATTTAATAATTTGCTTTTAAAAATTGCTTTTAAAATACTAACTATTCCCTCTAAAGCAAAAGTAATATGCTACATTATAAATAAAAAATTATTAAGTTTAGCTGCGGTTAGCTATAACAAACTTTGTTCTGAACTTAAAATTTTTATAGAATCAAGCGTATTTTTAACATATAATACTAATATGCAAGCGTGCCAGCCCAAATAAACTTTTGCCGGCTAAATTGTTTTAAAATAATAAAATTACAGATAACACTTACGGTCAATATCAAAATTAAAGTTGTAATTTCCTTTGAAATCTCTTTAAAATAAAAAGAAACTACTATAAATTTTACTACACCTTTAAACTGTCACAGGTGTTTATGAAAACCAAATGACAAAATATTCCCGTCTATGACTAACTAGATTCATTGGCCACAAAATAAGTTATGTTGTAGAAGTTTCTTTTGAGATTGAAAAAATTATTTATGTCTTCCTAAATTTCTATTTTTGACTTGTGTGCGACGAAGTCAATAAAACATATTTTTTTGCATCTAGCGAAGCTAAAACGTAAAGATGTGTAAAACCTGAGAGGATGATTTTTTCACGATTATAAATATTTTATTTGGCTACTGTTTTGTTCGGACATCTTGAATTAGTACCACTATTATACTAGTTGATCCCTATACCACAATTAGTTCTGGCACACAATTTGAAATCAAAGCATTACAGTTTTTTCACAATTATTTTGTTCCGCCATCTTGGATTCGTACCAAAATGCTATCAGTTGATTATAACAGAATGCTTGATGTTTTTGCAAAGATAAATTAGATGAGCAGTTTTTTAATAATTTTTTTTTAACATTTCACTCAGCATAGATTTTTTTTTCAGGTCATCCCCATATGACCCTTAATTTTTGGGCAAAATTTGAAGTCAATCGGGTAAGTAGCTTTTTAGCTACGCCAGACCGACGGAATTGAGAAAACATATGTTTTCCGTCATCTAGGGACCCCAGAAACGTAAAAATCTGAAAGTGATTTTTTCGAGGGAAGTAAAAACACAGATCCATGATATGAAACAAATTTATTTTAATAGATAACCTTGTAAAACAGGATTAAGTTATATTGTTAGCTTAGAATAAAATACGTTTTTGATCCCATTACAAAAACAGAATGGCTTGCTTAATAGTACATGATTGTTTGTGTAACTCTGTTTTATTTTACTTTTGTTCATTAATTTCAAAACAAATCAATTAATAATTAATTTTAAATCTTTTCGATATTATTTTGTTTCGTATTCAAATACACAATCGCAACCCTGTGATTCGTCAAGAATACGGAAGAAACTTCCTGGCTCACGCAGCGCAGGTCAAGATACATTTTAAAAATCAGTACTGCACTAACCACATGTGACAACGGAACTCGTTCATTTCGTCGGCCGACGCGTATTTTCGGATCGGTTTCCCGAGAAAATTGGAAAATTGGCAAGATTGATGTAGTGTGATGGTCTTCTAGGGCGAACTGAGTAACCCAGCCACTGAAACTATTCGGTTCTACTGTGATAGGTAAGCGATTGTGTTTCCTTTCATCAATTAATTAATTTTGCTAATTATCAACGTTTTATTGTTTTAAAAGTTACCCAATACAGTCCGCCATATATCGAATTTTCATATTTCCTACATCATTTTGGGCCTTCTTCACCGGATGGAGATCAAATTGAATATTTAATAACTTAAATTGCTTTAAAACAAGATTCGTTGGTAGCCATTTTCTTAATTCCGATCTTATTTTTAATTGCGCACGCTTGGATATCTAACCTGTCGTCTTTCGTCAAACCGGCGAGCTACATTCGTTCCGTTCCACATCGATTCGCCGTCGCGACGTCACTCTGACGCCCGGCGCCAGTCTATTGTTATTTTTTTAATCTCGCAGTACCACATTTAATAAATAAGTATTTTCATACATTTAAATTCAGAAATAACTTATTCTCGTTCTTCTTTAAATATAAACAAAATACTCATATGTGCATATTTTGCGAACTTTAATTATTTCAATAAATAATACAATTTATTTATTCTACTTTGCCATCATATAATATTTATGTGGCAAGTACCATTCGCCTAACTTTGCACTATTGATATTTGTTTTGCGGCATCACAACTTCTGATATTTTTTATTTTGTTTGTATTATATCACAAATAAAATAGCATACAATTTTGTGTAGGTATAATTGTTGTCTTATATATTGACCATCAGCAGGCATATGTTAAAATAACAGCATTTATTGAAATAGTAAATAAAATATATTTTGATATTTTTTAACGCTTTTCTGATTTTTAATTTTTTTCTTGTTCTACTGAACATCTTTCAAAATGTCAGATAAATTAACAAAAGCTAATTTAAAACGAACCATCGCACTCAAGCGGTTGGAAGAGGCACACGAAATTGGGCTGCAAGCCGTTTCTGATGACTCCTTAAAATCTAATTTTTTAGTCAGAGCAGATTCTGTTGACAGCACTTTTAATGAATTTCAATCAGCTCATAATACTGTCATATCTTTAATTGACGACAATGATTTCGCAAAATATGATGAAATGAGGCGTGCTGCAGACAAAGCTTATTATGGCATAAAATCTTTAAAACATGATTTTCTCTTAAGTAGTCAAGCATCTCTATCTGCTAATACCTCAGCTAATTCCACTTTCGCTGCTCCCACAAAAATAAAGCTTCCCAAGCTCAATTTGCCTATTTTTGATGGCAATTATAAAAATTGGCCTAGTTTTTTTGACTTATATAACAGTCTTATTCATGATAATACTGACTTATCGAACATTGAAAAATTTCAATACTTGCTGACGTCATTAGACAAGGAACCCTTAAGTTTAGTTAAGGGCATCCCCCTTACAGAACTTAACTATTCTGTAGCCTACGATATGCTGATAAAACGTTATCAAAATAAACGTATTCTAGCTACACAATATTATAATGAGCTTTTTCATGCTCCGTCTGTTCAAAAAGCTTCCGCAAAGGAACTTAGACAAATTTTAAATATTTTTTCTGAGAACATAGCTGCTTTTAGAGCCTTAAATTTCCCAGTCGAACATTGGTGTTTTTTATTGTTTAATCTGTTGATAAATAAATTGGATTCAAAAACTAGAACTGACTTTGAGCTCGAACATGGTTTTAATCAAACCCTGCCGACCTTTAGGCAATTAATTTCATTTTTGGAAAAACAGTGTTTAGCCTTGGAGTCGGTTAATTATTCTTTGAAAAGTGCGGAAATCCCAAAAGGTAATAAAAAATCGTTTCTCAATTTAATGCTTGACCCCGATGTTGATAATAGGAGTAACAAAAAATGTTTTTTATGCTCGACTTCTCACGCATTATATAAGTGCCCTGCTTTTTTGGCGAAATCGCCGCATGACAGGTTTTCATTTGTCAAACAGCACAAATTATGCGTCAACTGTTTAGTATCTCCTCATTCTCTTAAAAATTGCGGGTCTTCTCACAAATGCAGGGTGTGCAAATCGCCACACCATACCACTTTGCACTTTGGTAAAACGTCTTCTACAATACCTTCAGTCCAAGGACAGCCCTCTCATAGGGATACTTTTCAAGGAACTTCTATGCCCCACATTTCTAGTTCTGACCCCATTATTAATTCTACCGAGCCAATTACTAATACTCATTGTATTGCGAACCATTTTTCTGCCTCTCAACAAACTATTCTTTTGTCTACGTGTGAAGTAGACATCAAAGATATTCGAGGTAATTTTCAGAAAATTCGGATACTTCTGGATACCGGGTCCATGGCAAATTTTATTTCTGAGTCTTGCGTACGCCGACTTGGTCTTAAACGTAAAAGTTTTTCTGTCCCCGTTGAAGGTTTAAATGGAATGTCTACTTGCACTAAAAATGGTTCTACACAGTGTATAATAAAACCTCATGGTGAACCAAATCCCTTACTTTCGTGTGAAGCTATTATCATACCAAAGGTTTGTTCTAACCAGCCTAAGATTCATATTAATCCTGATCAACTTGAACACATTAAATACTTGAAGCTTGCTGATAATAATTTTCACACGCCGGGTCCTATCGACATGCTTAATGGTGCTGAACTCGTACCTCTTGTATTAAGATCTGGTCGTATTATTGGGAGTCCTGATCAGCCTGTTGCTTTGGAGACCATCTTTGGTTATGTGTTGCAGGGAAAAACCAATGTTTCTTGCGAAGCTTCAACCTCTCTTTTGAGTTGCTACATCTCAGTAGAGGATAATATTGATATTGTATTACGTAAATTTTGGGAAATTGAGCATCTTCCTAAACAATCGTTTTTCTCCCCTGAAGAAAAACAATGTGAGGAAATTTATAAAACTCTGACGTTTAGGGATACTTCGGGACGATTTTCGGTACCATTACCATTTCGTCAATCAAAGCCTAAATTTATTGACACTTACTCTCAAGCTTATCGCCGCTTCGGCATGCTTGAAAATCGTTTTTGCAAAAACCCCGACTTGCATACAAAATATGTAAAGTTTATGCAAGATTACTTAGATAAAGGTCATATGTCTTTGGTTCCCCAAGACGATTATAGATCTTTATCGGGTTACTATATCGCCCACCATGCTGTCTTCAAACAAGAGGCATTTGACTCTAAAATTAGAGTTGTATTCGACGCAAGCTTGCGTGACATTAACGGTGTTAGTCTTAATGACACTCTTCTTGTAGGTTCTAAATTACAACAGGATATTTCTACGCTTCTTTTAAAATTTCGATTTTTCGCCTACGTCTTTGTTTGTGACATAAAGCAAATGTACAGACAAATTTCTGTTCATCCTGAGTTTTGGACCTATCAACGAATTTTATGGCGTTTCAAACCGAGCGATCCTCTTCAGGAATATTTCTTACGTACTGTGGTTTATGGAATTAATTCTTCCCCATACTTGGCCTTAAGGACTTTAAAAGAACTTGCGGCGCAGGAAGAAGCTTCTTTCCCTAAGGCTGCTCAGGCTATTCGCAGTCAATTCTATATTGATGATGGACTACTAGGAAGTGATTGTTTGGAGTCAGCTTTAGCACTTCAATCTGACGTCATTGAGGTTATGAAAAGGGGAGGTTTCGAAATGAGCAAATGGGCAAGTAATCACCCTTCTCTCTTGGCTTCTATTCCATCTTCTGATGTTCAAAGTTCTTGTACTTTTGATAAGGAGGAACCATCATTTATTAAGGTACTTGGTCTCAAATGGAATACTAATTCAGATGCTTTTTCATATACTTACACCCCTGTCGACCGTCCTTGTACAAAAAGAAATATGTTATCGGAGATTAGTCGAATCTTCGATCCCCTTGGATTTATTGCTCCTTGCCTTCTACTTGCCAAACTTCTTTTGCAGCGTTTATGGGAATCTAAAGTTTCCTGGGATGAACCCCCGTCTAAGGCTATTTCAGATATTTGGGATACCTTTAAAGCCGAAATGCCTCAACTTGGTATTATAAAAATTCCTCGGTACGTCGGGTCTACGTTAATATCTCGAATTGAATTACACGGTTTTGGCGATGCGTCACAAAACGGATATGCCGCTGTTTGCTATTTTCGTGTGGAGGAAACATCTGGAACAGTAAAAACCTTCCTTGTTTGCTCGAAATGTCGAGTAGCGCCATTAAAAACTCAGTCTATTGCTAGGCTAGAACTCATGGCCGCCATTTTGTTAGTTGATCTAGCTATTTTCATTAAGGAAAGTTTTGCTGATCTTATTACTTTTGACGATCTATACTTGTGGTCAGATTCTATGGTCACACTTACTTGGTTGTCTTCTTCCCCGCACAAGTGGAAAACCTTTGTAGCTAATAGGGTTAACCATATTCAAGAGCTCATACCCGTTTCTTCTTGGCATTTCGTCCCATCAGCGTTGAATCCTGCTGATTGTGCCAGTCGCGGTCTTACCCCTGCGCAACTTTTAGATACAAAAATATGGTGGTCTGGTCCCGAGTTTCTTTCACAAGCAAAGGATTTCTGGCCAACACAACCTAATTTTTATTCCCCAACCGATCCTAACGTATCTAAGGAAGAAAACACTGTGGTTTTATCCAACATTATTTCTTCCCCAAATTTTATTCTTCTTTTGTTAGAGAAATTTTCTAGTTGGCTGAAAATTCTAAGGATAGTTGCTTATATTCTTCGTTTTATTTCAAATATAAAATTAAAGTCAAACCTTCACGGTATTTTAAGTTCTCGTGAAATTGGCTCTTCACTTAAAGTTATCGTAAAGCACGTCTAACAAGAGACGTTTTCAGATATTATTTTAAAAATAAAGCAAAATTCCTTGCTACCTAAACCTTTTAGAAAACTTGCTCCTTTTATCGACGCTGATGGTTTACTAAGAGTTGGTGGTAGACTCAGAAAATCTCAATTTTCATATGATGTCAAACATCCAATTTTACTGCCTAAGTCCCATAGGCTTACTGAGTTAATAATTGAATTTACTCATAACACATATCTGCATCCTGGGCTTAAAACGATGCAATATTTATTACTTCAACAATTTTGGATCCTTTCGCCTCGGAGTGCCATCTATAAATGCCTTTCAAAGTGCATTAAATGTTTCCGATGTAAACCCAAGTCATACAATCCCTTTATGTCCGATTTGCCTGCTCTCAGGGTTTCTGAAATCAAAGCATTTTCTTCTGTCTGTGTGGATTTTGCTGGTCCCTTTTCTCTTTTAATGACTAAACATAGGGGTGCTAAAACTTATAAGGGTTACGTCTGTGTATTTGTTTGTACAACTACTAAGGCAATACATTTAGAGGCCACTTCCGATCTCAGCGCCGAATCTTTTTTGGCTGCGTTCAGGCGCTTCGTTGCCAGACGAGGCAATTGCATAACTTTAACAAGTGATCAAGGCACAAACTTTAAAGGAGCCTATAATATGCTTCTTGATTTGGCGCAAAAGGCTGCTCAAGCCCTATCTATCACTTGGAATTTTAACCCCCCTGGTGCTCCAAGCTTTAATGGACTTGCCGAAGCGGGTGTCAAATCATTTAAAAGTCATTTTTACCGTGTTTTAGGAACCCAAAGCTTTTCTTTCGAAGAGTTTTATACTATTTTAACGCAAATAGAAGCGGTACTAAATTCAAGGCCACTATGTGCTATGAGCGAAGATCCAAACGACCTTCAGCCTTTGACCCCTGGTCATTTTTTAGTTCTCGAGCCTTTAAACAGCTCTATTCCAGACCCTGATCTCAGTCATTTAAACCTGAACCGGTTAAATCGTTGGCAATTAATTCAGCGAATCCAGAGTGATTTCTGGAAACGGTGGTCCACCGAATATATTCATTCCCTTCAGGAAAGATCCAAATGGACAGTGCCGTCGCCTCCAGTTAATCAAGGCGCTCTTGTTCTCATTAAAAATGAACAAACCACTCCTCTTCACTGGGAGTTAGGTAGGGTAATTAAATTGCACCCTGGACAAGACAATGTAGCTCGCGTGGTAACACTGAAGACGGCTCGCGGAACTTTACAAAGGCCCGTTCTCAAGATATGCCCGTTACCAGGCAACAAATTTTTTTATTTTTTTTTTCTTCTTTAATATTATTTACTTTTGAAATTAAGTTTAATTTTTTTTTTCTTATTCCTAAGTTTAAAAACATTCGTTTTGGTGGGGTGAATGTTTGTGTAACTCTGTTTTATTTTACTTTTGTTCATTATTTCAAAACAAATCAATTAATAATTAATTTTAAATCTTTTCGATATTATTTTGTTTCGTATTCAAATACACAATCGCAACCCTGTGATTCGTCAAGAATACGGAAGAAACTTCCTGGCTCACGCAGCGCAGGTCAAGATACATTTTAAAAATCAGTACTGCACTAACCACATGTGACAACGGAACTCGTTCATTTCGTCGGCCGACGCGTATTTTCTGATCGGTTTCCCGAGAAAATTGGAAAATTGGCAAGATTGATGTAGTGTGATGGTCTTCTAGGGCGAACTGAGTAACCCAGCCACTGAAACTATTCGGTTCTACTGTGATAGGTAAGCGATTGTGTTTCCTTTCATCAATTAATTAATTTTGCTAATTATCAACGTTTTATTGTTTTAAAAGTTACCCAATACAGTCCGCCATATATCGAATTTTCATATTTCCTACATCAATGATACTATTTTAAATTGCAAAAATCTGACATTTTTTTAACCTAAAGATTCAAGTACCACTCAATCAAAGAATTCGGAATACCTATAAAAACCACCTCAGTGTCTGAAAAGTATAGTGCATGCTTTAAACTCATAAGAAAAATGATATTACCACTGCCAAGGTTGTTAGAACCGTAAATTCTTTAGATGTCAAGAAATAAACATTAAATTACGCTATAACAAACATGTAACAGCATAACGTATACTCTTGTACATCTCGAGATTCTGTTATCTTTACATCTTTTTTAATGTATGTCACTGAAACTCTCACACGCTCTTCGGCAGCATCATGTAACATAAACCTTTTGCCTAATTCTATGAAAAAATCTCTCGAGAAGAGTTTAAGCCATAAAATGCGACCCGCTGAGTGTGTAAAGACATGCATTTGCTACAAAAATTCTCATCAGAAATATGAAAGCATTTTTATTATTTGTTGGATGAAAATATAATAAATTATGAAAATGTCGAGCTTGTCTCTGGTTTACAAATCAGGGAGCAAGACTTATAGCTACGACTTTTCTCTTTCTTTTTGCGGATATTTAGTGGGTTCAAGGATAGTTAACATGCATTTAAGTAGGTAAATGTTTCATTGAACTCATTGAGTATACAACCTTCAGACCTAAAAAATTGCCTTTTTGTTAAAGTTTGATTACTTAACTAATTTTCTTTGATTTATTGAAAAAATATGTTTCGTACTATATATAAATAACACAGGGTAACAAAATGAAAACAAAAATTTGGTGCCGGAAATCTAACATCTGATTTTAGATGTTTTTAAAGTGCTGATTCCAAAAATGCCACCAGATTTTTTCTATCAGCTCTAGTTTTTGAGATACAGGTTACAGGTTAATTGATATTTTTTTCTGATCAAAGACAACAAATAAAGAGATAAATATGTATTTAATCGTCAAAATAGAAATTTCCCAGAATCTTATTAACCAAATGGATACCTGGAATTGTCCCTGACCCAATGTTCCTATACTAGGAACTACTCAATACACTGCTCTTAATTACTTTTATACCTGTAATTGCCTATGACCCGATCCTTCTATACCTGCTTGGCTGTATTCGATTTAGTATATTAATGAGTTTTCCCAAGTAAAGTTGTGCTATCATTTTGTGTAAATTTTGGTCGTTTTGTAGTATCAAGATACTAAACTGAAACAATGGCATCCACAAGCAGACGTACCTGTGTAAATCATCCCGATGTTTTTTGTGATGTGTGTGGTGAATACACTTTGAAAGAGAGCAGAAAAACGATTTCTGACTTTGTGAAAAGAGCTTATCTTGCCTATTTTGGCGTTCATTTAGGAGATCAAGATAGATCTTGGGCCCCACATTTCATATGTAAAACATGTGTTGAACATTGGCGACAGTGAACAACTGGAAAGAGGAAGTGCCTAAAGTTTGGTGTACCAATGATTTGGAGAGAACCGCGAAACCATCATGACGACTGCTATTTTTGTCTCGTTAATATTAAAGGCATAAATAGAAACAATAGACACAAATGGACATATCCTGATCTAGATTCTGCAAGAAGGCTTGAAATACCCGTTCCTTCATTCAGCAGTCTACCCGAACTGACAGAAGATGATATAGAAACATCAACGTCTGACGAAGTTCAACAAATTCAATCAAAAAACGACAGTGAATTTGAAGCAGATTTAGCAACTCCGCAGTCTTTCAATCAAGAAGAACGAAACAATCTTATAAGAGACTTGAATCTCTCAAAGGAATCCGCTGAATTACTTGCATCCAGATTAAAAGAAAAAATCTACTTTGTCCAGGTACTAATATTACATTTTATCGTAAAAGAGATAAAGATCTGCTCTCTTTTTTCGCTCAGGAAAATGACTTGGTATTCTGTAATAATATAAAAGGGCTCTTAGAAAAATTGGGTTTGCTTGAATACACTCCAGATGATTGGCGCCTTTTTATTGATAGTTCAAAACGTAGTTTAAAGTGTGTTCTTTTACATAAAGGTAACAAATATGGCTCAATTCCTATTGGTCATTCTACTACCATGAAGGAAGAATATGGAACAATTGCATTAGTTTTGAGAAACATTAAATACGAAGGACAGCAGTGGGCAATTTGTGTTGATGTAAAAATGGTTAACTTCCTCCTTGGACAGCAGAGAGGTTATACAAAATATCCTTGTTTTTTGTGCCTTTGGGACAGCAGAGCTAAAAATGAGCACTGGGTTAACACAAATTGGCCTTCAAGAGATGTCATGATTCAAGGAAAACAAAACGTGATTAACGAACATTTGATTTCAAGCAATTTGTGAAGGCTTTAAACCGACATGGAAATTGTTCTGGGTATTTGTTACGTAAATTTCCTGGCATTAGCATGAAAAAACTAAAAGCTGGTATATTTGATGGTCCTCAAATAAGACAACTTGTTAAAGAGCCACAATTCGCCATATCAATGAACGAGACTGAATTTAACGCTTGGTGTTCATTTGTTCAAGTAGTACAAAATTTTCTTGGCAATCATAAAGCAAACAATTACGTAGAATTAGTGGAAACTATGCTTTCAAATCTTAATATTCTCGGCTGTAACGTGAGTATAAAAGTTCACTACTTCCACAGCCACCTAGATCGTTTTCCCGAAAACTTAGGTGATTTTAGTGAAGAACAGGGGGAAAGATTCCATCAGGATATTATAACTATGGAAGATCGTTCAGCGAGACTGCCCTAGTAAACTCCATTCTAGAAAATCATATAAAACAAAATTTTTATGTGATTAGTGACTAATCTAATTATGTAAATTAAGTTTTTGCAATAAATACTTAAATCCATGTGTCTTTGTTTTTTTAACTGGCAATAGTAATATTATATATTAAAACAGTTATAACGTAAAATATACACACATTTTTTTTTAAACTAGATCTGATTGACAAAATCTGAGAACTTTTTTACATTCTGCATCCAACAATTACCCAGGAACAATTAAAAAATCGCAGGCACCAAAATGTGTGTTGGCCTGTGTAATAATGCAAGAAAAATAAACTGGAAATCTTATACTCTCGACTAGTGTTTAACGTCTGCCCTATAGCATAGAAACAATTTTTTCTTCGAGCATGCGCGAGGTGACTACTTTACGCACTCCTTTTTAATTCCACACGGAAACTTTTTGCGCACACTTTTTAATTCGCAGAATTATCGTCTTTAAACAGGACTTTTAGATTTCTTAATGTTTTCAGCATTAAATAATATTCAAAAAAATAAAGATTTGTCGTCTTTTTTGCTACGCTTGTAGAGAATTTAGCCAAATTTACTTCATATTAGATTACCATATTTTGATAACTAATTAAATGACCTGTATCATTACTTATCAATGTCAAATAAGACAACAATAAGTTTTTGCCGCCTTGCAATTTTGACAATCTCAGTCTTTTGCTACGTCAACCAAAATACAAACAATCTATCATTTGCAAAAAGCTTCAAAAAAAGTAATTCTGCTTAAAAGGGATAGTTCGGATGAAGAAGTACCAGAAGAGGTACTCAAAGCCGCAGTATCAGTAAATTTGGAGCTACTGTCAGTAAAATCAAAACAGAAGTATGAATGGTCCAAGGGAAAAGGTGAAAACGGATAAAGAAGAGGTATTATTAGCTCATTTGGTTCTGGTACGATTTAATACATCTCGATTTTTAAACTTTTTTTGAGTTTTATTAGGGAGGTTAACTCAAATTTACTATATTCAAGACAAAAAAAGCGTGGATGCATTACAATTTTTCATAAAATAATACAAATTAGAACTGATTGACTATTTTTGGGCTGGCAGGCGCCTGCTGAAAAGTGGAATTAGAGATTCGCGAGACCACGAGACTAGTCTCGGCCTCGGTCTCAAAACGAGACAGAGACCGAGACCGAGACTTGAAGAAGTATTTCGAGACCGAGATCGATACCGAGACTTAACTATCGAGACTCTCGGTCTCGATCTCAAAGTGAAGTAGCAAAATAACTAATGTTCGAAATTATTTATTTTGACAAAATAATTCAAAAAATATATGTTTGGGGGCAAATTAATGGATGCAAAAAATAATTTTTCTATAATCAATTATATTATACTAGCATTGTATATATTCTTATAACAATGATACTAGTGAAATAGTAATTTAAAAAACGATATAAATAACCATAATTAGAGAATTTCCCAAATTTAGAAATTTGCAGCGTATCATACCCCTTGTTTTTTTTTTTACGCTCAGCTAACGGCAGTTTTCATCTGGAGAGCACTATGGGTTCGGGGGTAAATGAAAAATAATTTTATTTAATTAACTTTGATGTTAGATATTAGAATTTAATTATTAAATTTCTGTGTGTTCTTTTAAAATCAAAAGTAAATCTAAAAAAAAATACATTACATAATTCAAATAGACTACTAAAAGGGCGCCACGCTGTTTTTTTTATATATTTAATAAAGAAAAACCGCGAAACCAAAATAAATAAACTTTAGCCTAAGCTAGTTCCTATAGCAAAAAAAACTGAAATAAAAATTAGGTGAGTGTGGGCAGGATAAATGAAAATATTAGGTAAATTTCCTATACTTACGACGACACTATATATTATATAGCAAATGTACAATTTAAATAAGATAATTCTAAATAAAAAAAAAGGAATTTAATATGCCAAGATTTTCATAAAGAAAATTAAATAACCCCACCTTTAATTATTGTTACATAAATGAAAGTTAGAAAGAATAATTAACTGGTTCACTTTTAAATAGCATAAATCGTTTAAACTTTAAATCAAATGTAAAAATGTATAATATTAAATAATGCTTGTAGTAAAAAAAAATTAAATAAAAATGGATAATTAATAAAATAATTTTATCTGGCCTTTATAAATCCTTCCAGGGATGTCAGGACTTCAAGGGCTGCATCAAAACATCAAAAGAGGATCACTTCAAAATCACAGGAACAGTTACAGTGTCTGGAACTAACAGCCTTCGAACAGAACTGGATCAAATAAAGAAGTCTAGGCGGGACAACAGATTACGTTTCTTTTAAGACCATAATTCATAACTCATGGTACGGTACGGTATGCCAAAACTTAGGAGTCGACTCCCATGTAGATTCTAAAAGGAGAGGGAAAACCATGGATGAGTACTCCAAAAAAAAAAACGAAAACTGGGAAATACATAACATTTTTCAAAACGAAGAAAAAGGTATGTGAAATTATTATAAGCAGCTTACCTTAACTAAATCCCAAAGTTACTATAGAAAAAAAACTCCAAAACGTTTGATTCCGACATGGCCAAAGATTGCTGGATAAAAATCCAGGTTTTCTCCAAAACACAAACTTTACTTTGGCTCTCAGATAAAGCAGATAGTTAATCCATGCGAAGAAACAAAAATTCAAATCACCACTACTGGGTATATTCGGGATGATTTCCGATTTTTCTTCAGATCATTACATGGAGGTGTTGTAAGTACCTCGACTACCAACCGGAATGACGATACCAAGGGATGAAGTCCGTTGGCCAACCAAGAAGGTCGAGCACGGAAATAGTCACTAAAGTGACTCGTGAAAGGAAGCGGCAAATTCAAATTCACCATGAAACTTAAGAAAATTCATTAACTTGATTCGGCAACACTCCAACTGAAAACCGAAAGTAGAAACGCAAGCCGACGTCGACGCCGTGAATCCATGACTTGAAAGTACCAAAAGGATATGTTTATATTAAATATAAAATTCCTTTACCTGCTTTGAATATTGAAACGATTGGCAAATATTGTGATTTTATCTGGATGGCAACGTAAAAATAAATATGAAGTAAATTACTTGTTTTGATTTATGTACAAATTATAAAGAAAACGACATTTTCACCCTAAAATTAAATACTACGTTATAAATCCCACTTATAGACAACCCAAATTACTTCTAATATATATATCGGCGTGAATTAAACTGTTCACCAAATGAAACAACTTAGCTCATGAAAAATATAATGCTACAAATTCTAGTTGCGAAACTCCACTTTACATGTCGAAAACCGCAAATTGCTACCCTGTTCTCAAAGAGAGACACTTTATCACAACTATACTATATAGGATTTTGTTACTGTGATTTTTATAAATTTATAGTCGGTTTTTATGTTTAATTATTGAAAGTAACTAAAATCCAAAAATGTTTAGTTTTTTGGTTCAATAATTAATAACTAATAGACTGTAAAAACATCGCAATATCATATTCTTATATAGTATAGATACGGTAAAGACTCCAACAGACGAAGTAATTGTGGTGATTTTTGTTTAAAAAGTTTCCGACTCAAAATAAACAAAAAACTGTTAAAAAAAATCAGTGAACATTTTTCTTAAAATTTTCTTCTTTAATCGCTTCGATGGCTTGCTAATTAAAGAAGGTAAGTGTTTTATAGAACAATATTTTTGTACTGATTTTGTTTGTATTTGCAAATAATGGACGATATAAAATTTTTAACTATATGTGTATAATAAAAATAATATATATACATACGGACAAGATTTTCAACAAACAAAACACGAAGTAGAATTTGGCTTAGGATTTTAAATAGATGATCAATAAAGCTAATTCAACTATAACGCATAAAAAATAACGAACTATTCTAATAACAAAGTAAAAATTTAACTTTCTAAACATACATTATAAGCATATTTTTGGATTTTATTTCAACCTATATAATAAACCTAAAAATATTATTTTCAAGTTACTTTTATACCATGAATATAATAAGCATTTGCTTGAAGTTTCATTTAACATGTTTCTTAGTTTTGTATTAATTAACCCTGCTTGTGAAAATAAACGCTCTACTGCTATGAAGGCCGCCTGTATAGACAAAAGATCTTTTACCATTTTGGCTAAATTTGGAAATTGTTTATCGTGTGCTTTCCACCATTCTAAAATATCTGTACCCTTTGGAGCGCGCTTTAATTGTAAATATTCTTTTATTTCTTTTCTTCAATTTTCGAAATCACTTTTTTTTCAAATAGTGGTGTATAATCGATGTCATAGTTATCATCGCTTGAAGAACTTGATATTACTCGTGATTCAGCAGGCACAATATAATATTTGTCACTGTACATTTTCTCAAAAAAGGCTATAGATTGATCTTTCAGGCGAAGAATTAAACAAGTAGATATTTGTTTAATAAATAAATTTACTTTTAAAATCTCATCCACTTTTAAAATTTATAGTTAGTTTACCAAATAACAAAAATAGTTGATTCATTCATTCAGTATTATGAACCATAGTCGACACTGTGCAAGCACAACGTGCATACCCCTAAGAACGGTCCTGGTTAAGAAAGTAAATATGCATCAAAGTAATAAAAGTTTGGTTCAAAATAGCAAAGTTTACCGAATACCTAAGGGTGCTTTACTTAGCCATCGATCGTTTTCTACCTATTGAATTATAACGTCTGTCCCTAGAAAGCTCAGCACGTTGCTTGCATGAGTTCGGCAGCATTATACAGTGTGTCCTTATTTTGTGTTTAATATATCTTATTCCATTTGAATATCTTTCAAAATGTCAAATAATTGTTGTTCTGTGGATGGTTGTTTAAGTAACTCTAGTGATGTGTCCAAAGAACAAGGGATATGTGACATTTATTTTGATACACGTACTATTGTCCGTATATCTTCCTTTATTGATTCCATCTGTTGGCAACATCATTTCGAAGTATAGATTTTTGGAATAATTTTTTATATAAATATACCTACATTTTGTCTACTTTACTGAAATGTTCAAACATTGGGTCTTTTTACATTAAATTTTTAAGATTGGAAAAACTCTGGGTTTCGAACGAAGGCTTCCATGTACTTTTGTCTAAATAAAATCTCGCCGAACAATTATTATTTTTAAAATTTATGTTTTCGAGACCTCCGAGACCGATACCGAGACTAAGTAGGTCTCGGTCTTGGTCTCGAAGCATCGAGACCGATACAGAGACCGAGACCGTAAACATTTTCCGAGAACGAAGTCTGATTCAGTCTCGGTCTCGGTCTCGCGAACTTCTTAGTGGAATTAGTAAAACTAATAAGAGTTGACATTGGAGATAAGGGAAATTTAATTGTGGTCAAAATTCAGGATTCAAAAAATTACACTTCACGACCACCATCAACAACGCATCAGTTTTAAAAGAGGGAAGTGCACAACACAATATGTCGGGATTAATCTTAGAGTATTATTAGTCTAAGGAATTAACAGTTTTGGGAAGATGCCCTCAGAAATTGCGGCATTTCTAAAATTGCCCAACCCTGAACTTTACACGGGGTATAGTTTTGGTCGCTTCTCTGCAATTTCGCTGGCCGATTCTGGAAAAGGACTTACCGATGTAAAGCGTTTAGGAGACTCAAAGTAATCAACAGTAGCGGAGGGATATGTTAACGACTCAACTAAATACAAAAAAGAGTTATGCAACAATATTTTTAGTGGCAGTCCAAAAAATCATCCAGTTGATATACCAAGTTTGTAAGAAGACCACTGAAGTTCCGTTTCATTAATTAACGCGGATAACGAACCATCTTCATCAGCTTTCCCAATAAACCAGTTGCACTCAGCTTTAAATTTGCAGCATACCACAAATTGTATTTTCAATATTAATATTGTTAATAACAATAAGTAATATTATTTCTGTTTTAAGTTCAAATAAACCGTTTTTCTAATTTATTTAAGGTTTTTTACAATTTTATGACGTATAAGAAATATTGTTTTAGCCGCGCTTAGAATTTACCTATATAAATTGGTAAAATGTTTGTAAAATTTGTAACACTCGAAGATAAAATTTGTTCCTAACACTTGCGCCAAGTGTTTTTCCCTCACTTAAAGCTTATCTAGTTTTGCGCCCGGGAAAGTATTACTTTGCGCTCTTGTTAGGAAAATAATTATATCCTAGGCGAATTTAGTAAATATACCGAATAAACGCCTAAAGTTTTTCTAGGGATTGGTACTACATTCAGCTCCATCAGAGACAGCTGATTTTTGAAAATTTTCGAACTGTTGCAACAAGCTTCATATTTTTTTTACAGAGCATAAATTTACACTGCTTAGTTCTGGGCCAAGTAAGTGGATAAAATCCAGTTTAAAAAAAAATGACCAGTTTTTATTTTAAATTTTTTATTATTTTATTTAAATTAAGAACATCGAGTTGCCTTTACCAAACGACACTGTCAGAATTAAATGAGTATATATTTAAATAAAATTGATATCATTTTAGGACCTAAAAAATAATTTCTTAGGTATTTTTGAGATTAGAAGAATATAATTTCCATGTTTTTAAGGAGTGGGAATGTTTTTATAATTTGAGGTACAATATTTTTTACAATTTTGTAAATTATCTTTAAGAGAACTAGCTGCCGCACCAGATATATCGAGAATGATAATAATTGCTTGATATGCATTTTTACTTCTCATGTAAAAGGGAAGTATTATTGTAATCGTGAAAAAATCACTCTCCGAGATTTTTTCAGATCTTCGCGTTTCAGGGTCACTAAATGACGAAAAACATGTTTTCTCAATTCCGTCGGCCTGTCTGTCTGTCTGTCTGTTCGCGGCGTCGCTAGAAAACTACTTAACCGATTGACTTTAAATTTTGACTAAAAATTAAGGATTATATGGGGATGACCTGGTAACATTTTGGTAAAAATCCAATATAACGAAACAAAATGCCGGCCTAGTGAAATGTTAAAAAAATTATTATTAGAAAACTTCTTATCCAATTTATCTCACATTTTGCAAAAACATCAAGTATTACATTGGAATCAACTGGTAACATTTTGAGACAAATCCAAAATGCGGAATAAAATGACGGCTTAATAAAATTTTTAAAAATTCAGCCTGAAAAACTGTTTAATGGTTTGATTTCAAATTGTGGGCCATAACTAATTGTGGTATGGGGATCAACTAAAATACTAGTACTAATCCAAGATGGCCGAACAAAATGGCGGCCAAATAAAATGTTTGTAATTGTAAAAAAAATCGGTTTTACACATCTTTACGTTTTAGCGTCGATAGATGGCAAAACATATGTTTTATCAATTACGTCGGCCGGTCTGTCTGTCTGTCTATCTATCAGTTTGTCACTTCGCTGCCTAGCTTAAAGACTACTTACCCGATTGACTTCAAATGTTGGTCAAAAACAAAGGTTCTTAAGGAGATCATCTGGTTATATTTTGGTAAAAATCCAATCTGGAGAAACAAAATGGCGGATTGGTAAAATTAAAAATCTGTTCGTCTAATTTATCTCAAATTTTCCAAAAACATCAAGTGGTATGTTAGAATCAACTGGTAATATTTTGGTACGAATACAAGATTGTGGATCAAAATGGCCGCTTAATAAAATATTTAAATATTCAGTCTGAAAAAACTGGTTTATCGTATGATTTCAAATTGTGTGCCATAACTAATTGTGGTATAGGGATCAACTAGTAAAATAGTGGTACAAATTTAAAATGGCCAAACAAAATGGTGGCCAAATAAAATGTTTATAATCCTAAAAAAATCAACATCTCAGGTTTTGCACTTCTTTATGTTTTAGCGTCCTTAGATGCCAAAAGATATGTTTCATCAATTCCGTTGGTCTGTCTCTCGGTCTGTCTGTCAATTTTAAATTTTGACCAAAAATTAAGGGTCATATCAGGATGAACTGGTAATATTCTGGTAAAAATCCAATATAGCGAACATTGTTAAAAAAATTTTGTTAGAGTGGTGTATAATTTGGGATTAAGATCCAGTAAAAAAAAACAAGTCTTTTTTTAATTGCCGACATTTTGCAACTTAATTGTTCCATCTTCAGGACACATATATTGATCCCATATCGTTCATGAAACCCATATTATCAGTCTTTACCTACTCCGTTGTTCCGCAGATCTTTTCCAGATAATAAGTTTCTAAATGGTTTCCGTTAACGATAATCTTGTCGTTATGTTAGAGTGGTGTATTATTTGGGGTTAGGATCCTGTACAAAAACAAAAGACTTTTTCTTAATTGTCGACGTTCCGCAACTTTATTCTTGCATTCTCAGTACACATATATAAATTTTATATCCTGCATGAAATCCATATTATCAGTCTTTACCTACTTCGTCGGTTTGTAGATATCTCCCAGATATTTAGTTTCTAAATTATTTTCGTTAACGATCTTTCTGTTGTTGGAGTGGCGTACTATTTGAGGTTAGGAAATATCTGCAGACCAACGAAGTAGGTAAAGACTGATAATATGGGTTTCAGGCAGGATATAAAATCTATGTGACCTGAGGATGTAACAATAAAGTTGCAAAACGTCGACAATTTAATTCTTTCTAACCTCAATTAATATAACACACTAACATAAGAACAAGAGGATCGTTACTTAATATCTGGGAAATATCTGAGGATGAACGAAGTAGGTAGAGAGTGATAATATGGGTTATAATTTAAGATGGAGAAACAAAATAGCGGAAAAATAAATAAAAAAGCAATACAAAAAAATCTTGTTCAATTGACAATGAAATTTTGCCGGAAAATTAAATTTAAAAATGGGATAAAGTGGTACGAATTCAACATGACGTAGCATGATGGCGGTGTGTGTCAATGTAAAAAACAGCTTATTGAATTTATTTTAAATTATACCTAAAAGTCAAGTGTGGTATAGGTAGAAAGGAAATGGTAAAATATTGGTAGGAATCCATTATGGTGGAACAAAACTGCGCCCTTCTGTGTCCTGTGCCCTATGTACTGAACTAAATTGGGTGACACTTCACTAATCTTAACAAATGGAAAAGAATCATAACAAGGGAAGTGAAGGAAATTTACCGATTTTTTAGTATAGAGTTCGGAATTTTTTGACAGTTTGGCAGGTTTTTGGGAATACAGACTCAAATAATTGGGGTAAATGTTCTAACATTGAAAAATAGTGGTTCTTTGGCGTAGATACTTAATTTTTTTTCGGTTATAAATATTAAAATAAAATTGAGGTAATATTTGGAAACGCAGCGTAAGAATTCAAGTTTATTTTATTTTTTTGTATACAAATAATGTTTATCCATTATTCAGAGCAGCCCTCTTAAAAAGGGAAAAAAAGGGTTTCACTATTTGATGAGATTTTTTGACACTTTGGCAGGTCTTCAATTTACAGTTAAATCGTATATTATGTCTTAAGTAATTTTTCTTTTTAGAAATTCTGGTTTAGGAGCTGTAATTTTTCTCCTAGTCAAACATTCCGATACAAGATATCAATTTAGAAGCTTTGGGTTATAAATATCCTGAATTTTGTTTACGCGGCTGTGAATTCTTGATTTTTTTTTACTGAAACTTTTACAGGATATAAAGTATAGATTTGCAGTTTTCGGTAATAGGATATTTCATGTAACTTTCAGGGGTTCAATTTATAAAATAGCTACAAAAAAATTGTTTTTTCCTCGTGACTTTGGACTGCTTAAGATTTTGAAATACTCTTTTCATAGGTTTATGTGACCTCTAGTAGTATATTTTTTGCTTTTAATATTTAAATAGCTGCCAAAAAATCGTGTTTCCCTTTTTATTTTTGAACTTTTTAAAATTTTTAAATACAATTTTCATAGTTTCATGTAACTTTTAGTGACGTAATCTGCTTTAAAAAATATTTTGACAGCTGTCAAAAATAATTGTTTTGTCCCCGCAACTTGAACTGCTTAAAATTTTTAAATATGTTTTTCACAGTTTTATTAATTATTAGTGGAGAAATATAATACAAAGAATTTTTGATAGCTGTCAAAAAAATGTTTTTCCCCATAACATTTAAAATGCTTAACATTTTTAAATAGGATTTTCATAGTTCCATGTAACTTTTAGAGACATAATTTATTTAAAAAATGATATCTGTCAAAAACTCTCCTTTTTCCCGTAACTTTTCCTTTACTTACTTAGACATAGACATAGACATAGATGGGGAGCCCGACAAGGGCAGCACTTAGGCTCACTGGGGCCCATTGTGCTATCCCCCCAAGTAGGCGTGTCAGGCCAAGAGCCCACTCCTTTTTAGAAAGGAAAGAACCCTTTTCGCGCACGTCCCACAATTCCACATAGGTGTCACCCAAAAGCAATCTGGCGTTGACTAAAGCATCACATCGACAGACTAGATGCTCGGTAGTTTCATCTACCTCAGCACAAAACCTGCAGTATGGATCTTTGTCGAGTCCAATCTTATGCAGGTAATATTTCACTAGCCAGTGTCCAGTTAGGACCCCGGTAATAGTTCTAAGTTGACTTCTGTTTAGGTTTAGAAGTCTATTAGACTCAGAACGGCTTAAGGGCCTGATATGAAGACCTTAGACTGTCTGAGTCCTGCTAGCTCGTGCCATTCAGCACGGAATTCCTCCACAATTCTTAATCCTAGCCTTGACAACTGAAGGAGCAATTCCAAGAGCAGGTTCCGGCCCAGTGAAAGCAGTGTTGCTACCTTTCCGAGCCAGCTGATCCGCCCCTTCATTACCCTCAATGCCTTGATGGCCTGGCACCCAAATGAGGCTAACCCTATTGGACTCACACAGCCTCTCTAGGGCTCTCCTGCATTCAAGCGTTAGCAGCGAATTGACTCTGTTCGAGGACAGAGCTTTAATCGCGGCTTGACTATCACAACGTATATAGATATGCTTGTCGTGGTATCCTCTGGAGAACGCAGTCCAAGATTGCTGTAATCTCAGCCTGATATACAGTCGCATACCGTCCAAGAGCAAGACTAATTCTTGCCCTGGGACTCTCCCCATAAATTCCCGCCCCAGAACCCTCCTTCCTTAGAGAGCCATCTGTAAACCAGACAAGGCCCTCCGGTTTGAGGAAGGATGGAGAGGAATCCCTCCATTTTTCTTTCTCGGGAACAATTACACAAAACCTTTTAGAGGCAATTGAGACCGGAATAATGGCATCTCTCCTTGCTAGGAGAGGGTCGGATCTGATCAGTTCAGTCCAAACTCGCGTATGCCCAAAATTCCAGTCTCTGTGTATCCATCGACCCCAGTCGTTTAAACGAACAAAAGCTTTCCGAGCCTCCTCCTCTACAAGCAAGTGCAGAGGACTTAGTCCCAGAATAGCCTCCATAGATCGGGTCGGTGTGGTTCTTATGGCTCCAGTTATGCCCAGACACGCCAGTCTCTGAAGCTTGTCAAGCATCCTTCTGTATGTGGTCTTGCGAGTGGCGGGCCACCACACAAGAACGCCATAAGTGATCATTGGCCTTATCACTGACGTGTAAAGCCAATACACAATACGAGGTTTTAAACCCCAAGTTGATCCGAAGGACAGTCTGCACGCCCATAGACACGCTGTGGTCCTTTTTGTGATCCTTTCAATATGATCCCTCCAGGTCAGTCGGGAGTCTATTAAGACGCCCAGATATTTTAAAAGGTCTCAGCTTTTTCCCAAAGAGGGTGAGCCTCTCAAGGTCCACTTTTCTCTTATGGGTAAATGGTACCATTTCGGTCTTATCCGGATTAACAGACAGACCGTGTTTTTGGCACCACTTTTCCACCATGGCCAAAGCCCTCTGCATGAGCCTTATAATGGTGTTTGGGAACTTGCCTATTACTATAATGGCAAGATCATCAGCGTAGCTTTGAGCATAAACTCCGCTCTCATTGAGAGTATGAAGCAGCCCATCCACAACCAGACACCACAAGAGCGGAGAAAGAACTCCGCCCTGCGGACATCCTTTGACCACGGACGAGCATACTGTCACGCTCCCAAGAGAAGATGTTATGATTCTGCTTTCAAGCATGACGCGAACCCACCCTTTACTTACTTACTTTACCATTTAAAATTTTTAAAAACGGTTTCCACTGTTCCATGTAACTCTTAGTGATGTACTTCACAGTGGTGGCTCGTGGTGAATTATATTGGGAGGTCAATAACAAATTTAAAAATAGGCATACTTTAAATAAAAATAAATATCTTATCTTTAAAATGAGCTTTAAATTCTCTTGAAGTTCAGGTCTACTCTTCATTCTTTAGAATTGGAAACATGCTGAATGACACGATCGTTAAAACTGCACGCATATTCCTTTTATAAACGATTTCTCGATACTTAGCATTGCTAAAGCGGATAGTCTATCTTTGGCCCAACTTCTCAATAAAATTTATGAGCCCTCGAAAAATCCCTGGTTTTTCAGACAAAGCCGTTTCATCATACTTTTGTTTAAAATATAACGATTTTTGGATACATTTTCATTAAAATCTCTAAGGGATTTTAATGGACCATAGCATAGTTCACCGAACATTTCATGTGATCTGCAGAAAATGCATGTTTTTTTTTATTTTTTCTTTTAAGTGTTTTAAGTTTTTAACACCGGTTTTGCACCATAATGAGTCCGACGAGTCCTTAGAAAACAACAAACAAACATAACAGTAAAATTAGTTAGAGACTTCACAACCACATATCCAGTTAGCTAAATCGTACAACTCAAACATAGACCACCTTGAAATTGGTTATTTTTGCAAAATTAAGTTCGTAAGCACTTTTTAGTTGTTTGTTTTTTTGCACTAGTCACTGCCAACATTTTATTTCCTGTATATTTCCAACTCACACATGGATCATAAAAATAAAAAAATAAATATTACAAAAAGCAGTATATAAATGAATTTTCATCGATTAAAAACATCTGAAACAATATCGAGTTAGAAAATTGACCGCGCGAGCTCTGAAGAACTGAACTTCCGCATGCCGACGTGAAGCCGCGATGGATCTATCGAATTATGAGAAGAGACCGGCTGATGACCCAAATCGCGATTTCATATTCCATTTACCATCACGTTCGGCTGCCGCTCGGTAACTGTGAAATCTTCGGGTACTTTCGTCAAGCTTTAAGGTAATCAGGGCAATTCGGACTGCTCAGCCTAAGGAACGCAACGAAACCATTCGAACCGCCGCGCTCGGCTAATAGTGTAGCGTATTTAACTTTTCCCAAGGTTCGCGTTTTATTACAACTATTAGGAGGGACGGTCAAACGAATAATTTATTTTTTCAAATATTTTTGGGGGGTCATTAACCAAATGACCCTATGGAAGAGCCGCCACTGGAACTCATGAGAAAAACATTTTCGACAGGGGTAAAAAACTGAAGAGAAACTTTTACACTTTTAAATACAGTATTCACAGTTCCATGTATTGGCGTAATTCATTTAAATAAAAATATCTGTCAAAAAAAAATTGTTTCTTTCCTGTAATAATTTTATAAATAGCTTGTTGTTATTATTTCTTAATGTTTCATAGTATTATTTACGTAGTCTACAAAAAATAAAATATGCCCTTTGTGATTTTTCTCTATAAATAGAAGGTTTTATTCCATCATTTTCTTTTACCATATACGAGTCTCGAATCGAATTTACCGGTCTATCTCTTTTTAACATAAGATGTCTGTACAAAATTTCAAGTCAATTAGACAAGTAGTTTTTTAGTACTGAATTGCCATAATGGATTTGTGCAAAAATTTTACCAGTTTATCCATATATCACACTTCTCTTTTAGGCAAATTTTGAAATCAGTTAAGATAAGTAGTTTCTTAGCAATGATTTTAATATTTCGTGAAGCCGTCATTTTGTTTCACCATATTGAATTTATACCAAAATGTAATAATTTGATCCATTTGAAGTCATTGTTTAATTTTATTATTATCTTTGAAGGGTCAACTTTCTGTAAGGTCAGTTCTTTGCCAGTAGGTTGCTAAATAGATTTTTTACATTAAATGATGTTATCAAATGTTTAATTTTGGAGAATCGGAAACTATAATACATGTGTCATCCGCACATGTAAAATGATTCATCCTATTAATATAATTAATTTAGAAAATTAGAGCTACCAAAACGCGCACTAGTAACATATTTCGGCAGGCATCAAACAACTTTGCAACTCCTTTGCGGTCGTCCAGGAAAGACAATTACAATATGTTATGCGTCAGGAATTTAGTTTCGTAGAAGTAGAAGTTAAGTCCCCGCCTTAAAGAAAATTTCGAAATTATCTTCTTTACGACTATATTAGCTTGTCTGTTCACGCTCCATACTCCTCCAATTACCTAAGCATCATTCATCATTAATTTACTCTAAAATATAAACGATAATTTAGCGGTGTAAGAAAACACACACGTCCTTTACGGGGATTTATGGCTTCTTGCCCCACCCACTTCCCCATTTGAGATATATGGCAGGGAAACACATTGGCGCCTAGGAATTTTAATGATAAAATGTTACCACGTGAGGTAGGGAGATGAGGCGCGAAAAACACGCTCGAAACCATCATTTATTCAATTAGGTAAGTAAGAAGTAATTTGTTGGGAAAGGTCAAATTGTTTGGATGTTTCTGTAACGGAAACCAAAATTTTGACTAATATTTAATATTCAAATGCAAAGCAGTTAAAAACAGTTAATATATGTATTTGGTTATAACATATTCAAACTGTAATATATAATTTAATTTAATATTAATATAGTAACGCCAACGAAACTTTCCTCAGTCAAGAAAACACACAAAGCCAACTCTCTTTTATAAAGAAATATTTTAAAAAATCCATTTCTAGAATATCTTCGTATAAAGTTGTTGCCTAATTACTAAATATACAGGATGTTTCATAAGTATGGTGGGTTGAATTCCTCATGATATTTGAATAAAAAAGTTTATATACTAATAACTATAACTGGATTCTTGAAACTTTGCAGTTGTATTTTTTTATGCCAACAGGGGCGTAGTTAAACGTAAGTCAGTGTAAATTTTCTCCATTTAAAGTAGAATGTCAATGGTTTTTTAAAATTCTATTATCATTTTGCAACTCTCCCAACAATGTAGGTACTACGGAAAAACTCTCTTGAGTTTTTTACCAAATACTAATCTAGTACTAAAAAAATAACCGGATAATGCAAAAAAATGCGACCCTTAATCAAAGCATATGTTGAATATCGCACGATTGCAGTAGTCTCATCACTGATTGTCTCATATGTTCAAAAATGCCTGTAACTTTAATAATTCGATTTCTTAAGTTTTTTTCATCTAATACAGGAGTCTTGTATACAAGAAGAGACTTTAGGTGACCATAAATAATAGTCTAGAGGATTCATTTCGGGAGTGCGAGCTGGCCAACTGAGAACCTGGTACGTCCAACCCAACGATTAGGAAAGTGTTGCCGAGATACTGACGAGCAATTGGGCTAAAACGAGCGGCCGTCGTGCGTGAACCACATATTAGCTCTTATTTGCAGAGGTATGTCTTCTAACACAACGTCAAGTTCTTCGGCTAGAAACTGCCAATAAAATTTAACACAGAACGACAGCTTTCACGGCGGTTGTCAATTAAGAAATCATGGTTCTTGGTATTAGACAGTGTCAAAATAAAATCACTTTCTGACGTTTCGCCTTCGATTTCACGAGGTATCTTCAGGGATGTTTACTTCACGAGATTGAAACGCTGAATTTCCAAACTGTCTCTGGTAGGTCTAATTGGTGTAAAAACATGATGATAAAGTCAAAACTTACGGATTTGTTTAGTTTCGAAATAGAAATGTTCTAAAATTTTCTTAAAATGGTTCTGATGAGGTCTTCTTAAGGCCAAAATATGACAACAAAATCAGAATTTTCAGGTCTTGCTTAGCTTTGAAATATAGTGTTCTAGAATGCTTTTGAAACGGCTCTGAAAAGGTATTCTTAAGACCCAAAACACCATTGTAAAGTCAAAACTTAAGGGTATTGTTTAGTTTCTAACTAGAATGTCCTAACTATTTTTTGAAATGGCTTTGATAAGACCTTTTTGAGGTCCAAAACATCATAGTAACGTTATAACTAAATGATGGGCATGGCAAACTTTAATTAGTTAGTTGAATGATTTTAATACTATAATTTTATTTGTTTTATGATTGGAACAGGATTTGATTGCTCAATATAGTAGACATACCATTTTTTATTGGTTTACTTTTAAGGAAAGAAATAATCACGTAAATAAATGTAGATTAAAAAATATTATTAACAAATTTATTTAATTTTAATTTTAAAAAATCTCATAAGGAAAAACACATTTTCAGAGAATTTTTTGCCATAAAAAAATGATATCGTCAAGTTTACTCTAATTAGAAGTGTAATTATTTAATCTTCGACAAACTTTTAAAATAATGTTGCTAATATGTGTGTGTGAGGCATGTTCAAATAATTGCCAGCGTCTGTTTCAAAAGATGGGTATTTCAGTCCAACAAAAACGTTGTTATTTTCCAGGGCCTACCAAAACTTATTTTTCCTATTTTAAATGACTGATATTTTCACCAGATTTCAAAAAATAACTTGGCTGTTTTAGTTTGGTTTATTGGTTGCTTAAAATATTTCTGTCACTGAGTTTTCAGTTTGATAATAATGAAAAGAGCTCCTTTTAAAAAGAAAGAAAAGCAAAAAACGTTTTGCTGGGTTTTTACACTCTCGGGCCAAACAAAAGGTGATAAATCTTGTCAATTAATCTAATCGAGAAAATGATATTACAAGAAAAGTCGAGCAAAGAGCATCATAGAAGCTCTAGAAATAGCGTAAAGTACCCTTGAAAAGATTATACAAGAAAAAAAAAACAAATATAGAGCCAAAGAAAGTGTAAAAGAGTAAAAGAAAGAAATTCAAAACTGAAGATTTGCGTGAAAGTTAGAAGATGAATGTATGTCATGAAATTTATGATTTATATGCAAAAAAAAACTACATGTCACTTTGACATCCTTAAAAGATGTCTTAAAATAAAGGATTTTTTGGATATTGAGCTAAATTCATTGTTCAAAGTAGTAAAAATTTAAGATTTCAATTTAGAAAGGATTGCAACAAAAGATACCAGTGCGAAAGCCGTTTCTATATCCTTGTCTAGTGAATATATGGGCATGAAAATTAATATAACAATAAAAATTCAATCTAAATTTTCCAATGGGGATGATAAAATCGTGATGATAGAAGTATATAAATTTTCACTTATATAAAAAGAGCTTAAATTATTTCTGGACATTTTTTTTAGGCCACGAATATTTCTTAAAAAATTTAATATTCGTAGCCCAATAAAAATGTTTAGGAACGATTTACGTTCGCGTGGTATTCGGTTACATAAAAATTTGGAATAAAATTGTGAGTCAAACCTCACATTTTAAATTAATTTCATTGGTTGACGTCGACAGTTGCCACAGTAAAAAAGAATCTTATTGGTTCAAAAGAGAGGTTGTGAAATTTTTAAAGAAAAATAATATTCAGATACCTACATATCTGTTAAAAATTAACGGTGCACAATATTTTATTGAACAGATAAACAAGACAAGATACAGAACTACCAAATAAGTCTATTAACAAAACAAACGAGCAGACAAAAAGAATAGGTCAAAAAAAGAACAATGGTTGAAATGTACTGGTTGATAGTAACAAATTTTTCCATGGCTTGCTTAACAAAACTGAGCAATACCGTTGATTAAAGTTCCTTTACCATTCTTACCTATGGAAAATATTGTGTTGTATACTTGGTGGCACATGAGGGCAGGAAAACTATTAACTAAAATATTTATTAGACCATAAAGAAACTACTGACATACAAAAAAGTGCGGATGTCAGCGGAAGTTTTTTTGTAGAGTTAGGGAAAAAATAAATTAATTTTTGACATGTCTTGTCTCTGTTTCATTTAGCTGATTGAAACAAACTTAGCTTTTCCTCAAGTGTCTAGAAAACATTGTTGCAGGTGAGAATTTTACCGATGAAAAATATAAAATTCCTAAAAAATTTCGTCGCATAGAAATTAATGATTTTAAAAAAGCCAAAAACCACAGACAACTTTTAGTAATGATGCTCAAAAAAAAGTTTTAAATGTAGGAAACCTTTGTGGACCATGTAAGAAAATAATTTAATTTCATAAAAAAATGTAATTGTTTTAAAGGCTTAAAAAATTAGATAGAATCCAATGAAATTCACTTTAAACACATATCCACACCAAGCGGAAATACTTTTTCATTGGCAATGAAATAAGCATCCTGTGATAGATATCCCATTTTTACCAGTGGCGGCTCGTGCACAGTGTCGGTGGCGAAAACAGCGACAGAGGCACAAGTTTTTTTAACCTTTTTATGATGTTAATTATCCATAGCTTTGGAGCGTTTTTTAATACTTAGGGAAAATCACATGAATTTATAAGATTTTAAATATATTTTTTTGTTGTTAAAGAACAGTTATGTACCTATATCTTAAAGCTTATTGCGATTCGATTCGATCGATGTGGAATTTGTTACTGCTGATTGTCATTCCTCAACGGGTCGCTCTTATGAAAAGGTGTTCAGCGCCCTAGGTGCTTAAGTCATTATTATTTTTTGAGTATATAATACACTAGTTTTGATATAAAATAATGGTATAATTAAGTAAATAATGTGAATTTGTATAATAACTACTACATTTTTATAAAAATGTAGATTATAAAATGCTTAATATTTTAAAAATATTTTTATTTTTAAGTAAATTGCGCTTCACCCGCATCCCCTGGCGAGCCGCCACTGATTTTTACTGGTTCTATACATTCAGGCTATAAAAATGAAGATACACTAGTATGTATTATATTACTCACCTCTGACCAAGATTAAGCAATCAACACCACGACATAAACTAACAAATAAACAGTTCTTTTAGGGCGTAAATTTTAAAACGAACGTCCCTTAAGAGCCGTTATTATTTTACATTGTTTTCGGTGTTATTCTAGACACCGCGTATCGTTTTCTCAAAAAGACCGAGCCGAAAGATATCCCTCTTGAAATTTGATAGGCAAACATTTTTTTGTGGTTTGGTCTGGTTTTCGGTGTTTTTGGAAGCACTTCCTAAGTCTGGAAACATATGGCCGATCTTTTATATAAATATATAATTTAACTATACATATAAATGTATGATATAAAGAGGATTATAAAGAAGTGTTTGTTATAAAGGGAATTCGTAACAGTATTATAAACACGTTAAGCGAATATTTCCTTAATATTAGAAAATATTTAGAAAAATTTGTCCTTTTTTAACTAAATATATTTTTTATAAGTTTCCTGTTAATTTTATTTATTTTCCCGAATACCAAATTTTGTGTTTCTGAAAAATGTTTTTGTAGAAAGTGTTTTTCGATTATCTAGAGCTACAAACGGCCTAACAATTGCTTTGAAAATATAGGGTGGTCCAAAAGAAAACGGAATTTGGTTTTTCCCTTGAAACTTATTTGTTACTTGACCGATTTCATTTGTTTTGGGCTTGTTTAAAAGAAAAATAAATAAGCTAGAGGTTCAAATATAAATTTTTGACATACTAAATAAATTCAAAATGGCGAATGCGCCTAAAATTTACTATAATTTAAAAGGCGTTGGAACCTTTTTGTGACAACCTGTAGATTTGATTTTCACATAATCCTAAAGTCTATTCACTTTTAAGTAATTTAAGACTTGTGTGAGCAAAATCGGCCAAAAAACACGTGAGATATATAGCAATTTACTAAAGGTCGTTATAACGTTCAATGCGCCAAATGAAATGTTTTTTACCGTTACCAGGATTTGGTTTTTCCTTTGTAACTTTTTTGTTACTTCACCGATGTTATTTGTTTTGGGCTAGTTTAGAAGATAAATTGATAAGCTAGTTTTTGACATTTTAAGGCTGTATATTTGATTTTCACAAATATTAAAGCCTATTTATTTCTTTTTGACATGAGCAAAATTTAAATACGTGAAATATCAAAATGGCAACAAAAATAAAAGTCTTTATGTATTTTTGCAGAAAAGATAAAAACAAATGCAATTCATAATAAGCTATTTTTAAGGTGAAATTAGATAACTATGGTATTGTCTTTTGAAGAAAAAGTTGTGATAAAAAACCTATTTAACCGCGGATACAGAGTGTGGGAAATTTTCAAGCATTTTAATAACGAGTTAAGAAAAAGTATAGTGTATGATTTTGTAGAAAAGTTAAGACAGACGGGATCAATTGAGAGAAAAGCAACTAGGGGTAGACCTAGAACTGCCCGAATACAGGTACTATATACATAGATAAATACTCTAATATTAACAATTAAAAAAAATAGGAAAATATAGATCGTTAAAGAATCTTAGCAGTTAGTCCAGAAAGAACACCTAATACTAGCCTAACGGTTTCTCAACCAGTAAATGAAATGAAGTACAGATTTCTAGAAGTTCACTAAAAAGAATTATTAACAAGGATTTAGAGTTGAAACATGTTAAATGTAGCTACATATTTAAATTGAATGAAGATATGAAGCAAAGACGACTAGTCAGGTCTAGGCGTTTACTTAATAAAGTTCGGACGCGTGACGAAATTTCGAAGATTTGGTTTTCTGATCAAAAAATCTTTACGTTATCGGGAACAAAAAATTCACAAAACGATCAGTTGTGTATTACGATGGATTCATTAAAAAGAAATGTGCCCTTAAATCATTGACTAAAAGAAAGAGAGAAATTTGACAAGTATGTTATGGTATCGGCGAGTTGAAACGAAAAGTGAATTGAATTTCCAAAATTGCGGATAAAAATTTTTGAAGAACTTGAATAACCTCTCCTTGTAATAATTGTAAACACTAATATTTTGCCTTAAATTTTTATAGACACATAGTAGTTGTAGAAATACTTTCATCCTATCGGGACTCATCAGTGCGCCGATCGTAAGAGAGAAACATTAAATAATAGAAAAGAATTAATTTCAAAATTTTAAAATGTGTCAATTTGTTTGACATGTAACCTAGATATGAAAAAAATGATAGTTTGCAGCCATCTATTTTTTTTATTCAGTTGCAAAAAAGCCAAAAAAGATTTTTGTTTGTCAATCTAAACGCAACAAATAATCTGAACACATTTAAAAATAACATTATAGATGGCTGCAAACTATCATTTTTTTCATATCTAGGTTACATGTCAAACAAACTGACACATTTTAAAGTTTTGAAATCAATTCTTTTCTATTATTTAATGTTTTTCTCTGACGATCGGCGCACTGATGAGTCCCGATAGGATGAAAGTATTTGTACAACTGCTATGTGTCTATAAAAACTTAAGGTAAATGATATAATTTCTTTTGCTTGATTAAATAATATTGTTTATATTATGTATCGAAACATTCCGTAGACAGGCTAGTCTACATGTTGAGGTATGTAATTATATTAAATATTTGCTTCAATTAATTTAAAGTTAAATATTTTTATTCAGTTGCTAAAAAGCCAAAAAAGATTTTTGTTTGTCAATCTAAACGCAACAAATAAACTGAACACATTTAAAAATAACATTATAGATGGCTGCAAACTATCATTCTTTTCATATCTAGGTTACATGTCAAACAAATTGACAAATTTTAAAATTTTGAAATTAATTCTTTTCTATTATTTAGTGTTTCTCTCTTACGATCGGCGCACTGATGAGCCCCTATAGGATAAAAGCACTAATATTTTGGTTAATCATGAGCTCTGCACAACTGGGGTAGGAGTGGTAGTCAGAATTAATTTAATATCACTTGAAATAATTCAGATTTCATATGAAATATGTTTTATTTGACTCTGATAAATAATTGAATTTCCGCGCGGTAATATCAAGGCCTGGACCAGTATGCGCCTCAGTTTTTTTAAGCTTAAAAAATGCAGTGAAAGAACTAGATGATGGTATGATTTTGTTTGGTTCCCTGCATGGATAGGCGAAGACAAACAGTTTTTTCACAGTTTTATGCAAGTCGATGGTGTAAAAAAGGAACAACTGTCTTGCTCCAAGCTTCAGAATGTAGAGCCTAATAACCTCAATATCGATCAAAAAACAAGAGTCCTAACCACACTAGACCACAACTTGTTTCGTTCTGGATGCTAGTTTCGCCAACCAATCATCAACAGATGATATAAACTAAAGTAACTTATACTAACCGAGGCTATTTATAGGTAAATGTGGTTACACTTGGTTGCACCCGACTGCACCGTTGTCAAGTAAACAATAGAGAGGACTATAGAGAATAGGCCCTCTGTCTTTATTTAGTGCTTTCTTACCACATTTAACTATTTCTATACTCTCAAATGCATCCAATAATCTATTATTAAAAATTTATTAGATACATTTTTAATCAACTTAAGATTATTTATTCCTATTCGGTGATTGTTTTCCAAAGCATGTTGGGCAACGCTTGACTTTTCTGTCCTTCCGTATCTTAAATGTGCCATGTATGTGTTCTTTAAAACGTATATTGATGGAGCGTTTAGTTTGCCCAACATATTTTAGATTGCAGTCATTACAGCTAATTTCATAGATGCCACTCCTCTCCTTCAAGTAGACTTTGTCTTTAGGGTTTCCAAGGAAATTTTTCAAACTGTTCTCCGTTTTGTAGTCTACTCTAAAAGCTACGTTTTAAGTATTTTTTCCAGACCTCTCGTATATCTGAGATCGTATGGGATTACTATGAACTTATTGGGAGCCTCAGGTGTTTGAAGAGTAGTGGCATTTTTTTAACATTTTCTTATGCTTATGTCTATTTACTAATTTATGTACAAAATTATCATTATATACATTACTTTTTGCTATGTTTTTATTCCCATTCATTTCATTGTTAAAACGTTCTTTACTTAATGGCAAATTGACTAAACTGTGAGTTAAGAAATGAAATGCTGCCATTTGGCGTTGACGGCAGTGAAATGAGTCGGATGTTATATACTTATCAGCATTAGTAAATTTTCTATAAATATCAAATTCTAATTTATCGTTATTTCTAATAACTAACGTGTCGAGAAAAGGTAATTGCCCTTTTTTCTGCTTTTCGTACGTAAAATTAATGGAAGGATATGTATTGTTTAATGTTTCTAAGAAAGTGTCCAAATTTTTAGTATCAAAAATAGCAAATATATCGTCTACGTATCTATACCACACCCTTGGGAAACACTTGAGTTCTTTTTTGAATTGGGTTTCTAATCTACCCATAAACAAATTTGCAAGGAACGGAGATAAGCAATTGTCCATAGCAGTTCCCTCAAGTTGTTTATAATATTTATTGTTGAACTGAAAAAATTTTAATTTTGATTCATACAGATTTGTGAGAAGCAAATATTCATCAATAAATTCTTTCTTCAAATTATTGATTTCAAGTAGTTCCTTTAGATACTCCAAAGCTAGTGGTATGGGTATACTAGGAAACAATGAGCTTATATCAAAAGATATTAACATTTCACCTTCTTTTAAGTGAACATTTTAAATTTTTTCTAAGAATTCTAACGAGTTAGTAACCTCAAAGTTATCGTAGGAGATATTTAATTGGCTGAATTCTTCTACTAACCATTTTGAAATATTGTACGTTGGTGATCCAACAGCTGAAACAATAGGTCTCATGGACTTCCGAGGTTTATGGATTGTGGGAAGGCAATATAGTTTAGATACATGTGGTTTACTATGTGTAGTTTAAATTTTAGTTTATCGGACACAAGGTTTTTACACTGTTTTAAGGTATTTTTTTACTTCCGTTATCATTTTTGATAACGGGTTTTTCTCAGTTAAATCGTAAGGGCCAGTTTGTATCAAATTGTCTACTCTTTCAAGATTTGTCTAGTATAACAACCTTGTTTCCTTTGTCAGCTTTTAAATAAAAACATTCTTCTTTCTTCGGTCGTTGGATAACTTCAGTATTTTTACGAGAAACAGATTTTGACTTGTTGTTAACAACGTTTTTTGAGATTTTTTTCAGTTCTACAACAAATATTAAGAACAACTTGAGGGAACTGTGATGGGCAATTGCTTACCTCCGTTCCTTGCAAATTTGTTTATGGGTAGATTAGAAACCCAATTCAAAAAAGAACTCAAGTATTTCCCAAGGGTGTAGGTATAGGCTAAAACAGAAAATTTGGACACTCTCTTAGAAACATTAAATAATAAATATCCTTCCATTAATTTTACTACGAAAAGGAGAACAATGGGCAATTATATTTTCTCGACACTTTAGTTACTAGAAATAACGATAAATTAGAATTTGTTATTTATAGAAAATTTACTAATACTGATAGGTATATAACTCATTTCATTACCATCAACAGAAAATGGCAGCATTTCATTTATTAACTCACAGGTTAGTCAATTTTCCATTAAGTAAGGAACGTTTTAACAATGAAATGAATCAGATTAAAAATATAACTAAAAGTAATGGATATAATGATAATTTTGTACATAAATTAGTAAATAGACCTAAGCATAAGAAAATGTTAAAAGATGCCACTACTCTTCAAGCATCTGAGGCTCCAAATAAGTTCAATCCCATATGATCCCAGATATACGGGAGGTCTAGAAAAAGTATTTAAAAATGTAGGTTTTAGAGTAGCCTACAAAACGGAGAACAGTTTGAAAAATTTTCTTGGAAACCCTGAAGACAAAGCCAACTTGAAGGAAATGAGTGGCATCTATGAAATTAGCTGTAATGACTGCAATCTAAAATATGTTGGGCAACTAAATGCTCCGTAAACATTTGTTTTAAAGAACACACGGCACATTTAGGATACAGAAGAACGGAAAAATGAAGCATTGCCCAACATGCTTTGGAAAACAATCACCAAATAGGAATAAATAATCTTAAGTAAATTAAAAATGTATCTAATAATAGATTATTGGATGCATTTGACAGTATAGAAATAGTTAAATGTGGTAAGAAGGCACTAAATAAAGACAGAGGGCCTATTACTTGACAACGGTGCAGCCGGGTGGAACCAAGTGTGACCACATTTACCTATAAATAGTCTCGGTTAGGATAAGTTACTTTATATCATCTGCTGATGATGCTAAGTTGGTTAGCGAAACGCGAGTCCAGAACGTAACAAGTTGTGGTGTAGTGTAATTAGAACTCTTGTATTTTGATCTATATTCCACCACAGGTTCTAGTGTTAGGACTCAATATCGATGCAAATATAAATTCATATTTTAATTCCTCATAAATAAATTGTAAAATTTTAACATTAAAATGCTATCAATTCTATAACACCTTTAATTTCAATATTAAGTGATAAAGATTGCAAAACAAATTTAATATTACAGTCGATACAGAATCCGCAGGATCTGGTACCGGCATAAAATGTCAATAAATTTTTATTTGACGCAGTGGCACCTGATATTACATCGTTGCACGTATCGATTGCGATCCTTTTAATTTAAATATAAATTGAAGAATTAAAGTTTAATGCATATTAAAACAAACCGATTATGAGAAATTGATAAGATTTCTCGTGGTTTCACCGGGACACGATTAAAAAAAGGATGACCGCTTATAGGCACTCGGTGTTATTAGAGAGCGGTTTAGTGTTAATGGAAAAATTTATGTCTTTATACCTCCATAAATCTATATGATAAATTCGGTTTCATAATTTGTTGCGCGGCCAATAAATCCTACTTTTATTAATTTTTGGTTACGCAACTATATTGAATAATGCCCTCGGGTAGACGAACCTGTATTTTGTATGCCGCGGATGATCGTTGACCTAATAAGACCTGGACGAAATATTTTATCAACTTTTTAACTTTGTTGGGTTTTTACAGCCAGAAGTCAGAACTGTCACAAGTCAATTTGAAAAATACTTAAATCTTGAGTCGTAAATCATTCGAAAACTGAAATTTTTTATGCAAGACATGCCACAAATTAAATGTAATTTTGGGCCCGTAAGTGTTCCTAGATTAATATGTTGTTGTCGTGCCTATAAGAAAACTTTTTTTCCAACATCATAGCTCGCAAACCACAGGGTTATTCATAAATCAGGGGCCAAAAGTTGTACAGCATGTAAGAAAAAATAAGGAAACGGCGAAATATATCAGATACCGCTTACCTGAATTTAATGAAAATATATACACTTTGCTATAAAATTATGCCGAATGCCAAGTTTACCGTTTTTCTGTTATAAAAGGAAATATTATTTAAACACTTTTGATTAAAAGCAGTCTTTATGAAAGTCAACAGTTTTTGCGAAAATAAGGTTTTAGTATCCATAATTTAATGTGTTACCTTTTATAGAACGGAAGCTTTCACGGCTTTGGTCAATTAAGAAATCATGATTCTTGGAATTAGACCGTGTCAAATTGGAATTACTCTCCTACGTTTCGCCTTCGATTGCACGAGGCATCTTCAGGGATCTTTACTCCAGGAGATCTGAACACTGAATGAGCTCGGAGGTTCAGACGGGCTTTTATACCCGACTTGCTCGCCGAAAAATGACCCTGTGTTAAGATCGGTTTCCACGTGTGATGTAAACCAGGGGCGTGCGGTGAAATTTTAAGAAAGGGAAGCAATTTTTAGAAACTTACCTATTTGTAATGTAATTCGATTATTCGATCATTTTTGCAAATTCGTCAATGACGTCATCATAAAATCGTCGATGCTCAGACATATTTTGGAGATGTTTATTTTCAATGGACAACAGCGATGTTGTCAGTTCAATCAGTGATGAATGCGTCCTATTTCTCCCACATACACTTCTCCACAAGAGCAAGGAATTTTATATACTCCTTCCGTTTGAAAAGGTACAATATCTTTCGGGGATTGCAAGCATTGTCCAATCTTCTTATGTGTATTTAAGATTGTACGTATGTTGGACCGCCAAAGTAATCGTCCTATTTTGTTTGTAGTGCCATGTATGTAAGGAAGAACCACACTACCTAACAATGGCTCCTTATCATCCTCCTTTTGCGGAGTTGGATTACTATATTTTTTAATGGAACGCGTGATATCTACAGTCCAATAGCCATTCCCTCTCAGAGCTTTGGTCAGTTTCGATGTTTCCGATGTTAAAGAGTCTTGATCAGAAATCGAAATGGCTCTAAATACTAGTGAGTTAATAACCGATTTCTTTTGTGCTGGAGGGTGGTGGGAATGTGCATTTAAGTATCTATTTGTATGCGTCGGTTTTCTGTACACAGAATGTCCTAATGTACCATTTGCCTTCCTTTGAACATATACATCTAGAAAGGGAATTGTCCCATTAAATTCAGTTTCCATTGTGAACTTAATATTATGATGTTGATTGAATATGAGAAAATTACCCTGTCCATGAGGCCATACTACAAAAGTATCTTCTACATATCTCGACCAGTGTTTTGATTTTAGTGGAGCGGATGTTAGAGCAATATCACTAAAGGCTTCTATAAAGATATTCGCTACCACAGGTGATAGAGGAGATCCCATAGCTGCCCCTGAAGTTTGTTCATAAACAGTTCCTTAAAAAATGAAATAAATAGATGTAAGACATGCTTCCATTAGGTCTATCAAGTTCTTATCAAGATTATTATGATCTAGTATGTCTGATTAATGGAAATTGAGTCGTTGACAGGAATATTAGCGTATAGTGATTCTACTTGGATACTGACCAAAATATCTTCGGGATCCAACCGTATTTCCTTAAGTTTTTCCACCGTAAAGTGAAATTAACAAATATTTTCGTGAAACTGGAAAGGTAAAAGATGCTGTACATTCTGGCAGACCTAATGCGTGATAAAGCTCTGAATGTTTTAATCAGATTAGAAGAAAATCCACACCTTTCTACCGGAACATTAGGACGAGAAAAACTGCTAAAAACCGAAAAGTTTCTCGATACCATTTAACTTTAGTGCAACAACTCTCTTGGGATGATCACGAAAGGCGCTTGAAATGATGATAGAATGTTGCAATATCAATCTAAATTTTGTCAATCAAATTATTTTTTTCTGACGAAACTTTTTTTTTTGAATGGAAAAGTTAACAGGCATATTTGCCGATATTGGACTAGGGAAAATCTACATTGGATAGTGAAAATCATACCCAGTTTCCCCCCCGCTATTGTAGAACTATTTCCGAATAACCTTGGTTTTCGGTAAAGGGCCACCTCTTCAAACAGAAAAATAACTGATGACAAAAAAAGATCCTTTACTTGTCAATAAATGTAGTCTCCAAAATATAGCCGGAAAATATATAACGACCAAAGAAAATATTCCATACTCTTATAATCCCCTTGAGCTCATTTGTAATTTGTAGTTATCGCCGGGCCACATAACCTCGTGCCCACCCTGGGCTGGCGGGGGATATAGCTACGCCACTGGATGGTGCACCAAATGGTGAAATATGGTTTGAGCAGGATGGTGCTGTATTTTTCAGAATGTTCAAAAATATTTAGACAATGTTTTTTTTTTGAAAGTTGGGTTGGGGGTAGTGGTGCAATAGAGTGGCCACCTCGGTCTCCGAAATTGACGCCCTTCGACTACTTTTAGTGGGGACACCTTAAAAATGTGATATATAAAACTAAGCCCAATGACCTCGAGGATTTAAAGGAGCGAATAGAAATCGAATGTGGACGAATCGAGGAGGCTGGCATTTTTGCAGGTTTTTGCGTTTTAGGGTCCCTGGGCCTCGAAAAACACGTTTTCATTTTGCGAGGAGCGGGGTCCTGGGGGTGTGGACCCCCTGGCCATTGAAGATTGAAGCCATGTTTTAATAAAATTTATTTTACCCAATTTTTTTTTTCCAATATGAGTATTTATGTAATAAGTAATTTGTTTCGTAATTTGTAACAAAATTTCACAAAAAAAAATTGATAGTATTTTAGTCCAAACTACATTTTTTTTGTAAAACGTATTCTGATATAAAATATGCTTCTTCTCCCACCTCCAGAGCTCTCTGAATTCAACAATGGTGCCAATGTGCGAATGAAATATCGTGCAGGCTGGCCCTTTTTAGACGTACATGTGGGGTTTTGGCGAAACTATAAGAGATATAAAAAAATTTGACCACACCGGAACTCTATTTTCTCTAAAGTTCGTTTGTGAAGTAGCTGGACCATTAATTATAGTTTACTTTTAATTGAGCTTTACATATATATCACTTATATGGAAGCAATTACACCCATTTTTACTTAATTATTTCACCTCCCGTCATCATATTTTCAAGTAATATATTTATATTACTAGACAAATGAACTTAGCCTCTGCTGCCGCGCAATTTCTTCGACGTAATTAATGCTTGTGGTAATAAATCTTGCAATATTGCTTCCACCTTACTAATTGTTTTGAATCATTTATTATACGGCTTGCTTCTAACGTACCTTCAAAGAAAAATTCTGTCGCTAAATCTAGTTTCTGGTTATTAATCATCCTGACAGTCATCAACGCCTCTCGGTACAGTTATACGATTTCTGTATATACAGGGTGAAAGAGATTTCTTCTAACTGTTAAGATATAATAAACGGAAAGAGAGTTTAAATCGGTACAAATTATCCCGTAACTTAATGTTTTGCAATCTGAGATATTCCGAATAATCCGAGAATAAAATTAATTTTGGTTTTTAATTTACTCTTAAATGTGACGAAGACAGAAAAATGCTTTTTAAGGACAGCAATTATCAGTTTTGATAAACTTGAGTGTTTAATGCTGACATAATCGTAAAAATTTGCAGGTTAACCAGCTTCTGAAAAATTTTCAACGGTGTTAGATCGGGGGATCTGCCCAATATACCGGTCCTAATGCGAGGAAATTCTTCCCTCAGAAATGCTGTCAAATACCTTACATTGTGAGAAGGCACTTTATCTTTTTGAAACAAAATATGCTGAAATTTTCTTAAAAATTTAAAGAGATACACAAATCCTAGAAGAAACTTTAGATAGTGATTGTAAGATATCATCAATTTTGGTTTTTAATTTATTCATAATGTGGCGAAGAAAGAAAAATGCTTTTTAAGGACACCAATTATCAGTTTTGATTAACTTGAATCTTTAATGCTGACATAATCGTTAAAATTTTCAGGTTAACCAGCTCGTGAAAAATATTCAACGGTGTTAGATCAGAGGATCTGACTGACCAATATACAGGTCCTAATGCGAGGAAATTCTTCCCTTAGAAATGCTGTCAAATACCTTATGTTGTGAGAAGGCACTTTATCTTTTTGAAACCAAATATGCTGCGTTTGAGCGAAAGGAAATGCCCACGTGGTAATTTTTTTAATGTGCTATTAAAAAAAATGAAATTGATGAGGTGGTGAAAGTTTTCTTAAATATTTAAAGAGAAAAATGAATCCTAGAAGAAACCTTAGATATTGATCGTAAAATATCATCAATTTTGGTTTTTAATTTATTCTTAAATGCAACGAAGACAGAAAAATGCTTTTTAAGGACAGCAATTATCAGTTTTGATAAACTTGAGTGTTTAATGCTGACATAATCGTTAAAAGTTTCAGGTTAACCAGCTCCTGAAAAATTTCCAACGGTGTTAGGCCGGGAGATCTGGCTGCCCAATAGACAGGTCCTAATGCGAGGAAATTCTTCTCTCAGAAATGCTGTCAAATACCTTCAACCGGGATTAAGTGGATCAAAAATATCGATGTTTTTGCAGTGACGCCTTTGCGGTTCAATTTATTTTAATCAAAAAAAATAATATAGTATCTTTTAACATCGAGCTATGGTTTACGTTATTTACGATATTTTTTGGGCTTGTAGTTTTTTTTTGGTTAAAGAGTGATTCGCTTTACCCCTTACATTGGGGTAAAGTGGATCACCGGTTAAAAACCTCTAAACTAATAATGGGGAAAGTGAATCACTAAATATTAAAAAAAACAATACATAAATAATTTTTTTTTTAAATTTAAACAAAAAAAACAAATATAATGGAAATAAAATACCTTATTTAAACAGCATTTACGGTCAACTAACTTCTAAACAGTTTATTTAAAAATTGTTGAAACAGTTTAACACCTAAATAACTAGTGATACTAAATAGTAGTACAAAAAACTTAAAACATTTCTAAAGGGTAACAAAAAATAAACTCAAAAAACTCTAAAAGTGCAATTAGTACAAAAAATGACCTATTCTAACAAGTTTTTATCTGTGAGATTTATGTAAAACTCGTGACGTCCTCGTTTGGTTCCTTTTAGGTCAACTATTTTTATGATTTGTTCCAGAGCGATTATAGAATAATCTGTATTTTGTGGATAAACAACAAAAATTAGATATTGATTGTAAGATATCATCAATTTTGGTTTTTAATTTATTCTCAAATGCGACGAAGACAGAAAAACGCTTTTTAAGGACAGCAATTATCAATTTTAATATATTTGAATGTTTAATGTTGACATAATCGCTAAAATTTTCAGGGTAACCAGCTCCTGAAAATTTTCCAACGGTGTTAGACCGGGAGATCTGGCTGCCCAATATACAGGTCCTAATGCGAGGAAATTCTTCTCTCAGAAATGCTGTCAAATACCGTCAACCTGGGTTAAGTGGATCAAAAATATCGATGTTTTTGCAGTGACGCCTTTGTGGTTCAGTTTATTTTAACCAAAAAAATAATATAGTATCTTTTGACATCGAGCTATGGTTTACGTTATTTACGATATTTTTTGGGCTTGTGATTTTTTTTTGGTTAAAGAGTGATCCGCTTTACCCCTTACACTAGGGTAAAGGGGATCACCGGTTAAAAACCTCTTTGTATCCACTTTAAACTAATAATGGGGAAAGTGGATCACTAAATATTAGAAAAAAAAAACAATACATAAATGATTTTTTTTTTAAATTAAACAAAAAAAAACAAATATAGTGGAAATAAAACACTTTATTTGAACAGCATTTACAGTCAACGAACTTCTAAACAGTTTAATTAAAAATTTTTGAACAGCTTAACATCTAAATAACTAGTAATTCTAAATAGTAGTACAAAAAACTTAAAACATTTCTAAAGGGTAACAAAAAATAAACTCAAAAAACTCTAAAAGTGCAATTAGCACAAAAAATTACCTATTCTAACAACGATCACGTTTATTTGTTTGGAATTTGATAATAATAAAATCACTTATGGGAAACACACTACTTCGGATGTCTTGAGATGCAGCAGAAGATTCGACGATTTCGTATTCTTCACTTATTGGATCATCTATCAGCTCTGCTTTACTTATATCTTCATCTGATTGTTTTTCCCGTTCCTTAATTGCCTCATTTTCGCTCTCTCTGCTACTTTGCCTCCTTTTTTGTCTTTTGTTCTTATCTGTCGTTGATTTTTGAATTGTAATATCATTCACGGACACACTTTTTCCTGCTGTTACGTTATATTTTTTTCCTCTCTTTGGAGTTGTGGTAGTTATAGTTTTAAGTTCTTTTAAATGATCTATTACGGCAGCTTGCGATGGGGTTCCCATGTTTTGATGAATTAAATCATCTTTTCGTGGAATTTTATGAAGCACAGCATTAGGGTAAAATGGGACAATTCCACATGCTTTAAATCCGGCGATAGAGTTGGCTTGTGATTTTAGTCCGACACTTTCAATTGTTTTTTAAACATCCTAGGGAATAGGGTTTTTGGAAGTACACCTCTATTTTTTACCTTCCACTCTTCCAGGATAATTCTCCATTTGGCCTTTAATGGCCGAAAATATGCCACGTCAAGGGGCTGTAAAAGGTGAGTCGAGTTTGGGGGTAATAACACAAATTGAATATTGTTGTTTTCACATTCCTGGATAACATTTATTGACACGTGACTGTTAAGATTATCTTCAATGATCACCTTTTTGCCTTCTACATTTTTGAAGTACGGTAGAATAATATGGTTGAAACAATCTTCAAAAATAACAGTGTCGAACCAGCCACTCATCGTGCGATTGTACCTACTTCCATCTAAACCTCCTTTAATCCACCCTTGATACGAATGCTTGGCCTTGTACACTACATAGGGCGGAAGTAGACCGCCATCAGCCGATATAGCGAACATCACTATCGTGCTAGTTTTCGAGCTGTCCAAGTTTCTGCATGCATGTTTAGTTCCTCTTTTCAGTACTACTTTTGAAGATGCCGGATCGTCGACGAAGTTGGTTTCATCGTAATTTATGATGTTAGAGGCTGGTACATCTTTCATAATGTCTTCTAAGTTACTGAAATATTCAGCAATAGTTCCATAACATGAAGCTGCCCTTACCCTAGTTTAATGATAAGATTTGGGTGTCGTGTCATAAATCCGTCAAACCAATCAACGCCAGGTAAATTATTTTTGAACCGCTTTTCTGTTGTACCTTGTCTTGTTAAATACTGTTGTACTATTTTTCTAACATCAACGGATTTAAACGGGAACCCCCATTCCGCACACACTTGCAGAGCAGCTACTAACTGCGCTTCCTCAGTTTCACTCAGTGCTGGCGGTCGTCCATATTTCAGAATGTTTTTGTCATGAACGTGTCTGTTTAATGTGGTATCCGGAACCGCAAACTGTTTCGAAGCAGCTCGGATTGATATGTTATTGTTTTTTACCGCCGCCACCGCACTTTCAATGTAAACTTTATCAAGTTTTTGTTTCCTCGTGCGCCAAGTTTTTTCTTATAATGTCGTGGCATCTGAAACGAAAACAAATCATCTATTCTGAAATACAGATGAAAAAAAAATCGTGCATATATGCCCATCACCCCATTCGCCCCACAACCTGCTAGAATAAAATACATTTTCAGCATATAAAACAAAACATCAATGTACCTCTAACTTTAACTCAAATTAATTTACAAAATACTTTTTATAATGTACCCCAATTCCAAAGAGAAATAAAAATGACTTGTTTTTTTAAATTCAATCTTTTTGTTATTAAACATACTGTCAAATTATAAGCATAAAACGTACGAAAAAGTTATTACCATTTCACTATAACTAAACGATTTCATACTTTATAAAACGCGCGAAATTCTTTTCGAAATTATTAATTTATTTGGAACACTAACTTACCTTCTCACCCAACTTCAAACCACATACTAAACATCTTTAAGCGCTCCAACATGTTATACCGTCGTTGGAACTAGTTATTATCAAGCGGTTTCGATTGGGCAGAGTAGTAATCTGGTTAAGCGTTGATCCATTTTACCCTGTGTGATCCACTTAACCTCGGTTAACGGTACCTTATATTGTGAGAAGGCACTTTATCTTTTTGAAACCAAATATGTTGCATTTGGGCGCAAGGAAATGCCCATGTGGTAATTTTAAAATGTAGTATTAAAAAGAAATTAAATTGATGTGGTGTCCCTTATGAAATTGAGAAAATGAGAAAAATGAATTCTAGAAAAAACTTTAAATATTGATTGTAAGATATGAAACTATTAAGGATAGATTTATTGATTATACAGAGATCCATACCAGGGGCGTGCAGTCCATGGAAGCAATGGAAGCAGTGCTTCCCCAAAAAAAAATTCTAAAATGTAGTTTTTGAAATAGGAAACCATTAATTTAGTTTATATCAAAAATGCTAAAATATTATTTTAATATGCGGGCCGCTAGCTTCTCTGCAGCCAAGTCCTATATGCTTGATTTTCTGTGAATCGAGCCAGAGGTTATAGAGCTTTCCACCGGCTGTTTGCAATATTTGCATTTCAGTCGCGTGCTTTAAGTGGGGGCGGAAGCTATCGTTGGAGTAGGTTCTTTGTTTGAACGGCTATCCGAGTGTTGTGTGATACGTACGCCGCGTCGTGCATGGTGCGATATGGAAGACAATAATACGGGCGTGGATATGCAAATACCGTCAACTTCGGCTGTCGGTAATAACGTTGAAAATGTTGGAGAATTTAGTAAGAAGAGTGTGTGTGAATGTGTGGTATGTGTCTTAATAATAAAGAGATTTTCAAAATTAAACTTCGCTGATAAGCTTCAAATAATTTCCAAAGGAAGGGCAAAACCCCCTATGAAAAATTTAACCACAAAAATGAAAACCTCTATTAGACATTTTTATCTGGAAAAACAATACGAACAATTTAAATGGCTAACAGGGTGTGAAAATATAAGTAAATTATTTTGTTGGCCATGCTTACTTTTTGAAAATGAAAAAGGTCTCTGGAATAAAACTGGTTTTTCCGATTTAAAAATTTCCATAAAACTGTAAAAAGACACATTATGTCCAAAGCGCATTTGCAGGCCGTCGTAAAAGAAAAAGTCTTTAGCAAAACCAGAATTGAACACGCCATTAATAAATAGTTGGAAATTAGTCACCGCCAACACAATGAACTAGTCGATAAAAATAGGCAAATATTAAGAAGACTTATCGATGTTATTTGTTTTCTCGGACAGCACGAATTGGAATTTAGAGGTCATGACGAAACATGGGTTTCTTCAAATAGAGGAAATTTTCAAGATTTACTTATTTTAATGGCTAAATATGATGATTGCTTAAAGAATCATTTAGAGCAGTCTAGCGTTTTTCGCGGAACGTCGAATCGAATCCAGAATGATTTAATTTCCGCTATTGCAACCATAATTCTAAAAAGAATTAAGCAGGAGATTGGCGAGGCGCTGTTTATCGCTATTGTTCTGGACGAAACAACTGATATCACTAATTTTAGCCAATTATCTATAGTAATACTTTACGTTAAAGCAGACGGAAGTATTCAAGAGCGATTTTTAGGTTTTAAGAATGTGTCCGAAAATCGTACAGCAGATGCATTATAATACCGTAGTTTATAATGTTACTAAAGAAATTAGTGGAGAGAAAAAATTAGTTGCTCAAAGCAATTATGGAGCTGCAGTGATGGCAGGAAAATTAGAGGGTCTGCGAGTTAAAGTTCGAGAAACTTTCCCAAGTGCTGTGTTTGTCTATTGTTTTGCTCATAAATTAAATTTAGTCCCAGTCCATCAATCACATTAAAGGTTGTAAACGATTGCCCAAAGTAGCTCCTACTAGGTGGAACTATAATGGAAGACTTGTGTTAACAGTATCTGAAAATCGTGAATCACTGATTGAACTATTTGAGAATATAATAGAAAATAATGAAACGTGGGACTCAGAAGCAATAAATAGTTCGAGGTAGTTTTTGGACTGTTTGAAACGAGATTTTAATATTAATTATTTGTTGAACATATTTTCAGAAATATTTCCATTCTCGGACAATATTTTTAATATATTACAAACTAAAACAAATGATATTGCTTTTTGCCTAAAAAAAGTGGATGATTTTAAGTTTATGTTAAGCCAAAAAAGAGATAACTTTGACCTATTTTGGGAGAAAACGATGACGTTAAATGTAGAACCACAAGCCAAGCGTCTTCGAACAGAAAATGTGGGAGATGTTCAAACATCATACAGACGCCTCTTTTATGAAATAATCGATCAAACTTAGCAACAAATAAACTATAGATTTAACGGTTTAAATGATTTTAAATTCCTCGAGCTCTGCAATTTTGATGCATTTAAAGGAAAAACTTTTCCAGAAGATGCGTTTAAATCTCTTCTTCTTCATTATGGCCAGTTCTTCGACCGAGTGTTACTGCGATCTGAACTAAAAGTGATTTACGAAACTGATGACATTAGCACAAAAAATAACGCTAACCAACTAATGCAATTTCTTAAAGACAAGGAGCTGGAAGATGCCTACACCGAAGTGTCGAAATTGTGTGAATTAGTATTGACAATACCTGCCACAAGTTCATGAGTAGAACGCAGTTTTTCAACATTTAAACGTATAAAAAATTTCGTGAGAAATTCAACGGGGCAGGAGAGATCTTCGCATACATCGCTGTTGTCCATTGAAAATAAACTTCTCTAAAATATGTCGGAGCATCGACGTTTTTATGATGACGTCATTGACGAATTTGCAAAAAATGATCCAAGAATCGAATTACATTACAAATAGGTAAGTTTCTAAAAATTGCTTCCCTTTCTTAAAATTTCACCGCACGCCCCTGATCCATACCTTTGAAAATTTGAAATATTCTAAGTTTATTTATTTCTGGAGACTCCGATCTTTACGCTGCTAGATAGCGTAAAACATGTTATCCATATAGCCATTTTTAAATACAATTTTTGATTTTATTTCTATTTTAAAAGCCGAGGTTGTTGAATTGAGTCATGAGTCACTCGTACAAGAACAAAAAAATGTACTTTTAATACAAAATAACTAAAAATAATGCCAAAACAGTTTTTTTGCCGTTTTTTCAAAATTGAAAAAAATGAATTTGGAAAGTTTTGAAACCAGACAACTGTTTTTAATAGTAATCTACAATTTAATAGTAATCTACTTATTTTAATTGTTATTAGTGATATTAATTACACAATTATTATAAACGGGTGATGGGTGACTTGAACTTTCGATTGATTATCGACAAGGGTTTGTCGAAGAAGTGTTAGCGATATAGAACGGAAGCTGTCACGGCTTTGGTCAATTAAGAAATCATGGTTCTTAGGATTAGACCGTGTCAACTTGGAATTACTATCCGACGTTTCGCCTTCTATTGCACGAGGCATCAGGGTTCTTTACTCCATTCAGCGTTCAGATCTCGTGGAATTATTATCCGACGTTTCGCCTTCGATTGCACGAGGCATCTTCAGGGATCTTTACTCCATTTAGTGTTCAGATCTCGTGGAGTTAAGATCCCTGAAGACGCCTCGTGCAATCGAAGGCGAAACGTCGGACAGTAATTCCAATTTGACACGGTCTAATCCCAAGAAACATGATTTCTTAAGTGTTAGAGATGTTGCCCCCCATGGATTCAATTATATTCTCGAATTTCTTTTGGTGTGAAATTTTCTTACCGAATCCCCCTAGCGCATGAATTAATATCCGTTTTTTAGGAAAATTTTCCCTCGTCTGTGACACTATAAGTATAAATTTTATTCGTGTGAATGAACATACATTCTTAACTTTGCGCATTTAAAACCCTCCGTTGAAAATTTGCGTGCTAAATCTAATCAAATAATGGTTTTCAATACGTGAACACCTTCTCCGGAATGCTAATCGCCCATTAGCCCGTATCCTGCACCAAACCTTATAATCTACTGCGGTTGCCGAATAAAATTTTGACATTTAACGGAAGTGGCTCTAAACAAATAGAAGTAAAAGGAACGTCACCTGCTGCTCCAGACCAAATTGGCGACCCTCACGTGAGCGATGTCGTGTCCTGATTTCTAGGGAAAACAGTTCAGACTCGAGGTAACGAATGTCGCTAGAAACAGTGTCGACTCGTGTTGAACATTATTACGCCTTTTGAGTTGTTTTCTTCTCGAATATACCATACTGATATAATAAAAAAATCATGGTTCTTCGCATTAGACCGTGTCAAATTGGAATTAATACCCGACGTTTCGTCTTCAATTCCATAATTCATCTTCAGGGATTTTTACTCTATGAGATCTTGATACTGAATGTGATCGGAGAGATCCAGGCGGGCATTTATACCCGAATTGTGCTAATCGAACCGAGACATCGTGTTGAGATCGAATTCGGAGTATTTCTATTGAAGTTTTGTATGTTTAAAAATTTCAATAGATTCTCTAATTTTTTCGCTGGTGGGTCCCAAGATACAAAAGAACAATGTACTTCTTCGACCAATCGTCAGTGTAATAAACTCGTTTACATACAAATTAGGCTGAAATCTTTTAAATTTTCGTAGAAAATATTAAGACAATCCAGTTGGATCTCGTATGTTGGTCAATTTCGGCGTAGAATCACTATACACAAATGTTCCTGTTAACGACTCAGTTTCCACTACATCAGATATATTGGAACATAATAACCTTGTTAACAACTTAATAAAGCTGGTGGAAGTTTATTTTACACCTACTTATCTTATTTTTCAAGAAACTTTTTATGTAAATATAAAGATATCCTCTATAACCTGTGGTAGTAAATATCTTTATGAAGGCCTTTGAAGACATTACTTCAACAACCGCTCCAAGAAAACGAACACACTGGTTCAAATATGTAAATAATACATTTGTTGTTTGGCTTCATCGAAAGTAGAATCCTCTTATATTTCTGGGCCACTTTAATCAACAACATCACAATTTTAAATTCACAATGGAATTAAATCTAATGGAAAAATTAGGAAATTCTGTGTGCAGAAATCTACTCATATAAATAGACACTTAAATGCAAATTCCCACCTCCATCCAGCACAAAAGAAAGCGATTAAAACACATTAATATTTTGAACTTTTTCGATTTATGATCGTAATTCCTTAACATCAAAACTGACCTGAGCTCTGAGAGGGAGTGGTATTGCACTGAAGATATTAAGCGTTCAGTTAAAAGATCCTTCCTTCCTTTAATGATTTTTTTGACGCTCGGCTCCTAATGGGCCATTTCGTCAGCACATTCGGTTGTATCTAGGTTTTTGTATGGGCTTTTCCATATCCTAGAAATTTGATTATTTAATACTTCAATATCTTTGAGTTTTTTAATACTTCAATATCTTTGAATTTTTCTAATGCATCTTGGCTTCCACTAGATACGCCTTGAGAGTACTATAGGTCTCACGAGATGACCTTTTCTTTCAAGCTATCCACTTACCCCTCCCACTACCGCCACATAGCGGCCATTACTCTAGTATTCTATGTAGAACAGCGGCAGACGAATGGGATAGAATGCAGGAACAACTATGCCTCACACGTTCACAGCGTCTGCTCCCTTTCCTACGAGGTCCTTAGTTTCCACACTGAGCGGTTGAGTCTCCCCCTTGCCCCCCGAAATAAAGCAGCTAAATAGAAGACGTGGAACCACTTATGTTAGAACTCAGAGGTCTGCCTTCGACGAGGCGATTGGGAAGACTGCTGATAAAAGATATAGTAATCCAACTGCAAGAAAAAAGCCATCGTAAGGTAGCGTTGTTCTAATACGATTGGGTTAGCCGATAGTCGGTGGAAATCCATGATAAAAGTAAAATATAAAATGTATAAAACAAAACTATTTTTCACAAACTTCCACTATATTTTTTAACAACACATATATCACCACACAGTAGCTGCTTCGGACGTTAGATCTCGAACAAATTCATAGCGAAACATGTCACGTGTTGTTAAAAAATATAATAGAAGTGTTTGTGAAAATGGTTTCGTTTTCTACATTTTACATAATTTCAGTGCTGTTCTTCCTTTACATACATGGCACTACAGATAAAATAGGATGATTACATAGAAAGCCTATTATACATATCACATTAAAAAATTGAACCTGAAAATGTTGTACCTTTTCACAAGGAAGTAGTATATAAAATTCCTTGCTCCTGTACAGAAGTGTCCGTGGAAGAAACAGGACGCTCAATATCCACTTGACTTAGGTAGCATGAACGATGTAATAAAATGAAACAAATTATTCAATCTGCTGTAGCTGAGCACTCGCCTTATTATAAATGTAAAATAAACCAAGGTTCTTGCGTCGGTTCCATGATTTTATAAACAAAAAAAATACATTTTCAATAATTTTGTCTCAGTCCATTGTTTGAAGGAAAGATTCAAAGCTAATGCACCTTCTTTAGTTCTATATACTTATTATTTCTGAGTTCATTTTCATATATACTATTAGTGCAGCAAAAGCTATTTTGTGCTAACTGTCGCTATTTTTCATTCTTATTCAGTACTTTCTAATTATGAACCTAGCATCTAGGCCTACTGGGTCCCTATTTTTACCCGACTGTGTATGCAAAGGAGCGTAATGTGTGGTAAGTATGTATGGGATCAAAAGATTCGCCTTTATCTCGCGAGGGTTATTAGCTGTTTGTCTAAAAAAAAATTAAATGGTTATCTTGTTTAACATAAAAATAAATATTTTTATAATTCTTCGTCATAGGTATCACATTAAACAGTTCCTCGAGTCGATTCAAAATATATACAGGGTGTTAGAAATTCGATAAGATAGCATTGGCATTTCAAAAGATTTTTAAATTTTCTATTCAGACATTAGTTGTAACCATGTAATATACCGTTAACTTTGGGATACCGAACGCTTGTTAAAAAATAAATAAATAATCTAGGTCCGGGCTTAAAAAAAATAAAATTGATTATATTTCGAAGTAAAGACTTAAAATTTATTTTGTAATATCTAGGCAAATGCATTGAATCGAATTTGTAACACTCTGTATAAATATACTGTTATAGTATACAGAATGTCCCAAATATAAACAATGATCCAACGAACAATGAATCCTGTGCTAAAGATATAAATACACCAAGGAAAGGAATATGTTTTTTGAGCTTTTCTTATATTTATTTCACCGATGTCTTGATTTTCTGGTACTTCTTAATTGCTTATGTTTCTTTCACCGTTTTCTTGCTTAGCTTTTTGTTAATAATGACTTTCCATAGACAGGTTCAGGCTTAAATTTAATGAATTGTACACATTTGAGAACTTTTGTTCATTTTAAGGTGTTACTATTTTTAACCACTTGGCTTATGTCTTAAAGTATTAAAAATGTATTTCGTTTTCAGTTTCGTTCAATATAGCTTCTATATCAAGTTAAAAAGATGTAAGGTTAATTTGGTAGCTTGATAAGCTTTAGAAATCGTGTAATAAGTTCTTTCTATTTGTAGCTTGAAAATTTTTTTCATTTTCTAAAACAAAAATTTTTTTACGCCACATTCAAAAACCAAAAACAAAAAGTTAAAAGTTCAGAAAATCTCACCTATCATTATTGAACTTGACGCTTGAATTTGGGTCTAAAATAAAGGTACCGGTGGATGCAAAAACCTAGGCATTTCGTTTCAGGAGAAAGTCTCCCCCGTCTTCAGCAACCAGAAAAAGACAAAGAGTCAGATTTTTCCGTTTTGTTAAAAATCGTGAATACGTCACAACAATTTTGTAATTATTTACTTTCATTTTTCTCCAAATCAACAAGAAATAGACAAAAAAATGTTATAATTACTTCATTATTAAAAAAAAATTATACTTGGTTTTAGACACTATTAAAACGGTGTTAGTGACTTTAGTATGAACTTAAAATACAACGGAAGGTGCCACTGCTTTGGTCACTTGGGATTAGACCATGACAAACTGGAATTACAATTCCGACGTTTCGCCATCAGTTGCAGGAGGCATCTTTATCTTGTGTTTAGAACAAATAGATACTTAAATGCTAATTCCCACCACCTTCCAGCGCAAAAGAAATCTCTTATTAAATCACTAGTATTAAGTGCCATTTAGATTTCTGATGCAGATTCTCGAACATCCTAAATAGCGAACGAAGCTCTGAGAAAGAATGTCTATTGCACTGAAGATTTTACACGTTCAATTAAAAGATATAGTAATCCAACTTCGCAAAAGGAGAATTAAAGCGCCACAGTTAGGTAGTGTTGTTCTTCCCTACATATATGGCACTATAGACAAAATAGGACCATTACTTTGGCGGTCCAACATACGTACAATCTTCAATACTCATAAGCAGATTGGATAATACTTGGGATCTTCGAAAGACATTGTACGTTTTCATAAAGATTTTATAAACGAAAAATTAGAGAATCTATTACATTCTAGAAGGTGCCTCGTACAATCGAAGACGAAACGTTTGAAAATAATTCCAATTTGATACAGTCTAATTCCAAGGACATGATTTCTTAATAGAAATATTATTGAAACGATTCATATACAACATACACACTATGAAAAGTAACTAAAATGGTAGATAGTTGCACAGGCTCCTACGCTACTGTTTATATCTCAAATCGAGGGTCAAGGAAGAGGGGCCTCCGATCTTTGACGAAACACGCACAAGAAGCTAATTGACTGTAATTGACAAGAGATATACTCACATGCATGCACTTGATGGTAAAGCATGTTTTTCTGGTTTCATTTTGTGGTTAATTACTGATTACCAAAATGTCGTCAAAGAAAAGGGTTAACTTATTAAAATTAATTTGGCAATTTTGTTGTCACCAGGTACAAGTGACTTTTTGTGTATTTTACAAGCCCACTGGTGCGTTTGTTGTTAGTAAGCCTATTTATGTTTTGTTTCAAGTAAAAACATTGCGCAGTCATAGATTACCACTAAAGAATGTTGAACGTATATTTTTTTGTGTCTTTTGCAATTAAAGTATCTTTTGCAACTCCTCTCTTTCAAGAATGCCATTCCTAGGTCTCTCCAAATAATTATGAGTGGGAGTTATGGCCCAAAAGGAAAGCATCTGATAAATATATTACCGGAATACATAAGTATATGTTTTATATTTGTTTTTTCCTTTTTGGATTTCCGGAGATCGATCAATATTACGGTGTATTCCAGATTAAGGCTGCCAGCGCAAAGCTGTCATTACTTCAAGTAAAATATTTGGAAAAAGTAATTCAGATACTTTTTAACATTTGAAATATTGTACTTCAAATACACTTTATTTTATAGTAATCGTACTTGAAATTGAAATACTCCCTAAAAAGTATTGGTATTTGGTATTTATTTCCCAAAAAAAGGATTTGACTTGAAACTACTTTTGTTAATAATGTCTGTTCTTATCAGCTTAATATCGCTCCGTTTTCAGGTAAATAATTTTAATAAAAATACCAAAATAACATAAATATAAACAGATTTTGCCACTGAACGCGCGTTAACCAATGTGACTGTTTCATCTTTTGCTTTTACATCTAAAAAAAATTGTTAATTTCATAAAAAAACACTTGTTAATTTCATAATATATTTATTGGAATTTTCCGCTATTGTTGCAATTTTTAAAAAACTACTTTATTCACTTGTTATAATGTTAATTAATAGTCCAAATCCGCTTGTGCTTGTAAAAAATGATGTTTTTTTTAATTAATAAAAATTAAGAAAACTTCAGAACCGAGGAGTGAAACTAGGTGCTGAGAGAGGAATAAAACATCAAGCAATAATTACACATAAGAGTTACTAAATACAACCATAAATTTTACCATTTTCATACGACTTTCAAAAATTTCAAAAAGTCAATCGTGCAAGTAGTTTTAGCTATGCCACGAAGAGGCAGACCGACAGACGGACAGACCGACGGAATTGACAAAACATGTTTTCCGGCATCTAGGGACCCCGAAACGTGAAAATCTGAAAAAATTTCGGAGGGTGATTTTTTCACGATTACGTTACTTCCCATTTACGAGGGGAGGAATAATTTCAATAAGTAGTTTTTATATTGAATTCGTACCAGTTTATCTCACGTTAGTTTTTTGCAAAATTTAAAATCAATTGAACAAGATTAAAAAAAAAATTGGCCGCCATTTTGTTCCGCCAGCTTGAATTGGTACCACAACTTTACCAGTCTATCTCCATATCACACTTAATGCTTGCACAAAATTTAAAATTAATTAAATAAGTAGTTTTTTCAGGCTCATTTTTTAAATATTTTATTAGGACGCCATTTTGTTTTGCTATCTTATATTCATACCAAAATGTTACCAGTTCATTCCTATGTAACACTCGATTTTTGTGTAAAATTTGAGGTAAATTTGATAATTAGTTTTTTTAGCAATAATTTCTTTACATTTCACTAGGCCTCCATCTTATTCCGCCATATTGGATTTTTATCAAAATATTACAAGGTCATCCCCATATGCCCTTTAATTTTTGGCTGAAATTCAAAGTTAATCTGATAAGTAGTTTTTAAGCTATGCCGCGAACTGACAGATAGACAGACGGACCGACGGAATTGATAAAACATATTTTTTAGCACCATGGAGGCTAAAACGTGAACATATTTAGAACCGAAAAAGCCACTTTCTTCAAGATTACAAAATATTCTATTTGGCCGCCATTTTGTTCTACCATCTTGAATTAGTACCACAATTTTACTAGTTGATCTCTATACCACACAATTTGAAATCTATCTCATAGACAGAAACGTGAAGATCTGAAAAAATCTCAGAGCGTCATTTTTTTACGATTACAATACTTTTATGAGGGAAGTAAAAAATTGAAATGGATGTTTTATAATTATTTCTCATATTCGAGATTCCGCTTCCGGAACTCCGCCGTAACATTGGCTTCATCTCTTGATAATACAAGTGTATGTACCAAATAGACACACCAGGGGCATGCAGTCCATGGAAGCAAGTGAAGCAGTGCTTCCCCTAAAAAAATTACAAAACATCTTCTAAAATGTAATTTTTGAAATAGGAAACCGTTAATTTAGTTTATATTAAAAATGCTAAAATATTATTTTAATTATCAAGCCCATAATAAATGCGGCCTTGAATCCGATCGGCCACAATAGAACATCGAATAGAACCTATGCGGGCCGCTAGCTTCTCTGCAGCCAAGTCCTGTATGCTCGATTTCCTGTGAATCGAGCCAGAGGTTATTGAGCTTTCCACCGGATGTTTACAATTTTTGCATTTCTGTCCGTGTGTTGTGTGATACGTACGTCGCGTCGTGCATGGTGCGATATGGAAGACAATAATACGGACATTTATATGCAAATACCGTCAACTTCGGCTGTCGGTAATGACGTTGAAAATGTTGGAGAATTAGTAAGAAGAGTGTGTGTGAATGTGTGGTGTGTGTCTTAATAATAAAGGGATTTTCAACATTAAACGCTGATAAGCTTCAAATAATTTCCAAAGGAAGAGCAAAACCGCCTACGAAAAATTTAACCACAAAAATGAAAAACTGTATTAGACATTTTTGTCCGGAAAAACAATACGAACAATTTAAATGGCTAACAGGGTGTGAAAATATAAGTAAATTATTTTGTTGGCCATGTTTACTTTTTGAAAATGAAAAAGGTCTCTAGAATAAAACTGGTTTTTCCAATTTAAACAAATTCCATGAAGCTGTAAAAAGACACATTATGTCCAAAGCGCATTTGCAGGCCGTCGTAAAAGAAAAAGTCTTCGGCAAAACCAGAATTGAACACGCCCTTAGTAAACAATTGAAAATTAGTCACCGCTAACACAATGAACTAGTCGATAAAAATAGGCAAATATTAAGAAGACTTATCGATGTTATTTGTTTTCTCGGACAGCATGAATTGGGATTTAGAGGTCATGACGAAACAAGGGTTTGTTCAAATAGAGGAAATTTTCAAGATTTACTTAGTTTATTGGCTAAATATGATGATCGCTTAAAAAATCATTTAGAGCACTCTAGCTTTTTTCGCGGAACGTCGAATCGAATCCAAAGTGATTTAATTTCCGCTGTTGCAACCATTATTCTAAAAAGAATTAAGCAGGAGATTGGCGAGGCGCGGTTCATTGCTATTGTTCTGGACGAAACAACTGATATCACTAATTTTAGCCAATTATCTATAGTAATACGCTACCTTAAAATAGACGGAAGTATTCAAGAGCGATTTTTAGGTTTTAAGAATGTGTCCGAAAATCGTACAGCAGATGCATTATATACCGTAGTTTATAACGTTACTAAAGAAATTAATGGAAAGAAAAAGTTAGTTGCTCAAAGCTATGATGGAGCTACAGTGATGGCAGAACAATTAGGGGGTCTGCAAGCTAAAGTTCGAGAAACTTTCCCAAGTGCTGTGTTGGTCCATTGTTTTGCTCATAAATTAAATTTAGTTTTATTCCAGTCCATCAATCACATAAAAGAGTGTAAAGTATTTTTCGTTACTTTAAGTGGTATGGCTGCTTTTTCTTCCAAGTCAACAAAACATACACAAGCTTTGGACTCCATTGTCCACAAATGATTGCCCAAAGTAGCTCCAACTAGGTGGAACTATAATGGAAGACTTGTGTTAGGAGAATCTGAAAATCGTGAATCACTGATGGAACTATTTAAGAATATAATAGAAAATAATGAAACGTGGCACTCAGAAGCAATAAATAGTTCGAGGGGGTTTTTGGACTGTTTAAAAGGAGATTTTAATTTTAATTATTTGTTGAACATATTTTCAGAAATATTTCCATCCTCGGACATTTTTTTTAATATATTACAAACTAAAACGAATGATATTGCTTTTTGCCTAAAAAAAGTGGATGATTTTAAATCCAAGCTAACCAGAAAGGAGATGACTTTGACCTATTTTGGGAGAAAACGATGACGTTAAATGTAGAGCCACAAGCCAAGCGTCTTCGAACAGACAAGGTGGGAGATGTTCAAACATCATACAGACGCCTCTTTTATGAAATAATCGATCAAATTTAGCAACAAATAAACTATAGATTTAATGGTTCAAATGATTTTAAATTCCTCGAGCTCTTCAATTTTGATGCATTTAAAGGAAATTTTTTTTCAGAAGATGCGTTTAAATCTCTTCTTCTTCATTAAGGCCAGTTCTTCGACCGAGTGTTATTGTGATCTGAACTAAAAGTGATTTACGAAACTGATGACATTAGCACAAAAAATAACGCTAAGGAACTAATGCAATTTTTAAAAGACAAGGAGCTGGAAGATGCCTACACCGAAGTGTCGAAATTGTATGAATTAGTATTGACAATACCTGCCACAAGTTCATCAGTAGAACGCAATTTTTCAACACTTAAACGTATAAAAAATTATTCAACGGGGCAGGAGAGACTTTTGCACACATCGCTGTAGTCCATTGAAAATAAACTTCTCCAAAATATGTCAGAGCATCGACGTTTTTATGATGACGTCATTGACGAATTCGCAAAAAATGATCGAAGAATCGAATTACGTTACAAATAGGTAAGTTCCTAAAAATTGCTTCCCTTTCTTAAAATTTCACCGCACCCCTCTGAGACTCACCAAACACTTCTACGGAGACTTTCTGCAACAAACAGAAATAACAGTCTGTAAAATAGTATGAAATAGGAAAAAAATGCTTTGTTTACATTTATTTCATCAACGTCAATTACAAAGCAATTTATCAAGTATGCAACTGTCATTTCCGTTCTAGCCCCTACGCTCTTTCCCAAATTCCGGTCACATTTCTGTTAAATAGCTTCACTACTATTATACGGCGTTTATGACATATAAACTATCTCCTTTCTCATAAATATATGGGTCTCTCCTCTCGCTTATAAACATTCAAAAATAACAAGCCCAACTTGCCAACAGTGGCACATACAAAAAGTCAAAAATAAAATGTGCTTCTTGAGGAAATCTCCCCCGACGAAAATTATTCTTTTATCACTGTCAAGATCTTTATTGCAGAACAAAAAGGGGACATTTCAAGGCGTTGGATATACATTTATGAATATGAATAATTCGTTATTCTCCTGGTGTCATATTAAAATTGGCAAGAGTGCAAATGAGCCGACACCTTGAAACGGAATACGGTTGACGTTTTAAAACTTTTGACAGGACCGCTGGCGCCTATTTTTTCGGATGTTACGCCCACTGACTTCGCCCGGTCACACTTTCTTTGACAAAAACGGGAAATCTTTAATGAAGCGCCACGGAAACCAATTAGTTGAAAGTATATATATGGGCCTTTACTCAAAATAAAAATCGCCGGTAAAATGTTTATTAATTTTTGATTTTGATATTTATGGATGAACTTTGTAGCTATAAATATAAATTTGTTTTAATTTGGGTAGCTAGTGGGAAGAATCAAAACAGCTATCAAATTTTAAATAAAGTTATTTTATTGAAACGTTAAAAATGTTCTTTTTGGAAGAAGAAAGACAAGAGATTTTCTTTTTTCTTCTGTTGCTTAATAATTTCAACTATACTCTTACAGTAAACTAACTACAAGCAATTAATGTGCTAATTGAAAAATTGTATAAATAACAATACTGGAGAATTGGTGTTATTTTAAAGGTCTTGTATATTTAACTTCAGTTCAAGTCAGTGAAAATTTTTTAGAAACTTGACCAACAGGAGGAGCAGCTCATTATATTAAAAATATTACAAATTAGAACTATTGTCTTATTGGTATTTTGTTTTCGTTTGTTACCATCAAAGTTGCTTTTGGTTAAAGTAGTACACCTAGACCATTTTTGTTTATTAGTATATTAAAACAAGTTTCTGTAAAAATTGGAATATCTTTTCATATTTGTCTTAGATGTCTTAGAAAATTTGGTAATTGTTAGTTTATTACTTAATTAATAATACTCTAAAAAAAATTCCAACACTATTCTCAGCTGAAAGCGCATTACTTAACGTTACGAAAGTGTCTTGAAATCAAATAAAATGGAAGAAAATATCTATTTAATGAACTTTTAGATGAAACTGTTTATTCTTCATGGCCAATGTGGCCTAATTATAGCAAGGACAGGAGAAAGTTTGTATCATTACAAAACAATTTCATTAATTATGGATCAAAACTGAAAACAAACTAATTTTAGTTTGTCAAATAACATAACTACAATAGAACAGCAAATAAAAATACAAAACAAAAACATATTATAAAAAATTAGAAGGTTTTATTAATAAATTTGAAAATGACGACCGTTGACTTCCAAACAGTTTAGAATGTGGATACTCGGAGATTCAGTGGTGTTTGTGGGTCTCCTTATCTCACTGGCATCCAACTCTTCAATGCAATTGATCACTGGTTGGCAGATGTCTTGATTGGTCTGTACCGGTGTCTTGTATCCTATTATTTTTTTTCAAATCACATTGCAAGTAAAAATCAAGTGGTGTGAGATCAGGTAATCAAGCAGGCTATTTTCACGGTCTCAAACATCAAACACAACGATCGTCGAACATTTCAAACAACTCTATTGTTACTACCCCAGAGCAATGGACCAAGTTGAAAACAAGAACACTGACCTTAGAATTTGAAGGTAGTTTTCGAAATTTAACGGTTCATAGTAAATGAGGCATGTGCAGGAGGCATAAAGCGTTAAAGCTAAGCTTTTCCTAAAATTCCATTTGCTTTATAATATGTGGATTTTAATCAGCTCAAAGATGCTCATTTCTTCTATTAAAAATGCCCTCCCTGGAAAAAATGTATGTTCATATGTCCAAATTATTTTCCTTAAAAATCGGTAAATTTTCTTTACCCGGAACTTCCCTCATCATAAATATTTCTTTTTATTAAAAATAATAAAGTGTGAACCAATTTAATTCAACACATAGTTATTTAGGAAAACATATATGTATACTGTCTTATCAAACATTCATATTGGACGCCATTTTGTTCCAATACTCAATACATTGGATCTCTACCAATATTTTACCAGTTTCTACCTATGTCACACTTGATTTTGAGCATAATTTAAAATGAATTCAAAAACTAGTTTTTACATTGACACACACCGCAATTTTGTTACGTCATCGTCATGTTGAATCCGCACGAGTTTATCCCTATATCATATTTAATTTTTCATTGAATATTTTAACATGTTATTTAGCCGCCATTTTGTTCGGCAATCCTGAATTCGTAACACAACAACTTTACCAGCTTATCGCTATCTTATATTCATACCATGTTATCAGTTCCATCTTATGTAACTCTTTATTTTTTGCAAAATTTGAGGTAGGTACATTGGATAATTAGTTTTTTTAGTAATAATTTTTTAACGTTTCACTAGGTCGCCATCTTGTTCCGGCATATTGGATTTTTACCAAAATATTACCAGGTCATTCCCATATGAGCCTTAATTTTTGACTAAAATTTGAAGTCAATCTGATGAGTAGTTCTTAAGCTACGCTGCGAACTGACAGACAGACAGACAACGCGACGGATGGTCCAAAGGAATTGATAAAACATATTTTTGGGCATCTAGGAACGCTAAAACGCGAAGATATGTAATACCTACCAGGGCGATTTTTGAGGTTACAAAAATTTTATTTGGCTGTCATTTTGTTTCACCATCTTGAATTAGTACCACACTTTTACTAGTTCATCTCTATACTACAATTAGTTATAGCACACATCAGTTTATTAAGTAGTTTTTTCAGGCTGCATTTTTAAATATTTTATTCAGCCGCCATTTTGTTCCGCCATGTTTTACTTTGTTGCCATGTTAAATTTTACCAGACGATTCCTACATAATATTTAATTTTTGTGCAAAATTTGTGATAAATGGGATAAGCACATTCTTAGTAACAATTTTTTTAACTAGACCGTCATTTTGTCTTGCCATATTAGATTTTTACCAAAATATTATAGGTCATCCCTATAAAACCCTTAATTTTTGGCAAAAATTTGAAGTCAAACGGGTAAGTAGTTTTAAGCTTTGCCGCGAATAGACAGACCAACGACAGACAGACAGACCGACGAAATCCAGAAAACACGTTTTTCGTTATCTAGGGGCCCTGAAACGTGAAACGTACAATACTTCCCTTTTATGAGGGAAGTAAAAAAGTTAGGATCTTTTTGGGTGCGGACCAGAAGTGTCTCACAAAATTGTAACGGACTTTGCAATCTTCTGGTTTAAGGGCTTAAACTTTTGTAAATTTCTATGGTTGCTTGTCACGATTAGGATCCTTTAAACAGAAGGTCCTTTTTTCTTAAAATAAATTTAAAATATCCTTAGTTTAAATTATTTACTTTAATTGGATCATATGAAGTGCTGAAAACTGACACTATCAGCTTCATTACAAGCCTTCAATTATCTACACAAAGATCTATTAACTCTCACGAATACCATTTCAATGCGTTGTAAAAGATCTTCAAATATTTGTACTGGCGTCTTGTATAGAAGCTCCTTTAAATGCATTCACAGATAAAAATCCAAAGGATTCAAGTCAGGGTATCGTGGTGGCCATGCTTCTGCACAATGGCCAATCCATGGTTGCCTGTATGTTTCCGAGAGGTACTCTCCAACATCAACAGCAAAATGCGCCAATATTCCATCGTGTTAAAACCATATTCTATTTCTCATTAATACTGTAATTGCTCGGGCAGATCATTCATCAAAAAATTTAAATGACACATGATTCTAGTATATGTGTCAGAATTATTTGACTAATAATTTCATTTCCAACAATACCAGTCCAAATATTTATATGAAACTGAAACTGCGAATTTGCTACTGTTAGTAAATTGGCAACTTTTAACAGGCACTAAGTAAAATGTGTGCTAATTTAAATAACTTTCCGCCTCCAAACTTCATTCCAATTGCCACAGTTGTTTTAAAGAAATTTGAAACAACGAAAAAAATAAAAAACCTTTAAAATTTCTCAGAAACGAAGCGAGATCAAATCCTTTATATGGACTTTTAGCTTTATTTTGGGGGTCAGGAATCTCTCCACGAGGAACCTGTTTTTTGAAACATCCTGTATATCTGTAGCCCCAAATATATGATCAAAAACGTGTATCTGCATTGAAAATCATGTTTTACTTTTTAGATCAATCAAATCAAAATATTTATGACGGACAACATAAAAAAATGTTTTTTACTCGTCAATATATACAAAATATAAATAAATGTATACAAAAATACATAGAATATAACGAACTCCGTAATAGAATTTATGTTTTATCTCTCAAAAAAAGTAAAATAAAAGGCTCAAGATTCAATCCAGCTGTAAAATGGGTACATCTAAGTTTGAGACATACTGTTCTAGATTATCACGAATGTAGATGAGGCACATGTATATGTAGAAATATGGTGTGGTGAAAATATATACGATAAGAACCGAGCTCAAACATCATCCCGGAAATCCAAGCCAGTTATTATTCTCACCCATCACAAACAAGGATTGATAAGTCGTAAGAAGAACATTTGAAGGCACAATCTGCTTAAGAGAACTTATCAGATAAATGCTTGAAGAGAGCTTAGAAGATAAAGCGTTAATATGAGGTTCCCAGGGTCATGCGACGGTCAAGTTGTAAAGAGTTTTTTCAGAATTCAAACTAAGATTGTTTTTACTCCATACTTTATTTTTTTCGTTAAGTTGTACCTGGCATCTTTTACAACGCAGGCTTTATCATCGGCAAAGAGAAAAGATGTTATTTTTAGGTAAACTATCATTAATTTTAATATTATTTTTAAAGATAAGGACGAGCACTGGTCCTAGAGCCTTGAGCAACTCCAAGACTGTTGCAGTTTAAGGAAGATTTTATATTTTTATATTCAACATGAACAAGAAATGATATAATAAGATTTTGGCTTAGTGAGCAAAATCCGTACAACTTAAGCTTATCTTGCAACACTTTAAAAAACATGAATTTTAAATTATATATTATATCTTCCTTTAATGTTACCTATTAAAACCAATTATTTAAAGCAGAGATTAGTGAGACAATAATATAAGTGCCCGCTCTTTACAATGTAAAACTGAACAAAAAAAGGAGCACCCACTTTTATGCATAATATTAACAGCAAGGTGGGGTATTAAAAATATAGTATTAAGAGAGAAGAAGAGGTTAACCACTTGTACAGAGAAACTATAGTCTGATGTTAATTAACTAGATAGGTGTCTAATTAAGTCCATGAGGGTATTTAGCTTTTTAAATTATTAAAAAAACGAAAAAAAATGTCAGGTGTTATTGGAACTTTTTAATTTATATATTAATTTATGTATTTACGTATTACACGCAATTTTAAACTAGCAATTATTTAAGTAGGGATGGCCCGATTAAATTAAAAAATAAGAAATTTGATTATATTAAGACTTACTATATATACTGTATTAATAAAATTGATGTCTTAATTTGGTGATTTCTAGATTCATTTAGAGTATAAAATAATACGATACGGGTCCATCTTTTCTGATATGTCTTGGTCGAATTTATCGAAAAGTTTAGTATTATAATAATTAATTACTATTATAAAGTGTATCTAAAACAAACTGAAAAAATCGTATTTAATATAAAAAAATAATATCAGTAAATCGTATATAACTTAATGCATATTACAGTAGGCTGGGGTTAGTTGGTTATGTTAGGTCAACAACAAAGTCATAAACTTTGAAGATTTAAATCTGTTTATTTATCTACGTTTCGGTCTATATTAGACCATCTTCAGAAGACTAAAAATACATAGGATCATAAGCAAATATGGAAATACATGTACGAGTACAGAATTAAAAGTGCAACAATTAGCAAAACTATACAGAATATAACACACCAGTTAAAATATCTTAATTTTTTTTTAAATATAAATTATTATGTGCTCTACTTACAAAACAAGTGAGATCCTTTGTGTTACATTAATTTTAAACACATAGAACATTATGGGACAATACAGGAATTATTTTAGACGAACACAGTTGTTTTTAATGTTGATGTGGTATTAAATATGCAGAATATCTGCTAAAATTCGATTCTTATCATGGGAATAAAAAAAGCAAAAACTACTATTTGTATTTTTCCGGCTACTCAAGAAGTGTTAAATGTTAATGTCCAATATAATATACAAGTTGTTATTTAGATTTAATTAGATTGAAAAAGGATATGCTTAATTTGTCAATATCTTGTTTTTTATTTATGCTGGTTTTATGTTTTTTAATTTGAACCCTTGCACTTAATAACCTTTTTCGGTATTAATCTGCCTGTTAACAATACGAGTTTCTCCAAAGGCGATGAAAACTTTGAAATGTTCAGCTAAAGCTGTTTTTGATTTATCATTAAGTAGATTTATAGGTGTTACGCTTCTTTTATGTTCTAATATGCGTGTTTTTAAGTATCTGCTGGTTTGGCCTATACAGGGTGTCCCGAACTGCAGTGTCCAAACTTTAACAGGGCATTCTGCAACTATTTTTATGTATGGCGTAGTTAAAATTTCCATTATTGTTAATTATTTCAGTGGCAAAACCTTTAACATCTTGGTATGCCATGATTGCATTTTTGTGACAATTGAACAATTGCTAGTTTTGTCTTTAAAATGTAACATTTGAGTTTTTAGAGTAAATAAATGTCAGGTACATTACAGTTTATACAAAAAGGTAATTATCAGTCCAACTAGTGATTTCAAAATGGTGTTATTCAGTAACTTTGAGTATGCTGATATTCATTTCGTTTATGGTTTCTGTAATGGAAATGCAAATGCAGCAGTACGGGAATACCAACGAAGATTTAATGTTTAGGAATTTTGGACATTTTATGTTTAGGAATTTTGGACTCAAAAAGAATCCGAGAAACGAAGGTAGGAGAAGTGAACAATATCGAAACGTAATTTTAAATAAGTTTGACAACGATAGGACATTAAGCCTACGAAGAGCAGCTCAAAATTTACAAGGCAGTTTTTGTTTCTAAAAATAAGGTTCATCGCGGTTTGAGGAAAGATCACAGGAAGCCATTTCAGATGCAGCCAGTTCAAAACTTACAACCTGGTGATGCCGAAAAACGTGTCAGTTTTTGCAATTGGTTTGGCCAAGTAGAGGAAGACGAGAACTTCTCAAAAAAAAATTTATGGACTGATGAAGCCATAATTTACGAATCTGGAGCCATGACGATCCACGTGTTGTACGAACTAGAGCATTCCAGCAAGAATTTTCTGTTAATGTTTGGTGTGGTGTAATAAATGAAATTTTTTGCGGGCCCCATAATCTACCACCACGCCTAGATGGACAGTTATTTAATGATTTTCTGCAAAATGGGTTATTTCAATATCTAGAAAATATTCCTCTAAATCTTAGAAACGAATTCTGGATTCAAATGCACGGGGCTCCCGCGCATTTTGCACTTGTAAATCGCGAGTGGTTAAATAATAATTATCCAGAACGGTGGATTGGACGATTAGGAGTTACAGCCTGGCCACCACGTTCCCCTGACCTCACACTTGTCGACTTCTTTGTGTGGGGTTATTTGAAAAATTTAGTTTATTCCAGACCAGTTCATACAAGAGAAGAACTGATTCTACGGATAGAGCAAGCCTGTGAAACTTTGCGAGCCAATACGAATTTTATACGCCATGCCACTGACACAGTTAAGAGCACACGCCGAAAATGTGTCGAAGTTAGAGGAGCTCATTTTGAGCAATTATTGTGAATTTTAAGGCCCACATTAATCCTTAATGATATTTAAAGTGCTCTATAAATTTTTTTCACGATCTAAGTTAATAAAAGTTATGAATTCTAGTTTTTGTAAAATTAATTACGAACTTAGTTAATAAAGAGTAGTTTCTGTAAAATGAAGTATCATCTTCAAAATTGAATTAATTCTAATTACCGTTTTACAAAATGAATTAGAATTATAAACTCATCTGTCATACTTTAAAGACGAACCTAGCAATTGTTCAAGTATCACAAAAATGCAATCATGGCATACAAAGAGTCGACAATGAAGGAATGATGGTAAGTACCTAGGACATTAGATTTTAATAGGTTGCCTGCTAACTTCTGCGATGTCACCCTGATAACCCAAACATAATGCAAATCTCCATTACAACGGGTCGATGACGTCATCTCTTCTTAGTTGTCAGACAAGCTTTTATTTTAGAAACCCTACATATGTTGTTCAGAAATTATGAACTCACCCGGAATGCATGAAATAAATATCGGAAACCTAATAATTTTAAAAACTTGCTGTTACAATCCCACCTTAAAAGTTTTGCTACTGAAATTAACAATAATGGAAATTTTAACTATGCCATACATAACAATGGTTTTTAGTTTTTTACTCAAAATCCTTACACCGCACGAAAAAAAGACAAGGGATCAAATTTGCTCCAAACTGAGTGGGGATTTTAGGAATGTTTTTGTTTTCAGAAAAAGCAGTAGAGTACCATTTTTTCTTCAAGAATATTCAATAAAAATCCCGTACGGACGCCACTGATGAAAAATTAAAAAATATTTCAAATCAAAAAATGCCTTTTGTTACTCCAAGGCTGTTTACCAAATTTAATAACAATATCTCAAGTAATGAAAAAGTTATGACTAAAAAACAATTTTTTTCTTAAAACTTTAACACCCTGTATTTCGAAAACGAAGCATTTGCCGATATATGTTTACATAGAAAATTAGGACTTATTTTAAATGCAGAATGCGCTGTTAAAGTTTGTCCACTGCAATTCGGGACACCCTGTATATACGCCATTAGAGTTCACGCATAGAATGTTATAAATAGTGTTACTTTCTAATTTTTTTTGGTGTTGTCGTTTTTGTTTGCAAAAAAAAACTTCTTTAATGAATTCCCGTTTTTAAATGTTATAGTAATTTTATCACTCCTTAGCTCTCTTTTAATCTTCTCCGAAAGGTTTTTAATATATAGTATTTTGAACTATGTTTTTTGTTCGTTTTGTTTATTCTGTGTTTTGGTAAATATTGGCATATATAAAACGTTATTGATTTAACTTATGACCGTAATCCTTTTTTAGTAGATACTTTTTTTATATCACTTAGATGTTTTTTGTAAAAGTTTAAATGGGACAGATTATGAGCTCTATTTTTTCAATTACTAATAAAACTAACTTTTTGTTAAAATGCGTGATTTGAATAGTAATTGAGGAATCTTTCAGAAAAAGTTGGCTTGTGGAACCAATCAGTATTTATCATATTAGTTTCAGTTCTTATTAGTAATACTTCCAAAAACGCAGTTGAATTATTTTTTTCTTTTTCTTTTGTAAATTGCAGCCTTGGGTGAAAACTATTAAAGATATCTAGCAAGGTATTAGTTTGATCTGCAGATACACTAGTGGTTATATCATCTACGTAACACTTACAAAATGGTGGTTTAAAGAGTAATTTTGAGATCCATGTAATTTGTAATTGAGACATAATGATGTCTGAACAAACTGAGGATAAACAATTTTCCATACCTAGGCCATATATTCGTTTATAAAATGTTTTGTTAAAATTAAAATAACTGCTGACAAAAATAAATTTTAAAAGGTCTGAATTCATTTCTAGGTAATTTACATTGATCTTGTATTTTACTTCATTTTTGTTCAATTATTTTAACTCCTAAATCGGTGGGAATGTTTGCGATTAGAGATACTACATCAACAGATACAAAAATGTAATTAGCGGGAATCTGAAAATTTTGAATAAACGAAACAACAGTTTTTTGTGTAATATTGGTCTTTTTTAAAAGCATAATTAGGACAATTAGAAAGATACTTGGTCAACTTATATATGGGGGAGTCATCAAAATTTACTATGAGACTGAGAAGAGTATATTCTTTGTGTAATTTTAGTTGAAAATAGGCCGGACTGTTTTAGAGGTATAATAGACATATTATGATAATGAATCTGCATACTTTTAATCAGACATAAAAACTGAAAACTTGTTCAAAAATTCAAATTCAAATTCAAAAAACATTTATTTGTCAAATAGATACACCAATTTTTAACATGGTATTGGTATAAAAAAAATTGTTTAACCTATTCCACAAATTGGACAGCCTCTCGGTTACAAAGCCGGTTACATTGCGCCCCTATGCAAGGTGCACAATGTGAGGCTACCTTAAAGAAAAATCTTTATGAACAATATTAATAAATAGTATATATAATTAATCAATTAATATAAATATATGTATATGATTATGCAAGCGTGCAAGGAAAAATATTGGTAAATTATTTATTCTTTAAAAATATGTGTTTATGGAGTAAGACAAATGAGAGGTTGAGAAGAAGGCGAAAGCTGGTCGACGTAGTGCGGTGGGGTGTGGGAGATAGAGTTAATAAGTCTTGTTGGATGGGAGAATCGGGCAGATTACCACTAAGAATGATGATCACAACAGCAACAACAATTTAGACGGTACATTGAGTATATACATAGTTAATATAGAACTTAATTACTATCGGTTATTGGATAACTAATCTATAGTAAGTGTTGTTCATATAATAAGTTAGTTTTAACATGTTTTGAAAAGTCCTTAAGGCAAAGATTTTTTGCATCTGCCAAAAACTCATTCCACATTTGAGTAGCGACAAACGTAAAAGAGCGCTGAAAGGCAGAAGTTCTATGCTGCGGCACTACAAACTGCTGATTGTATCTAGTACTATACGTGTGTGTAATAGTTGAAAAATTTACTGACAAATAACTGGGCATGCCTGTCTTAATTACGCGATAAATAAAAGAATACATATGATACTTCCTGCGATTGTTCATGTTTAATATCATCTCATTAGTTAAGTAAGGGGTAATATGGCGTCTATAAGGAATATTATAGGAAAATTTCATACATGAGTTTTGAACTTTCTGTATGATTTGTTTAGTACGAGATGATAAGGAATCCCCGTAAACAACATCTTCGTAGTCAAACAATGATAATACCAGAGTTTCACACAAAAAATAGTTTTGTTTAAAAGCAAGTACTTTTTTAAATTTATATAGCTGCCTTGATTTTGATTTTTACATGTAAATCGAATGAAATTGCACTGTCAAAAGTTACGCCTAAATTTTTTGCATGATCGACAATTGGAATTATGCTGTTATTTAAATGTATATTTAGTTATTTTCAATATTTTTTCTGATACTGTTGTTAGCGTTAAAAATAAGAATTTGCGATTTTGAAGCATTTAGTTTTAAGTTGTGATCCTTTGCATAGTTGTAAATGTTTTTTAGGTCTGAAATTAGGAGTTCATACACTATGTCGATGTTATTGTTGTTAATTGGTAAATATATTTGAGAATCGTCTGCATATAGTTGAAGTATCGCGTGTTTCACGGCTTTGTCCATGTCTGCCACATATATTGAGAATAACACTGGAGATAAGACGGAGAAAATCAGGAAGTGTCAAAGACAAAATGTCTCCTAAATTATCCAAGAAGAGAGGAATATTGGCAGAAGGCGGACGATAAATATTAAGAAGCAAACAAGACTTAGTTTTTAATTTGAAAGAAAGTCCGATAATTTCTAGATCATTATAGATAGAATTTAAACTAAAATTTTTAACTGTTAATATTTTTTAACATATATCGCTACTCCACCACCCCTGCTCTCCCTGTCCTTTCGAAAAAACCTGTACCCGGGTATATTCAAAGAGCTACTGTCAGTATTTGTATTCAGCCATGTTTCTGTAAGACAGAACACATCGAAAGAATAGTGAAATAAATAATTTGAAAATTCATCAAATCCATTATTCAAAGATCTAACATTTAAATGTTTAAGCCAAAAATTATTATTTTTGTCAATATCGTTACCGACACCAACCCCACTGTCCGACATCCTATTACGTGCAAAATTAGCCATGGTCGTTAATAGTCTCCCCAACAAAACCCACCGCACAACCGGCGCACCTCCGCCTCCCATCAACCCCTCCAACCCTATAACGAAAAGAGACATGTATAAATAAAAACTAAAGAGGAGACACTTCATCCCCACGTACACGCTTACACAAACAAGATAAACATAAAAAATGGATGGAAATATAATAGGCAATGATCAGAAAGCCCTCACTTTCTCATCTTAATTATAGTTTCTTTACTTATATAATAACATAAATATTAAGATATATATTAAGATATAACTTTGTACGGATAACAAAAGACAAAACATCGAGAACAAAGTAGTCTTAATATGGCAGGTATTGCAAAAAAAATAAATAAAAAGAAAATAAAATAAGTACTAACTTATTACTAAATTATTGCGACAACCTTATGAAAAAATCAGTAATTTGTTTTTTACTCGGAACTTGTGTCGTAACGGACTCTACCACAAATATATAACACAGTTTGTAGAGAGAGGTCGGTAATGAATGCGCCAAAAAGTAATCCTAGATTAAACTCGTCAAAATAATGATATTGAGCCAAATATGCCTTAGAAAAATGTCGCTCATTAATGGGATACAGGTTATAGTTTAAATTTCAAAATTGTTCTCTTATAGCTCAAGCTGTTTTTGAGATATCAACATGAGATTTGGTAATTGGGAGTTTCCGGGGATGGGAAATACTACTAATTTCTATGTTTTCGTATAATAGGTAAAGGACGCTTGTTACACTCTATGCACTCGCTATTTCATGCCATAACTTCCGTGTTAGTGCCGTTCTAAGAAGAAAAAAGTATATCACATTTAATTCGATTAATCAAATCGTTTTCGAAATATTTGCATTTTAATATTTTATTGCAAGTCAAACACAAAAACTGAAAAAACATACATTAATAATGAATAATTAATTTATCATGAACAAATAATGAAAAATGCCTTAATCCCTTTACCAAATAGCGCCTTACTTGGAATAAAGTTCTCTCTTTATTCCTGGTAACATTGGTGACATCTTGAATTTTTTGCAGTAGTCGGTCCCGTGTTCAGGTTTTTTCTGAATACACTAAACATTTAATGTAACCCCAAAAGAATAGATCTAAGGGATCTAGATCCGGGCTACGCGGCGGCCATGGAAATTCACCGCCACGACCAAACCATCTGTGAGGCAACCATGCATTTAAAAAATTGCGAACTGCAACTGAATAATACATCATCGAGTAGTTTCGGCAAATCATTTTGTAGAAACTGCAATTACTGGTTGCCATTTAATCTTGCGAGCAACTCAGACGGTCCAATTTTAAAATAAGCAGTTATGCCACACGATATATATATTCGCCAATTAAATATACTTCGTCTGGCGAAGGTCGCCTCGTGCAGGATTCTATTGATAAACATTGGATCCTGATGATGAAGCAGAAATTAACAAAACTACATCCTAGCTGGTAAATCGGTTGGTAGTGGGTATTGAACGGGATTGAAATGATGTGGATGTAGTCTTTCAGTGTGCAAAACTTGTGAAACCGATGTCATTATGACATGAGTAGCATTCGCCAAAGGTCTTGTACTTATACCTGGATTTCAACTACTCGCACTAAAATCTATTCTTCTTGTTCTACAGATATAGCTTTAGGACGCCCAACATGACTCTGAGGACGAAAAGACCCTGTTTTAACCTAGTCGACCGTTTAATCTTTAATAAATGTATAAATGTGTCGATCCGCCTTCTATTTGGATATTGTTGTTGATAGCCGTCGCATGACTGTCAAAATTTACTAAAGCATGTATACAAATCATATCTCGCATTCCACTGCTGGATTATTCATGATGCCTAGGCACATTAATTACTAGAAGTTATTTTTTATACCGATTTAAAAATTAATGTTAAAAGACCTTTTATTACCTTAAATTAATGAATATCAACACTAATTTATGTCAAGTATCCATGACTACGTTCATTTCTTAACCATAGCGTACTCCATTCTTAACGAACTGTTTTTGAGTCCGCAATAAAATGTAGTATACCTTTTTTTCTTAGAAATCAGCACTCTATATAAACCTGTATAAACATAGAGGTATTTGGTAGACCCTGTATTACGTTATATAAATAATGTTTCACTTTTCTTGATAAACAGAAAGTTTCATTTGCGAGGAAATTTCTGTTAAAAGGGTTTTACCTTTTCTATCAAAATGCCCAAAACTTATAATAAACTCTCGTTTTATAAATGTATATAGATATTTTATAAAAATTGTAGTAAATTATAGTACAATTTTGAATTTCTGAGGGATTAAGTTGTTCAAAATCTTACCCTACAGAAGAAAAGTCTATTGGGGTAAGATCTGGAGATCGCGATGGTCAACTCCATGGTTCTTCACGTCTTATCCACCTAACTTCATGGGTACAATTGACAGGAGTTCCATTCAGTTGTAACCAACAATTTCTCAAATCGATAAGCGGTAGAATATATAAAAAGTAACATACATTCGTTCTTAGAATTTTAATATATTTTGCAGAAGTTAAATTCTCGTCATAAATCTATACTGAAAATTGCCTATTCATCAAATCAAACAAAAAACTAAATTTTTGTTAGTAACCTTTTTCTAGTATAAACGGCGGATTTTCTTCGGCCCAAAAATGATTATTTTGACGATTAAAGAGAATTTTACTTGATCACTCCAAATGATTCTTTTCAGAAAATCTGAATCCTACTGTGTACTAATTAATAAAATTTCGAAAAGATTTACACGTTTTGGATTATCATCTGGTTGTTAAGCCTGTAATGTAATTAGTTTGTTGCCATACATATTATGTGCATGTATTCTCCATATTGATATTCGAGTTTTTCCTAAATCATTTTTGGCACTTGTTATTGAAGCATGAGTATAGGCATGGAAATACGCTAAAACGTTAATTTCATTTCAATTTTGGGTGAAATCGAATTCTTGGAGCCTGCACTGTTCCGAAATTTAAAACGTTACCTTCAATTCTGAGAAATTGCCTTGGGGCCAATTCGAAAAAAAAACGTTAAATTTTCTGTAGGCTCTTGCAACAATTCCTTGACACTCGCCGTGAATATAAAACAAATCTAAAATATCAGTATTTGGCTGTCACGCCACCACCGTTACGTATTGCAGTTGTTACTTCATAGCAAACTTGGCGTTTTAGATCTTTAATGTCTTGTCGAATATTAATAGTAATTATTCATAAAATCGTATAGGTATAAGAACACATTTCCTTTGTTCCAATTAAAAAATGTAATTATTGATCAAATTTATAGAATCTGAATTACAGTTAATTTTTAGGTCACTCTGTATAAAAGTCGGCGATTCTAAGCTGTTAAAATTAAAGTACCACATATTGACTAAATAATATTAAAATTTTACATTGATTTGATATCTGGAGATGAAAATAAGTTTTAATTTACATATAGTATGGCACACGGTTCTGAAACATCGACGGAAGGGAGGAGTGAGGTAAAATCTAGCCTGTTTCCTTTTTATGCATGCTAAATACTTTAGCTGAAATATGAAAAAATAGAATTTAGGAATTATTGTGTATTAGTGTATTGCTATATAATTCTAGCCTGTTCACTGTCTATTCATAGGCGTGCCTAAAACTTTAGCTTGAATATTGAAAAATAGAGTTTAGGAATTGTGTATTAGTGTACTGCCATATAATTACAAAAAAAATATGCTAAAATATCTGTCTAGATAAATCGTTTTTAATTTTTTAAGAATATAGGCTTATATACTTAAATAAAGAAAAAAACGTAATCAACTAATAATGGACTCGCTTTTATTAAGCTGTTTTCTACTTCTCTCGTAAAAACCAAATATTGTAATCGTTAAGATATCGCCCTTCCAAGTTTTTACAGATCTTTATGTTTTAGGGTCCTCCTAGATGCCAAAAAAAAACATGTTTTCTCAGTTCTATCGATCTGTCGGTCGGTTAGTCTGTTCACAGCATAACGATAAACTTTATCCGATTGACTGCAAATGTTGGTCAAAAATTTGATAGATATTTAGATACGCGTTTATTTATATTCCAAAATTTAACAAATAGTTATACAAAAAAACCCAGTGGATGTGGAACAATGTCAGCAAGTAGTATTACAATTACTATATAGCGACATATATAAAATACCTTGCTTTTTTTCCTGCATCTTAGAATCTATCATCATATCACAAATACCTAGAATCATGAGTTAACTACCTATGTAGCTGCATTGAAAATAATTTTGGATTAAGAGAAAAAAAAATCTAAAACAAACATGACAGTAAGATAAAAATACTCGGTTTCACATATGTACTTAGAGTTTCTACAATTACAGATTAAAATGCATTTATTTACAGATTAAAATACCTATATGTCTAGTATGGCAACAATAATAAGTCATAGGGAGAGAAAAATTCATTATATTATTTCATTTTTGTCAGAAGCAAAATATTGTGTAAAAGGCCTTTTTACATAAGAATTTTCTTAATACATTTTTTTAATTTTTGTTTAGGAAGTGTACGTACCTTCACTTGTATTGCATTAAATATTTGTTAATTGAGAATCTTTTTTGTAAATATGTGAAGTTGTATTTATCAGGAAGAACGTACTGATGGGGAATATATTTCATTGGAGATATACGTACATCCATGACATAAGGAAATATGGCCAAGAAGGGCGAAATATTGTTTATATTAATGAAACTTGGGTAGATAATGACTCTACCTGGCAGACTGAAAATGTGTTTTTTTTTTGGTGGGATATTGGTGCCTCTCATTAAAAATATTAAAAAGATCTCCATTATTTGAAACAAACACAGTCCAAGATATACATACTAGTAAGGGTTAAAATATTATTTTCAATAAATACTTTTCTACAACTATCCTGCAGTCTTAATTTAAAAATAGAACGAAGACACATTTTTTGCAAAACAGAGATTCTAGCAACATCAACTGAATTTTCGCAAAAGATAAAGCCATATCTGATACTTGATTGAATAAATTCATGATAGCAATTTATTTTAACAACAAAATTCATTACACATATCCAAAGATTTATGCCTGATGCATTGGATATGCAAGATATGATTTTTAAAGAAAAATTGTTATTTAAAACTCATTAAAGGTTCGAATTCATTATTATGTTATTTACGCTGTTTATCATTCAATAAATTGTTTAATGCCAGTTTGAAATTGTTGGTGCGAATGTGAACCTCATTAATGTCATATAGATTCTGATTAGCGCCAATTTGAACTTGAATAGGTGTAGCAAGAGATTGTTGATTAATTAACAATCGAATTAATTAACAATAACTGTTGGGTAACAATGGCTAACATAGTAAAGCCGTTAGTGTCTTAAAAGCTCTATAGTTTCGTTCCTGATTTATTTGATGGCTTCAGGCATCATAAAAGGCATAACGTCTTTGGCCGAGATATATTATTTCAGTCTTTCGACGTTTGTTTCTGTGATTTATCTGACGAGATTCTCGAAAAAAGAACTTATTTAACACGGATTACAAATTGTCCTACACTAAGTTATTCAGAAATTTCCATAAAACGTGTAAAACATTTTTACAAGATACGTGTTTTGTTTTAAAAATTTTAAGGAACTGAGTTTTACATCTGTTATTTATTCGAGGTTGATTGTCATAAAGGCACTGTTGGTATTCGTATAGAGGAAGCATTTAAAGATGTTTAAATGTATTTAAACCTTATCAAAGGTATTAAATTAAAATAAAAATTCGGTAAATTCCTTTACCAGGAACTTCCTCTCCAACTTAGTTCAGTACATAGTATAATTTTTATTGGGCGCCATTTTGATCCATCGTATTGGATTCCTACCAATATGTTTACCATTCCCTTTCTACCTATGCCACACATGACTTTTCGGCATAATTTAAAATAAATTCAATAATTATCCTATATTCACATTTAAATTTTCTGCAAAATTTAAAAAATTTATTTGGCCATCATTTTGTTTCGCCATTTTAAATTGAAACCCAAATTATCAGTCTTTACATACTCCGTTGGTAAAGTCTTTTGTTTTTTTTATTGAATCCAAACCCCAAATAATACACCACTCCAACATAAAAACAAGAGGATCGGTAACGAAAATCATTTAGAAACTTAATATCTAGGAAATATCTGTGGACAAACGGAATATGTAAAGACTGATAATATAGGTTTCATTCTGGATATAGAATCTACATATATGTCTTGAAGATGCAATAAAAAGTTGCGAAACGTCGACTATTAAAAAATAGTCAGTTGGTTTTGTTGCTGGATCCTAACCCCAAATAATATACCACACAATAACAACAAAAGGATTGTTAACGAACCCCATTTATAAACTTAATATCTGGGTAATACATGCGGAACAAGGGAGTAAAAGTACTGATAATATGGGTTTCGCGCAGGATATAAGATCTATATATGTGTCCTGAGGATGCAACAATTAAGTTGCGAAACGTCGAAATTTTAAAAGATACTTGTTTTTTTACTGGATCTTAACCCCAAATATTACACCACTCTAACAAACATTTTTTAACATTGTTCAGTCATACTGGATTTTTACGAAAATATTATCAGGCCATCCCCATAATTTTTGGTCAAAATTTGAAGTCAATCGGGTAAGTAGTATTTGTCGCGAACTGACACACAGACGGATCGACGGAATTGATAAAACATGTTTTTTGGCATCTAGGGACACTAAGACGTGAAGATATGTAAATCCTGAGAGGGTGATTTTCTTCAAGATTACAAAAATTTTATTTGGCCGCAATTTTCTTCCGCAATCTTGAATTAGTAACACAGTTTTACTAGTTGAGCCTTATACCACAATTAAATACGGCAAACAATTTAAAATCAATTAATTAAGTAGTTTTTTCAGGCTGAATTTTTAAATATTTTATTAAACCGCGATTTTGTTCCGCCATCTTAGATTCGTAAAAAAATTTTACCAGTTAATTCCAACATAATAAAGTGCGGGACGCGAAAGAAAACCGGGCGGTCTTTGAAATAAAGGTTCATAGTCTTAAGCAAGCGGAAAAGTAAAATTTGTGTACGCAAATAAATTTTATGTTATTTTATTTGTTGTAATAGTTTGCCGCTTCACCTATAAAGTGCGCCAGTTAAGCGGTACGGAAAATTGTGCCTAGAGTCTCCATGCCCTTGGCGCTAGAAGGTTCTAGCTATTTCCAGCGGCGCCTATACATTTCGAGCATTTGTTTTCATTTCTATATAAATGCGTTGCATTGAATTTGAATTATTATTTCGAAGTAACGATGGCGAGCAAAAGAGGAAAAACAATTCGAAGCGGTGCACCTGAAGTTATTGCGAGCGTTATAGAGGCCTGTACTAGAGAATTTGAAAATAATAGTTTGACTATTCCAATTCAAAATCGAACAGAACGCGCTGCATTTTACACTGGTGTCTCGGAAAATAGTGTAAGAAAAATTCAAAGAGAACATAATGATCGCTCATGTTCTACTTCACCTTTAAAATCTCCTGGGAAAAAAAGACTCCGATTATATTATTACATAAAGAACAAAGTAGATTTTCCGTAGTCGCTTTATTATAGTTCATGCTGGTTCAGAAGCCGGATTTGTTCCAGGTGCTGCTTTAGTTTTTCGCTCGGGACTAACAAATGGAGACTATCATGGACAGATGAATAGAGATAATTTTGAAAAGTGGTTGCTCGAGAAGCTTCTACCTAACATTCCTCCCAAAACAGTCGTGGTAATGGATAATGCATTTTATCATTCTCACGCAGTGGCGTAACTAGGGTGGTGCAGGTGGTGCCCCCGCACCAGGGCGCAGCCCTGGGGGGGTGCACAAACACAAGGAAATATTTCTTTTATGTTAAAACTACAAAACATAATTTAAAATCGATATAGCCCAACACTACATAAAATATTAAAATATCGATCTAGATTGCACATCCCTAATTTTATAGGCGTTTTCCAGTGACAAAATACTCTGTCAATTGACAAAAATGTACTTCACTTTGAAAGCAAACAACAATCGGTTCGCTTTTCGCAACTAAAGTTAAAGTACAAATGAGAGGTATTGTCTGGTTAGCTATAAAACATCATCAATTTAAAATCCTTTTTTATTTGTGGAATCAGAATCAGTCACGTTAGTGTTTGGAAGTTACGTTTGTTAAATTTAGTTTAAAAGTACAAAGTACAAGATACAAGCGCTATATAAGTTGGTAAGTAGTACTACATCTTTGTTTCTTATCTAATATATAAAATTCTCGTGTCACGGTGTTTGTTACCAAACTCGATTTTCATGAAATTTTCTGTGCTTATTGGGTAGGTCTGAGAATCGGCCAACATCTATTTTTCACACCTCTAAATGTTAAGGGTGGTTCACCCCACAATTTTTTTTTTATTTTATGGACAAAATTGTTTTGTTTTCTATTTTTCCACGATTCAGCATTAAAAAATAAAGGAGGTGGATGAAGTGGTCGCGTTTCCGCTTCGCACGCAGAGGATCCGGGTTCAAGTGCCGTTGTAAAGTACTTTTTTATGTTTTTTTTTTAATTTAATTTTTTTCTTGCAAATATTTTTTATATTTCCTTAAAAATCGGGTATTATTTAGTTTTAGGTTTTATTTTAAGAAATCTTATATATAAAATTCACGTGTCACAATGTTTGTTACTCTACTCCTCCGAAACGGTTCGACTGATTTGTATGAAATTTTATATGCATATTCAGTAGGTCTGAGAATCGGCTACTATCTATTTTTCATACCCCTAAGTGATAAGGGTTGGCCTCACCTGATTTTTTTTCGAAATTTTTTTTATTTTATTTTTTTTATAATATGGCATTAAAAAATACATACAACCCTAAATTTACACCCTTCTATCACCAACCCCTATTTTTTAATAGGTAATTTAATAATTTTTCATCCTGCTCGATAACTGATCATTTATCGTCTTTTTTGTGAATGCTTTTCACTCTATTTCGATTAAAAATTCCCTGAGCTTATGACAAACTGTTTGCGACAGTAGCGTTCTGTTTTGCTAAACTCGTAGTGCTGGGTTTTGGCTAGCTAAGTAATTTCAATACAACTTTTATTATTTGACGGTAACATTTTTGTTGAAATAGATATTTTATCGAAGTCAAACATATACCTAATTTTTTGTAATTCCGAATATAAGGTAGTTAGTTTATTTTTATTCGGTGCAAAGTAGGTATATATAAATTGCGTTCTTACATTACTATAAATAAAAAGACGTTTTTTACGTTTTTCCAAGAGCAGAATTAAAAAAAAATAAAAAAATTTCACTCTTCTTGGCCGCACTCGCGAAGCTATAATATATAATAGCAATCTTCAAATCTAAGTTCACCATCAGAAATGAAGGGATTTTCTTGTTTTATTTTAGATTTAAGAACCAAGGTGGTATTTGTCAAAAATGTCATCAAAAAGACCATCTGGCGCGGAGTTTCGGAAACGAAAAAGAGTAAAAGAAGCCAATAGTAAAAAAATGGCCGACACATTACTTAAATGGGCTAAAACTAGTGACCATCTGATATCTAATAGCGAAGACAAAAGAGATACTGACTATACAAATATTTCATCATTGCCATTACCATCTACGTCGCAGGAAGTATCGGAAACATTTAATTTATGTCTGGAAGATAACCGAAATGACCCGATTGTGCAGGATGACGACAATGAATCTTCAAATACTTCCCATGGAAATGATGAGCCCGATGTTCAAGATGCTCTGGATCTAGATATCGTAGTTGCGAATACAACCGTCACCGTCGATAGAAATGATCCTCTTACTTGGTACCCAATGACAGATCAAATTCGATGTTTTTTGGTCGAACAAGGTCCTGATCAGGGTAAACATTTTGATTTTTCTTCTACGGATATGACCTCCAATGATACTGCCAAAAGGACGTTTTCTCGAGACTGGTTTAAAAGAAAATTACCCAATGGACTATATACGGAGAGGACCTGGATAATTTATAGCTGCAAAAGACAAGCGGTATTTTGTTTTCCGTGCATTCTTTTTAATGAAAAACTTTCAACAAATCCAAATACACCACCTATAGCTAATCCAGAAAAAGGGTTTACCAACTGGCGTCATTTAAGTCCTAGAATTCCAGATCACGAGCATTCGTCGCGCCATTTACAAAATGTGATAAGGTGGAAAACGTTAGAAAAGAGCATTAAATCTCACTCTTCCATAGATAATGCACTCCAATCAGCCATACAACGGGAAAAAATGAAGTGAAGACATATTTTAAATATACATATTAGTATTGTTCTTTTTTGCGCTGAAAACAATTTAGCATTGAGGGGACACAATGAAAAATTGGGAGACTCCGGTTCAGGAGTTTTTTTAAGTGCTCTTAACATGATTTCCAAATATGATCCAGAGTTAAAATATCACATAGAAACACACAAAAAGGGACAGGTATCATATATTTCTCCGCTGATACAGAATGAAATTATTAGTTTAATGAGTGGTGCTGTTAAAAAACATATTATTGCGGAAGTAAAAGCAGCCAAATATTATTCAATTCTTTTTGACTGCACTCCGGACCTTGCACATAACGAGCAGATGTCTCAAATTATAAGATATGTAAAAACTACCAAAGGAAAAGTTGCTATTGAAGAACGATTTGTTGATTTTATACATTCATATCAGAAAACCGGCGAGGGTTTATCAAAAGAAATTTTGGACAAGATAGAAGCGGATGAATTAGATATATCCAATATTCGAGGACAAGGCTATGATAACGGTAGCAATATGAGCGGGAAATACAACGGCGTACAAGCTAAAATTAAAGAAATTAATAAATATGCTCGATTTGTGCCATGTGCAGCACATAGTCTTAACTTGGCAGGAGTACATGCTGCCAGCGTTACACCGGACATAATAACTTTTTTTGTGACCGTTCAGAGAATATTTACTTTTTTTTCTGGGTCAACAATACGTTGGAATATTTTATTGGAGAAGATTCAAATAACTTTAAAATGTCATGCGGATACTCGGTGGTCTTCCAAAGCCAAAGCGGTAAATGCTTTATATCACCAGCTTAAAGGAGTAATGGGTGCTCTAAATACATTGACGTCCAACAATTTTAACGCAGAGACGATCTCTGGTGCACAAAGTTTGATCAACAGCATCGATTTCAAGTTTCTTTGTTTCCTGCAAATTTGGTCCAGAATTTTAACTGCTATAGATCGAATAAATAAAACCCTCCAAAGCAAAGATATTACACTGGATACTGCTTCAAAAATAATTGAAGGTTTAACAAAACAGGTCCAAGAAATACGAAATGAATCTTTTGGAAAATATTTCAATGATGCTCAAGATCTGGCACAAGAAATAGATATTGACGACCACTTTCCGGAAAAAAGAAAAACACGAATTAAACGGCAAGATCTGGACGAGAGCACTGATGAAGGGTACAATTTAAACAGCAAAGAAAAATTTAGGACACAAATATTTCAGGCGATAGATTCATTATTAGTCGATCTAAAATGGAGGTTCGAAAATATGAATACAATTGCAAAAGATTTTAATTTTTTATCAATTGCTAACTTGAAACACAATGACGTCGAAACGCTAAAAAAGCATGCCAGAGATTTAGCAAATGAATATGAACGCGATATAAACGCATTAGACTTTTTAGGCGAACTGGAATCATTAAAATTTCAATCAGATGTATTATTTTCTGAAACTGAATCCGAGAACCTTCAAGACACGCTGCAAAAACTTCACGAATTCTCTTTGGCAGATACTTTTCCAAACGTAGATACAGCTCTCAAGATTTTCCTTACCCTTCCTGTAACAGTCGCATCTTGCGAAAGAGCTTTCAGTAAGCTAAAACTGATAAAAACATATTTAAGATCGTCAATGGGCCAGCAAAGGCTCAGGGGGTTAGGAATTTTATCAATTGAAAATTCTATTGCGAAACAATTGGATTTTGATTCACTCATCGACGAGTTTGCGTCTCGCAAATCTCGCAAAATTATTTTATAAATTAGTTTTAGTTCTTAGGTAGCTTAAGTGTTCACTGATTTAACTCCTTGTTTTAAGAGTTCCCATTTCACCAAATTTTAAAAATGTTTCTCTTTGTTTTAAAAATGTCCGTTTTGTTTATTAAAATAATGTGATTTATTTTTTCTAACTGTTGTTTGTTCAAATTATTAATTAAATCAATGTGAAAATTAATAATAAAAAAAACAAAATTACTTTTTTTCTTGTCTCAAAGGGTTCAAAAAATGGTAACTGCGCACGTTATCAAATAAAAATCCATTAACAATTTTTTATCTTGGGCATGATTTTTGAACGACTTTTATTTTAAAATATGGGCGTGGCTATCAAAAATTTTCCGCCTCCGGTGGAGGGACTTCAGCAGGATTCCTATGAAGGGCGCAAGATCCACAATCCGCACCAGGCGCAGCGTAGGCTAGTTACGCCACTGTTCTCACGTAGAGATAAAGTGCCAACTAAATACTCTACAAAAGGTCATATGATATCGTGGCTTAAATCGAACAATTTTGTATGTGATCCAACATGAAAAAAATATCAATTATATGAAGTAATATTAGCCAACAAACCTAGAGAAAAAAAGTATAAAATTGACGGTCTTTTATGTAACCTCGGTCATACACCTTTAAGGCTGCCTTCATACATGTGCCACATCAACCCTATTGAACTTGCGTGGGCAGGAGTAAAAAAATATATTCGAGAGCGCAACATCGGTGAACTTTCAATTAAAGAGTTAAATGAAATAACATTAAAAGTGATTGACTCAATATCGGCTGAAAATTTGAAATCGTGTGTTAAACATGTTCGTTCTATTGAAGATAAATACTGGGAAGTAGATGGCAAAATTGAAACGGTTATTGATGATTTAGTTATCACACTGGGATCTTCAAGTAGTGACGATGAAACCTCATCAATTTTCAGAGGAAGACAACGATTTAGAAGGAATCGAACCATTAGAATCACAGCCGTCAACCTCAAAAATGGCTTAGTTTTTTTCATATATTTTGTAAAATTGTTCATAAAGTAGCTGTCAATAAACTGCTTCAAAATAATTATTTTTCTGTTCAATACCGGGTGTCAAAAAATATCTAATATTAAAATTAATATTTGAAAAACTACAGAACTCATATTTTTCGAAAATTAACACATCACAGTAGTTTGCGTTTAATATGAACCTAAAAGTCTTAACTTTGGAGATACAGGGTTTTAAGAAAACATTTTTTTTAAATCCCTATTCTGATGCTATAATAGATAAATAACTGTGAAATTTGATACACGTCTTTTATGCATAAAAGGGCATTTTTTATTAACAATAAATTTTTCAAATTTCTACCAGTGGCGTGCATATGTAATTAACCTGCGTAAATCCGTATGCTCCTTAATGCATAGAAAACGTGTATCAAATTTCATGCAGTTATCTACAATAGCATCAGAATTGGGATGAAAAAAAAATGTTTTCTTTTTAAACTTTACCATCCTGTATCTCAAAAGTTAAGACTTTTAGGACGTAAAAACACACCCTTTAACATCAGCACGCAATTAGGAAAAGTTCTGTATAGTACTTCACAATGACGGCCCCTGTATAAAGTAATATGACAAACGCAGACAGACGGCCACTTTTGGCATACCCGAGTAGCCCAAAGTCGAACTGCATAAATTAAAATTTTGATAAATCTCGTTAACTGGATCTGATCCTGGCTGCCCTTGTAAAATCTGGACTCGTAAATCGTGTATCACTATACTGGGTGGTCCAATAATAGTGGACATAGGCAGTAGCCCGGGAACCGTTAATGACAGAACTCAAGAACAAATATATTTATAGGTAAATCGATCAAGAAAAATCAAAATTAAATCATTTTAAAATCGGAAAGTTCGCCGTTTTTGCAACACAAAAGAGATATAGAAGTGCTGTACACAAAAGAAAACAGACAAATATAGATAAAGGTTCATTAAGCATAGTTACGTTTTTTAATTATCTGAAGTGCGTATAGTCAAAAAGGTGTGCCATATTATTTAAAGAACGACGGGACACCACTGGTTTAAAGAGATTTCTTGGCCCACCTTCCTAAACCGATTGACTCCGCCCGGCTTTCTTTCGTGTCCCGCACTTTACTTGATGTTTATTCAAAATTTGAAATAAATTGGATAAGCAGTTTTTTCATAATAATTTTTTTAATCTTTCACTACCCCATTTTACCAGGTCATACCCATATGATCGTTCATTTTTGTCAGTCGAGTATCGGATAAGTAGCTTGTAAGCTACGCCGCGAAAAGGCAGACAGACAGACCGACGGAATTGAAAAAACATGTTTTTCGTCATCTAAGGACCCTGAAATGTGAAGATCTGAAAAAATCTCGGAGAGTGATTTTTTCACGATTACAATACTTCCTTTCTTATCTTATTCAATTGAATTTTGCAGAAAAATTATGATATAGGCATAAAATTGTACGAATTGAGCATGACGTAACAAAATAGCGGTCTTTCAATATAAAACTACTTATTGAACTTATTTTGAATTATGTCCAAAAATCGAGTGTGTCATAAGTAAAAACTGGTAAAATATTGGCAGGAATCCAATATGATGGAACAAAATGGCGCCCAATGTTTCAAAAGGTATATATATATATATATATATATATATATATATATATATATATATATATATATATATATATATATATATATATCTGTTACTACAATGAGTATTAACTGAACTAAATTGAGCCACACTCCACTATTCCTCATAAAAGAAAAGATCTATAACGAGGGAAGTTCCGGGTAAAGAAAATTTACCGATTTTTTAGTAAATATGTGTTAACATACATTTTTGATGCCTAAAGTCTAGCATATTTAATTTTGCCAAAACTGGTTAGTTGGTAAAAATTTAGGCGGGTGCTTAAATAAAAAAAAGTTTATAAATGTGACAACCTGTATTTAAAAATTTGGCCATAGGATCACCTTGTGGCAACAGTACATTTCAGGAAGTCGGGAACTGCATTATATCAAAAATTTTGAAAAATTTACCAAAATCCATTTTCTATAAGAAATTTGAGATAGAGAGGCAGACAGACAGACAAATAAAGTTTGTAAAAAGTAAATTTACTGTCTTGGTTTCTTAGTTTTTACGAAATAATTCTTTTAGCGTTTCCTAACCACTTCAGAAAAACAATTAAAGATTTGATAGTGGCAACGTATATCGCTCTGGTTAAAACGCGTTACTCGAGCATACGTACTAATATACCCGATTTAATCTGTGGTGAGCAATTTACAAAATAAGAAAAATTTTGCATAAAATGCTAGTTTAAATACGCGGTAATTCTAAAAGCACCTTGCCAGGGAACCGATAAAGATCGATGCTAATTACGTGCAATTTTTTGCGAAAATCACCTAATTTTTTATTAATTAGTTTAAAAGCCGGTCGATTCTGTTAACGAATGTTTGCACTTTTATAATGGCCCTCAAAAGCCCCTCATTAGGGCCCATAAAGACCTTAATCAATTGCATATACTTTAAATTTTCTTGATTGTACTGCGGGTAGGCCAATTTACAGAAAAATCAAAAATGGTTGATTCCCTCATTAACTACCCATAGGCATTAACAAAATTTGGAAATAACGAATAACTGATAAAACGTGTCCGCAATGTTGTCAGATTTCTCTTTTTTTACTTCCCTCGTATAATTGTAATCGTGAAAAAAACACTCTCCGAGATTTTTTTTCCCTGTATTGTAAGCAACCTATTTTGACACTGCTTTGATAGACGTAAGTGAAAGTTACTCAACAAGGTATTGGTTGCCCTTAACGGCAGGATGTAAGTTAACTTACATTCACTAAGGCCGTTTTACATGCTGCAATTCTTCTCTGCAATACGCAATAGTCTTGAACAAAGGCATGCGGAGTTTGACAAAAGGTACAAACCCTTGCCACTGCGCATGCTTTTGTTCAAGACTATTGCAACATGCAAAGAATTGTAGCATGTAAAACGGCCTTAAGGAAATAATAATCTAAAATTATTATAAGTACTTCTAATTTTTGATTTCATCAACATATTACAAAAATCCGTGTCAAAAATAGATTCACGTTCCGACGTTTCGCCTTCGGTTGCACGAGGCATCTTCACTTCACGAGATCGGAATACTGGATTCAGTATTCCGATCTCGTGAAGTGAAGATCCCTGAAGATGCCTCGTGCTATCGAAGGCAAAACGTCGGAACGTGACACGGTCAAATCCCAAGAACCAAGATATTTATAGTTATGTCTAGACCTGCAAACGTCATTGTTTACATAAAATTCAAAATATCTCAAAAACAGTTCAACTTAGGTATAGGATATTATACGTGAAATATACCTAGAATTTTTCGAGGAATCCAAAAATTCGATAATATACAGGGTGTCCTATTTAAAAAAAGAAAGTTGACGTCTACTTCCGATAAAACCGGAAGTGCCGCCATCTTGAAAATATTTTGCGCGAATTGCCCACATCGACTTCAGTTAGCTGTCAAAATTTCAAAATTTTCCAAAGCCTACTTTCTGAGAAATCGATCGCCGCAGTTCGTCGTGGGACACCCTGTATAGAAAGATTTTCCAGATAATATTATTTACGTAACTGAAATTTTTTAAAATCTATTACAATGAGCCCTTTGTAAAAAAACAATAAACAACTGAAGTCAATTTCTCCTATTGGACATCATAAAATTGCTATTTAAATCAAACATTTACTTCTTGTATTGTTCTTTTAATAAGATCTACTTATAATATTTCTTATCTTTGAACAAATATCACCGCCTCAGCGACCCATGGAGATCGATACGTGGGGCACGGGTCCATGATTGATTTTTTTCGAGTGTCACTGTCGGAATACTTTTGAACACCTCAGGAGGTCCAGATTTTTAACCTGCGGGAGTGGAGATTGTCTACGGCGATGACTCGTGCCTAAGTCACGCAGCCGTTGTGTTTTGAATCAATTGAAGGAAGCTTGAATGCAAAATTTCAATCAAGTGGAAAAATTGAACGAATTTTCCAGTGGCGTGTTTATCATGGAAGCGCAGATTTTATAAAACAAATGAAATCAAATCATTTTTTATTTTCAAAATGACACTTTAATATTAGGTTATATATACACAGTTAAAATTAGACATATATACACAGTTATAATTTATACAATGAATAAATTAAAAAAAAAACAATTATTGAGCAAGAAACTTATCTATATCATAAAAATATTTATCGTATATAATACCACTAGTGGTAAAATTTTACCCATGGAGTTTTGAATTTCATACGTTTTTTGCTTGGAAATTTCGCGGCATTAATTTTACAAGGTGTTGTAACAATGCCAGCGAAATTACCTAAAAGCAAAAAATTTGAGTAATAAAAAATTTAAAAAAATGAGGCAAAATTTTATCACGAGTGGTTTTCGGCATGACTATTTCACAAATATTACACAGGGTAACAAAATGAAAACAAAAATTTGGTGCCGGAAATCTAACATCTGATTTTAGATGTTTTTAATGTGCTGATTCCAAAAATGCCACCAGATTTTTTCTATCAGCTCTAGTTTTTGGGATACAGGTTACAGGTTAATTGATATTTTCTTCTGATAAAGGACAACAAATAAAGAGATAAATATGTACTTAATCGTCAAAATAGATATTTCCCAGAATCTAATTAACCAAATGGATACCTGGAATTGTCCCTGATCCAATGTTCCTATACTAGGAACTACTCAATACACTGCTCTTAATTACTTTTATACCTGTAATTGCCTATGACCCGATCCTTCTATACCTGCTTGGCTGTACTCGATTTAGTATATTACTGAGTTTTCCCAAGTAATGTTGTGCTATCATTTTGTGTAAATATTGGTCGTTTTGTATCAAAACACTAAACTGAAACAATGGCATCCACAAGCAGACGTATCTGTGTAAATCATCCCGATGTTTTTTGTTATGTGTGTGGTGAATACACTTTGAAAAAGAGCAGAAAAACGATTTTTGACTTTGTGAAAAGAGCTTATCTTGTCTATTTTGGCGTTCATTTAGGAGATCAAGATAAATCTTGGGCCCCACATTTCATATGTAACACATGTGTTGAACATTTGCGACAGTGGACAACTGGAAAGAGGAAGCGCCTAAAGTTTGGTGTACTAATAGTTTGGAGAGAACCGCGAAACCATCATGACGACTGCTATTTTTGTCTCGTTAATATTAAAGGCATAGATAGAAAAAATAGACACAAATGGACATATTCTGATCTAGATTCTGCAAGAAGGCCTGTAGCGCATTTGGAAGAAATACCCGTTCCATCATTTAGCAGTCTACCTGAACTGACACAAGATGATAGAGAAACATCAACGTCTGATGAAGTTCAAAGAATTCAATCAGAAAACGACAGCGAATTTGAAGCAGATTTAGCAACTCCGCAGTGTTTCAATCAAGAAGATCTAAACGATCTTATAAGAGACCTGAATCTCTCAAAGGAATCCGCTGAATTACTTGCATCCAGATTGAAAGAAAAAAATCTACTTTGTCCAGGTACTAATATTACATTTTATCGTAAAAGAGATAAGGATCTGCTGCCTTTTTTCGCTCAGGAAAATGACTTGGTATTCTGTAACAATATAAAAGGGCTCTTAGAAAAAACGAGTCTGCCTGAATACACTGATTGGCGCCTTTTTATTGACAGTTCAATACGTAGTTTAAAATGTGTTCTTTTACATAACGGTAACAAATATGGCTCAATTCCTATTGGTCATTCTATTACCATGAAGGAAGAATATGAAACAATTGTATTAGTTTTGAGAAAAATTAAATACGAAGAACATCAGTGGGCAATTTGTGTTGATTTAAAAATGATTAACTTCCTCCTCGGACAGCAGAGTGGTTATACAAAATATCCTTGTTTTTTGTGCCTTTGGGACAGCAGAGCTAAAAATGAGTACTGGTTTAACAAAAATTGGCCCTTTAGAGATGTCATGATTCAAGGAAAACAAAACTTGATCAACGAACCTTTGGTTTTGGTGGAAAAATCTTACTTCCGCCCTTGCATATCAAGCTAGGCCAATTTGTGAAGGCTTTAAATCGAGACGGAAACTGTTTTGGGTATTTGTCACGTACATTTCCTGGCATTAGCACGGAAAAACTAAAAGCTGGTATATTTGATGATCCTCAAATAAGGCAACTTGTTAAAGATCCACAATTCACCACATCAATAAACGAGACTGAATCTAACGCTTGGTGTTCATTTCTTCAAGTAGTACAAAATTTTCTTAGCAATCATAGAGCAGAGAATTACGTAGAATTAGTGGAAACTATGCTTTCAAATTTTAATATTCTCGGCTGTAACATGAGTATAAAAGTTCACTACCTCCACAGCCAGTGAAAAACAGGGGGAAAGATTCCATCAGGATATTAAAACTATGAAAGACCGTTATCAAGGATGATGGGATAGCCACATGATGGCGGATTACTGCTGGAGCCTTCAGTGAGACTGCCCTAGTAAACTCCATTCTAGAAAGTCGTATAAAAGAAAATTTTTATGTGGTTAGTGACTAATGTAATTATGTAAATGAAGTTTTTGCAATAATTACTTAAATCCAGGTGTCTTTGTTTTTTTAACTGGCAATAGTAATATTATAACAGTTATAACGTACAATATATACAGAATTTTTTTTTAAAACTAGATCTGATAGACAAATCTGAGAACTTTTTTACATTCTGCATCCAAAAATTACCCAAGAATAGTAAAGTGTGACACAATTTAGTTCAGTATATAGTGACAGTATATATGTTTTTCTCAAACATTTTTATTGGGCGCCATTTTGCTGCATCATATTGGATTCTTACCGATATTTTACCAGTTTCTTTCTACCTATGCCACATATTGGGCATGATTGAAAATAAATTCAATAAGTAATTTAAATTGACACATACACCATTTTGTTACGTCATGTTGAATTCGTACCAGTTTATCCCATTTTCCTGTTTAATATTTCTACAAAATTTAAAGTTAATTGAACAAGATTATTTTATGTTTATTTTGACACATTTTATTTTGTTGCCATTTTGTTTCGCCATCTTAAGTTTGTTCCACAACTTTACCAATTTATTTCTATATCACAATTAATCCTTGCCCAAAAATTGAAATTAATTTAATAAATAATGTTTTCAGGCTGATATTTTAAATATTTTATTAGGCCGTTATTTTGTTTTGCTATCTTGGATTCATATCAAAATGTTACCAGTTTATTCCTATGTAACATTTGATAATTTTTTTGACTTTCTATGGGTTCCATGCAGAACATAGAATCTATATATGTGTCCTAATGATGCAACAATAAAGTTGCGAAACGTCAACAATTTAAAAGAATACTCGTTTTCTTTTGACCGGGTCCTAACCCCAAATAATACACCATTCTAACATAAAAACAATAGGATCGTTAACGAAAATTATTTAGAAACCTAATATCTTGAAAATATTTGCGAACCAAGACAGTAGGTAAAGACTGATAAAGTGCGGGACATGAAACAACACCGGGTGGACTCAATCGGTTTATTAATGATGTGTTAATTTTCAAAAAATATGAGTTCTGTAGTTTTTCAAATATTAATTGCAATATTAGATATTTTTTGACACCTGGTATTGAACAGAAAATTAATTATTTTGAACCAGTTTATTGACAGCTACTTTATGAACAATTTTACAAAATATATGAAAAAAAAACTAAGCCATTTTTGAGGTTGACGGCTGTGATTCTAGTGGTTCGATTCTTTCTAAATCGTTGTCTTCCTCTGAAAATGATGAGGTTTCGTCGTCACTACTTGAAGATCCTAGTGTGATAACTAAATCATCAATAACCGTTTCAATTTTGCCATCTACTTCCCAGTATTTATCTTCAATAGAACGAACATGTTTTCCAATTTTTAGCCGATATTGAGTCAATCGCTTCTACTGTTATTTTATTTAAATCTTTAATTGAAAGTTCACCGGTGTTGCGCTCTCGAATATATTTTTTTACTTCTGCCCATGCAAGTTCAATAGGGTTGAGGTCGCACATGTATGGAGGCAGCCTTAAAGGTGTATGACCGAGGTTATGTAAAAGACCGTCAATAGTTAACAACTCGAAACACGAGAAATTATTTTTAAAAAATCAATTTTATTTCATAAGCGTACAAAGAGAACTGACTACAAAATGCATTTTAGTTATATTTATAAGTTCAGTAATGCTTATGTTGCATGAGAACGAAAAGATAAAAGTCTAAGAATTGCAAGTGCATAAATGCAGAATCGCATTTCTCACGGGAACGTAACTCCTCCCCTCTTAGTTGAAAGCACGTTCTTAAAGACGTGTTTTCAAAAATTTCCAAAAAGGTTTAAAGATTATTAATATTTTAGAAAATTCTATTATTTTCTTCAATATCTAAAGTATTAGAGTTTGCATTTAATTGTTTTTTCTTAGACTTTTTTACAAGTTTTTTGTATATGAAAAATATAAAAATTATTGAAATGAATATGTAAAGTAAAATTGTCCAAAAACTGGTCTTCTTTACATAAATCGTTGTGGTCATTTCTTCTAGGGCCTTCTTTTGGTTTTCCAATTTGGCTTCGATTTCTTTAGTAGTTTTTAGGTTTACGTAGTTTAAGTCCATACTAGGAGGGCTGTAGAATGAATCTCGGTTTTCCTTAATTAGACTTAAATTAAGGGTAGGTAGATTAATTCCATTAAATGTTAATTGGCTTGATTTATATGTTTCAAGCGTAATTGACTTTATCCGTACTTTACATCCTGGGGATGACTCAAGAAGATAGGAACCATATAAGGGTATGTTATCTTCGGATTTTTGACAATTTATGACGGCGATTACTTGTATTGGTACTGTTATCAGCCATTTGTCGTCGATTATTTTTGTTGTCTGGATCTCGTGCATTTGAGTTTCGAATGGGTGGCAAAACGTAATATTTGGGTGATGTTTGATAAGTTGAACAGCGCAGGAGGGGCTGTCTTCGACCAACGTGGTGTGGACTTCTTTACACAAATATTTTTGTGGTTGGATTTCGTGACATCTTTGGTCCATATGGGCATATTTTGTATTGCCTAATGCTAGGTAGGGTTTATAAGGAATATTTACAAGAAATGATCGATTATTGGGAATTGGTAAAGGAAATAACTTAAAATATTGATATATCTCCGATTCCACAAGAGGAAGCTCAAATATAAATACAATATTAAAGTTTTTTAAGAAACTTTTAATTTCTATAATTTTTTCGAAATTAAGTATATTTTTATAAGTTACTTCTAAAGGGAGTTTATCTGAGCCTAGATGATCGTGTAAGTTCTTTATTTCTATAAATAGTTCATTTGGTTCTATTATTGAATTATAAAGTACATTAATTTTTGCAAAAGTGATACCTATTTCAATCTTATTCAGAATATCGTAGATTGATTGATAAATTGTTGTTATTTGATTGATTATTGTATATATTAAATAAAATTCGTGATTACTTATTTGTTCCATTTGAACTTTATTAATTATTTTTTCTATTTGTAAAATGCGTGACTTTAGTACCATTTGGTTATGTGTGATATTAGATATAATTGTTTTAAATTTATTAATAGTGGATTCTAAAAGTGTAATTTGATTGATAGCGTCAATTTTCAATTTATTTTGATTTTCTTGTAATTTCGTGATTTTGGCATCAATTTGCTCTGCGTCATTTTGATCTAAGTTTCCAGTTATACTTTTTATGAATGAACCTAAGGGGTTAAAAAGACCTCTTTTACTACGATAATTTTCTTGATTTGGGACAATTTGTTCTAATAGAGTTTCTATTCTTTTTTCAAGTGTACATAATGTATTAAAAGAATTAAAATATTCCTTATGGTATTCGCTGTTATTTTGAATGTTTATGTATATTGATTTTGCTTGTTTTTGAATATTTTGAAATTGGTTAATTAAAGGGGTTAGGTTAATATTTTGAACGAATGTCCAGTGATTGGATTTAAGTTTAGCGGTTCCCATTTTGAATGGTAGTATTCCTGGATGTTTATTTAAATCATGGAATTTTACGTAGCCGCCGACGATGGTCCAGCATCTGGAACAAGGGGTATTATTTTAGTTTCGTTAACATGTATAATTTCTTTGTATTTATTTTTGGGATTTTCTATTTGTATTTTATTATTTTCTAATATAGCCGTTAGTATGAATGGGCCTAAATATCTCTTTTTTATTTTTCCAGATCGATTATCTGATTTTTTATAAATTTGTGAACCTATTATTAAATTGGTCGGGGTTTTATCCTTGTTTGCCCTATCTATAATTTTTTGTTTTAGTTCTCGTGATTCCTTTGTAATTTTGTCGTACAAAATTTGTGTGTTATTTTTATGATTATTGACATACTCGGTATATACATGAGCGGGTATTAAATCCATAGGATCTCTAGAGTCTGTGTGTCCGAAGACAAGTTCGTATGGGGTAAAATTCGTACTAGAATGGATCGTGTTATTATAGGCAATAATTGCGTACGGCATAAGTTTGGTAACTTCTGCATTGGGGTCCGATTCTCGAAGTAATCGAATGTGTTCGATTAATGTGGAATGTAGCCTTTCAACAGGAGAGTTTGATTCATGGTGGTAGGGGGTAGTGAAGTGTATTTTAATATTATGTGTATTTAATAAGCCTTTAACGACTTCGTTCTGAAATTCAGATCCGTTGTCTGAAACTATTTGTTTTGGAATACGTAAAAAGGAAAAGAAATTAATTAACTGTTCACAGCACGACACTGCATTTCCAGTATAAGGCAAGGCTTGTGCGTATTTGGAGAATTTATCTATAATAGTTAGGAATTTTTGTTTACCTATGATGAAAGTGTCGATATGAACAATTTCGAAAGGTTTGCTTGGCGTTTCGGTTAATATCAAAGGTTGATCTGGTGGTTTTCGATTATATTTTGATCGTTGACAGATTTCACAATTATTGATGTATTTTGTTACATCTGCCTTAAGTGATTTCCAATAATAATTTGCTTTTAAAAATTTGCAAGTTTCTTCGATTCCTCTATGATTTGTTTTGCCTTCATGACGATATTTAATTAGTAATTCTCGTTCGTCAGGTTGAGCATTATTTATTAATTTTGAACATTCTATAAGTTTTAAATTTTTAAAATGGTTATTCATTGTTTGTTGAAAATAGGTTCTTAGTTCTTTGGAAAAGAAATAAACATATGTTGTTTTATTTGTTAAATATTCTTTCAAAAAGTTAGTAATTACTATAATATTAGTGGGTAATGTTGCGTGAATAATTTGATGTCCTTCGAAATTTTCACGTTTGGTTTTAACATATTTGTCATAAGGTGCTTTTTTAATAATAAGTTGATGAGCTTTATTATTAATAATTTCATCTAATATAGTCATATTGGAATGATTTTCGTTAGCATTTGTACTATGTATTGTTTCCGTTACGGGTGGTTTTATTGGAATATTAGAATGGGTTAGTTGTGTTATAGGTGGAGTTATTAGAATGTCAGAAATAATATTAATTTTGGGTGTTGTTTCAGGTGCGTGTTCTAGTCTTTCTATTGTTTGTGACACTACTTCAGAGTCAAGGATATCTGGGTTAAATTGGTCGTTTAGGAATTGCGTTACGTCGGTGTCTATATCGCCTGGGTAATTTATTAATGATTCGGATTCGATTGCGTTTAATTGAATTCGGCTAAGGGCGTCAGCGTTAGTGTTTTGTTTCCCTTTTTTGTAGATTATTTCATAATCATACTCTTCAAGTTTTAGCCTCCAACGTACTAATTTCGAATTTGGTTCTTTGAGGTTAAATAACCATACTAATGGGCGATGGTCAGTATATATTTTAAATTTTTTGCCATAAAGGTAAGGTCTAAAGTATTTACATGCCCAAACGATTCCTAAAAGTTCTTTTTCAATCGTTGAGTATTTTTGTTCTGTTTCATTTAGAGTGCGCGACGCGAATGCTACAGGGTTGTCATTTGGTGGATTGCCTTGAGAGAGAACAGCGCCTAGGGCTACATTTGAGGCATCTGTCGTAAGGACAAAGGGTTTTTCAAAATCAGGATATTTTAGTATTGGAGCATTAATAAGCAATTCTTTTAAATGGTTAAAGGATTGAATAAAGGCTGGTGAGTGTTCAACTTTCGCTCCTTTTTTGAGACATAATGTAAGGGGTTTTGTGATTTTTGCGAAGTCTTTGATGAATCTACGATAATATCCGGCTAGTCCTAAAAATGACTTAATGTCTTTTTGGGTTTTTGGTATGGGGAAATTTTTAACTGCGGTGACTTTATCAGGATTAGGTTTTACACCTTCGCTTGTAATTTTGTGACCTAAATAAGCAACTTCTTTGTGTAAACATTCTGATTTGTCTAGCTGCACTTTTAAATTGGATTCCCTAAGTCTATCAAAAACGGATTTTAATCTATCGATATGCTCTTGAAGTGACGTAGAGAAAATTATTATGTCATCAAGATATACAGAACAGATTTCATTTTGAAGTCCCCGAAGGACGTTGTTCATGACTCGCTGAAATGTAGAGGGCGCATTTTTTAAGCCAAAAGGCATGCGTCTAAATTCATAATGACCTGTATCGGTTGAGAAAGCTGTTTTAGGGATATCATTCGGTTCCATTTCTATTTGATGAAAACCGGTTGCTAGATCCAATGTGCTGAAATATTGAGATTTTCCAAGTTTATCGAGAATATCCGATATATTTGGTAAAGGAAATTTATCATCAATACTGCGTTCATTGATTTTACGGAAATCGCAAACGATACGCCATTTACGTTTACCGGACGCGTCCATCTTTTTTGGGACAATCCAAATTGGACTACTCCACGGTGACGTTGAGTTTTGAATGATACCGTTCTCTAACATTTTGTTAATTTGGGTTTTAACCTCTTTTTTATGAATTTCGGGATATCGATAAGTTTTTGTATATATAGGTGTGTCATCGGTTAGGTTTATTTTATGTTTAATTTGATTAGTAAATGTAAGTGGGATGCCCTCACAATAAAATATGTCACGATATTCGTAACACAAGTTTCGAATAGCTCTGTATTCTTCCTGATTACAATGTGACAGTCTTAAATTTTTTAAATTTTGTTTTTGTGTATTATCCATATATTCATTTATTTCTGTATCGGTTTCCATTTTTTCTATGAAGTTGTTTTCTACTTCATTTATGGTTTCGATATCTATGGGATTAAATATTTTTATTTTAACTGGGTTTTCGCGACTATTCGTAATTATAGTTGTTGCGTAGGAGTCAATGACTTGTACTAAAGCTTCTGGCATCTCTGCGCAACCAAAATCTGTATATTTTAAAATACCTAAACCATTCGATTGATTTACAGGCAGTTTGATTCTTTGACATGTACGTGGGGGAATTATTATTTCGATAGTTTCAAAATTATGTAAATTTGATATATTATTTTGATAATATAAAGGCAATGTTACAAATTGAGTATCTAAAGAACAATGTTTTAAATTTATATTAGCTCCAATATGTGTTAGAAAATCAATTCCTAAAAGTCCGTCAAATTTAGGTGAAAAATCAAAAAGATAAAACTTATGATTACCTGTATGATTAAAACAAGGAAATATTGGTATATTAATTACTTCATTGTGAATGGACGTAGCGTGGGCTGTCCTTACTGAGAAAGGTTCCGAAAAAATGAAATTTGAATAAATTTTGTATGCTAAATTAGGCTTTATAAAACTTTTGCCACTACCTGTATCAATTAAAAATTTTGCTTTGATTTCGGGTATGAAAATTACTGGTAAATCTGAATTTGTATAATTATTTAAAAGTATTATGTTTGGTTGTTGGAAATTTGGTTCTCCTGAAAATTTTCTTCATTAAAATCAATTTGATTTTCATAAGGGTTATTTTCTAGACAAGAAAATTCGGTATTGGAGTCATTATACGAATATTGCGAATTATCAGTGTATTCCGGGTAATAATATTGAAATTCAGCATTGCTAGTTTGAAAATTTTCATTTTGATCATTATCGGCATTTATCGATTCGACTGATTGATTATATAGTTCTTCTACAACAATATTACGTTGTGAAGAATGTGGTTGTTGGTTTCTTCTAAGGGTTGTGTTCCCTGAAGAAGTATCCATCGGCTCAGGCTTTTGTTGGCGTGATATTCCAGAAGGAGTTGGGCGTTGATTTTGGGGGTTAAAAGATGGTCTTGGGGTAAAAGTGTTTCTTTGCATAAAATTTTGATTTGGGAAATTCGATTGTCTAAAATTATTTGCGGGTTGCCTAAATTGTCCAAAGCCCATAAATTGATTATTTCCATTATTAAAATTTGGGATTGGTTGTTTATAAGAAGGCATAAAATTTGAAAATTGCTGAACGGGGTAATTCGAAAATATTGGTCTCACATTAGCAGGATAATGTGCTTGTGTAGGCAAATTTATTTTTGGTTTTTGTGAATTAAAATTTGGGTTTTTTGGTAATATGTTACTACGGTTCTTATAATACATAAAATTTTCTTCTTCCAAGGCACAGCTCATTGCCTCTTCTAAAGTAACTGGATTTTTTAATCTAACCACAAGTTGCATATGGTAGTTTAGACCGTTTATGAAGGTTTTTAATACTAAATTTCCGTATTCATTAATTTTTAAAAGTTTTAGAGCTTGCGTTTCATTGCTTAAATTTACTTTGGAAAATAACAAACTGCGAGCGTCTTGCAAACGCAGGCCAAATTGTTGCGGTGTTTCATTTTTTTCCGGTTTGGACGTTATTATATCTTGAATAATACAATCAATCGATCTATGATCTGAAAAAGTCGAAATTATTGCAGCTTTTACTGCGGGCCATGTATTTAATTCTATTCTAGAACAAATAATATCGGCTGCCCTACCTACAAGTTTACTTAATATAGTATCGTGTAAACATACATTTATAGGTGCATTATTGTCGGTTTTATTTCTATGATTATTATAAAAATTATCACAAGCATTAATAAATCTGTTTATTTGTTTTGGATTCCCATCAAATAAGGGAATATTGTCTGCCTGATATCTGACTAGTTGTAAATTAGGTTCAGTAGTCATTATTTTACTTATTTGAATTAAATTAGAAAAAGGTGTTAGATTTCCTTCACAATTTAAATTTCCAAAAGCTGATGTTAAATCTTCCAGTTTGCGGAATTACAAGAGACGTAAATATCAATATTTAAGATAGGATAAAAATAAAATGAAATAAGGAAAATTGAAAGGAAGCACTTACAGCAATGTACTGAAGATAATTCCAATTCTCATTCTTAAACTAGGGTCCAATAGGAGAGGCGATGTGGTCCTTTCCCTGGTTAGCAGCTATGAGGGTGGGACGATGTGTGTTCCCAAACTCGCACCAATAGGACGCTGGACGATGCTGTTCCAAATCCCTGGTCAATTTTTGAGTTTCTTAGTACACCCTGAAGATTTTTTAATTGTCCGATTTTTGCCACGAATCGTTGAGACGAAACCAGAAAATACGCACGATGCGCGACTGTTGGCAATAATCCTACCGACTGCGCCAGTTAACAACTCGAAACACGAGAAATTATTTTTAAAAAATCAATTTTATTTCATAAGCGTACAAAGAGAACTGACTACAAAATGCATTTTAGTTATATTTATAAGTTCAGTAATGCTTATGTTGCATGAGAACGAAAAGATAAAAGTCTAAGAATTGCAAGTGCATAAATGCAGAATCGCATTTCTCACGGGAACGTAACTCAATTTTATACTTTTTTCTCTAGGCTTGTTGGCTGATATTACTTGATATTTTCTCCATGTTGAGTCACATACAAGATTGTTCGATTTAAGCCACGATATCATATGAGTTTCTGTAGAGTATTTAGTTGGCACTTTACCTTCCACGTGAGAATGATAAGACGGATTATCCATTACCACGACTGATTTGGGAGGAATGTTAGGTAGAAGCTTCTCGAGCAACCACTTTTCAAAATTATCTTTATTCATCTGTCCATGATAGTCTCTAGTTGTTAGTCCCGAGCAAAAAACTAAAGCAGCACCTGGAACAAATCCGGCTTCTGAACCAGCATGAACTATAATAAAGCGACTACTAGAGCGGATTCCCTGAACAACATCGCTAACGCTTTCACTTTGCCAGCATTTGTTTACTTTAATATCATTATCTACCCAGGTTTCGTCTAGATACACAATATTGCGTCCTTCTTGCCTATATTGCCTTACAGTTGATAGATATTTCACCCGCCAGTGAAAAATATGAGGTCTCTCAATGAGCAATTTTCGTTTATTTTAGCACTTGCGCTAAACAAAACCATTTGATCGTAAAACCGATTTAAGGTTTTATACCCGTACGGAAAATATATTTTGTTCTTCACAGCACGAAGTAGGGGTTTGCAGGTCGGAACCTTCTTCAAGTTTATATAAAAATCCTCTATTGTTCGTCGAATTACTTGAAAATCACCATCGTCCATTTTATCTTTGTACGATAATTGGGGTCTTTTTTTACCAGGAGATTTTAAAGGTAAAATAGGACATGAGCGATCATTGTGTTTGAATTTTTCTTACACTACTTTCCGAAATACCAGCGTAAAATGCAGCGCGTTCTGTTCGATTTTGAATTGGAATAGTCAAACTATTATTTTCAGCTTCTCTAGAACAGGCCTCTATAACGCTCGCAATAACTTCATGTGCACCGCTTCGAATTGTTTTTCCTCTTTTGCTCGCCATCGTTACTTCGAAATAATAATTCAAATTCAACGCAAGGCATTTATATAGAAATGAAAACAAATGCTCGAAATGTATAGGCGCTACTGGAAATAGCTAGAACCTACTAGCGGAAAGTGCATGGAGACTCTAGACACATCCCAATTACAAGTGGACTAGTGCGAAATTTACTAAACCCTCGATTAATTTTCCGTACCGCATAGCTGGCGCACTTTATAGGTGAAACGGCAAACTATTACAACAAATAAAATAATATAAAATTTATTTGCGTAGACAAATTTTACTTTTCCGCTTACTTAAGACTATGAACCTTTATTTTAAGGACCGCCCGGTTTTCTTTCGTGTCCCGCACTTTAATATGGGTTTTACGCAGGATATAGAATCTATGTGTCCTGAGGATGCAATAATAAAGTTGTTCGAATCGTCGACAATTTAAAAAAGACTTTTGTTTCTTTTACTGTTTCCTAACCCCAAGTAATACACCACCTTCACATAGCAACAAGAGGATCGTTAATGAAAATTATTTAGAAACTTACTATCTGGGAAATATCTGAGGACAAACGAAGTAAGTAAAGACTTGATAATATGGGTTTCATGCTGCATGTAGAATCTATATATGTGTCCTGACGATGCAACAATAACGATGCGAAACGTCGACTATTTAAAAATAGACTTTTGTTTTTTCTTACTGAATGCTAACCACAAATACAACACTCTAACATAAAAAGAGGATTGTTAACGAAAACCATTTAGAAACTTAATATCTGGAAAATATATGCGAACCAACGGGGTAGGTAACGATGACCAATCTGGGTTTTATGCAGGATATAGGAGTTCTATTTTAATGTTGTTAAACAATAATGATTAAATCTGAATTAGCTTAGTTACTAGTTGAGAAGTTAAATCATTCGAATATTTATCTACAAATAACTGAGCTTTTCCAAAATTTCTGAGACATTTAATTTAACCAATATCTGGGGATTTAGAATTGAAATGTTGAATTAACTATTTTAAACGCAGTACATTTTTTATCTACCTGACTTACTATTACATATAATTACGCTTTCATTACTGTCACTTCCAACCAGGGGCCTGCAGTCCATGCAAGCAAAGGAAGCAGTGCTTTCCCAAAAATTACAAAACATCTTCTAAAATGTAATTTTTGAAATAGGAAACCATTAATTTAGTTTATATTAAAAATGCTAAAATATTATCTTAATTATCAAGCATATAATAAATGCAGCCTTGACTCCGACCCAGCTACAATAGAATATCGAATAGAACCTATGCGGACCGCTAGCTTCTCTGCAGCCAAGTCTTGTATGCTTGATTTCCTGTGAATCGAGCCAGAGGTTATTGAACTTTCCACCCGCTGTTTGCAATTTTTGCATTTCAATCGCGTGTTTTAAGTAGTGGCGGAAGCTATCGTTGGAGTAGGTTCTTTGTTTGAACGGCTATACGTGTGTTGTGTGATACGTACGTCGCGTCGTGCATGTTGCGATATGGAAGACAATAATACGGACGTGGATATGCAAATACCGTCAACTTCGGCTGTCGGTATTAACGTTGAAAATGTTGGAGAATTTAGTAAGAAGAGTGTGTGTGAATGTGTGGTGTGTGTCTTAATAATAAAGGGATTTTCAGCATTAAACTTCGCTGATAAGCTTCAAATAATATACAAAGGAAGAGCAAAACCGCCTATGAAAAATTTAGCCACAAAAATGAAAAACTGTATTAGACATTCTTATCCGGAAAAACAATACGAACAATTTAAATGGCTAACAGGGTGTGAAAATATGAGTAAATTATATTGTTGGCCATGTTTACTTTTTGAAAATGAAAGAGGTCTCTGGAATAAAACTGGTTTTTCCGATTTAAACAATTTCCATAAAGCTGTAAAAAGACACATTATGTCCAAAGCGCGTTAACAGGTCGTCATAAAAGAAAAAGTCTTCGGCAAAACCAGAATTGAATACGCCCTTAATAAACAGTTGCAAATTAGTCACTGCCAACACAATGAACTAGTCGATAAAAATAGGCAAGTATTAAGAAGACTTATCGATGTTATTTGTTTTCTCGGACAGCACGAATTGGGATTTAGAGGTCATGACGAAACAAGAGTTTCTTCAAATAGAGGAAATTTTCAAGATTTACTTAGTTTAACGGCTAAATATAATGATTGCTTAAAAAATCATTTAGAGCAGTCTAGCGTTTTTCGCGGAACGTCGATGGAATCCAGAATGATTTAATTTCTGCTGTTGCAACCATTATTCTAAAAAGAATTAAGCAGGAGATTGGCGACGTGCGGTTCATTGCTATTGCTCTGGACGAAACAACTGATATCAGTAATTTTAGCCAATTATCTATAGTAATACGCTATGTTAAAGCAGACGGAAGTATTCAAGAGCAATTTTTAGGTTTTAAGAGTGTGTCCGAAAATCGTACCACAGATGCATTATATACCGTAGTTTATAACGTTACTAAAGAAATTAATGGAGAGAAAAAATTAGTTACTCAAAGCTATGATGGAGCTGCAGTGATGGCAGGACAATTTGGGGCTCTGCAAGCTAAAGTTCGAAATGCTTTCCCAAGTGCTGCCAACACCGAAGTGTCGAAATTGGATGAATTAGTATTGACAATACCTGCCACAAGTTCATCAGTAGAACGCAAATTTTCAACACTTAAATGTATAAAAAATTTTGTGAGAAATTCAACGGGGCAGAAGAGGCTTTCGCATACACCGCATACATAACAATTTTAAGAAAGGATGGGTAAAACCCTTTATTATTACAGATTATATTTGAAATACATCAAATTTGTCTTGAGAAATAAAAATGTATTCAGAAAAATTGCAATATATACATATTTCCTATAATAACTGCAAAATATGCATTTAAATACAAAAATTGCCAAATATGCACTTGCATATGCTTTCATCCAAATACATATATATCCTAAGCCTAAGCAATTTTTAATTATCAGCAATTAGAACTTTTGAAACAAAAAACAAATGTTTAATTTAGCTTCAGTCAATTTCATGTGGCTATCGTTTCATATGACCCAAAATCCCAATTAAAACTTTCTAAAGTACTTTATAGTTATGAGAAACCTTCTTCGCTTCGTTTAGATTTCCAAATATATATTTACCTCACTGTCAGCCTCGACAATAAATCCCAACACCATTCAATATATCTCGCCACCTACACATAAAAAGGGGTTAGGCGCCATACCGTTCGAAAGGAACCCATAAAAAACGAACCCATATAAGTTCAATTTGCTCTGGCTTCGGCTCAGAACAAATAAAGAAAATTTATATAACCCATTTCGTATGCATTAAAATTTTAATTCATTCACAATATTTGTTTTGCTGATTATTTATAGCTCGAAGAAGATTAATATTTAAAAGGCAATCATCCTCAGGTGGTTCGGAAATTGATGAGATTTATGCTTTTAGGGGTGTTTTTGCCGCTTACTTTGGTTGCGTCTTTATGACCTGACAGTAGGGAATGATTGGCTTTACAATCATTTTTAGTTCTTTTTTTTTTTTTTTGGTAAGTTCTAGATGTAATATTGTAATAATGTAAATAGGTTAGGGAACCTTCGATGATTTTTATGATTGGTTCAAATAATTTTATGATGTGTGATGTGTAGAAAGAATGTACACGGCTACTGATTATAAGTTGACCCTTAATTATGTATATTTTTTTTTAAACAATAAAATTATACAGGGTTTCCCAAAAGAACCGAAACGGTCAAATATCTCGGTATAGTAACGTAAGGGTATGAAATTTGGAATTGAGTGCCGGACTTAAAAATAATATTTACAGCGCTGCCATTTTTATAGTTTTTCCGATAGGGCTCTTAACTTAATTTTTTTAAATGCAACACTATGATTGTTTTTGCTTGTAATGTTCACCAAACCAAAGTGTTTTCAATCCTAGAGTATCAAATTTTTCTTCTGGAAATTTTAAAAGTAAGATAAGTCCGCATTTTTATTCAAAAGAACCTGAACGGCAAAATATCTCGCTAACGGATTAACATATCGTTATAAAATTTGCCACACGGAGGCGCCACAATAGTGCCGGATCTAAAAATAATATTTACAACGTTGCCAGTTTTATAGTGGTTATAGAGCTCTCAACTTTTATTCTTTAAATGCAATACTAGGATTGTTTTTCGCTTATAATGTTGACCAAACCAAAGTGTTTTCAATCCTAGAACACCAAATTTTTCTTCAGGAAAATTTAAAAGATATTATCATATTATGGAAGACCGCATTTTAATTGAAAAGAACCAGAATGGTGAAATATCTCGGTAACGGATTAATATATCGTTATGAAATTTATAGTTTTTCGCAAAGCATTTTCAATCATAGAACATCATTTTTTTTCGGGAAATTTTGGAAGATATGACAAAACCGCAATTCAAATATTTCAGTAACGGATTAACATAGTTATGAAATTTGCTATCCGAGAATTAACAATAGTGCCGGATCCAAAAATAATATTTACAGCGTTGCCAGTTTTATCGTAGAAAGAACTCTTCACATTTTTTTAAAGCAATACTATGATAGTTTTTTGCTTATATTATTGACCAAACCCAAGAGCTTTCAATTCTAGAAAATCAAATTTTTCCTCTAAATTTTTTAAAAAATATGCAAAACCGCATTTTCATTCACAAGAACCGGAACGGTAAAATACTTAACACTACAATAATAACATCCAAAATATTTCGGCATCGGAATAACATATCGTTATGAAATTTCCTATAGAAAAGTTGTCAGTTTTATAGTTTTTCCGATAGAACTTTCAACTTTGTTAGAACCATGAAGTATAAAATACCAAATGGCTTTTTGGAAATAGCTAATCAACAATTATTATTGTTGTCAACCATCTGTCATAACATTTTGAAAGTTACTTAAATCATTATTAAGATACATCGTATACATCATTCTAGAGTTTCGTTCACCAGTGCTAAATAATAATACTTTTAAGTACAGGGCTTTGTGACAAATTAATATGACTTATTTTCAGGCCGACTTGGAGGCCGCTCCTTGGAATAATATTTATAGCGTAGATAATATAGATGAAAAAATTTCGTTTCTCACTGATACTATTCTGGAGCTGTTTGATAACCCCATTGAGAACTGCTAACCGTTCAAATAAACCCTACTGTCCCTGGATGACTGACATCATTAGACTTTTAAAAAACCTTAGAAATCAGGTTTTAAATCGATTCAGACGTACCAGACTTACCGAGTATTCGAGCTATTATAAGCAGCTCCGAAATTTAGCGACTAATTCTATAAGAACTGAAAAAAAAGTTTATTTAAACAATAAATTTCACAATTGCAGTATCAAAGACAAATGGTCAGAATTAAAAAGATTAAATATTCTAACCAAAACTCACAAGAACATTCCCGAACAACTTCAAAACATAAATCAAATGAACATATTTTATACAGAATTAACAAAAAATCGTACTGGCCCCAAACAAGATTTAATCGATTTTTATAATAATAATCTCCTTTCAAACATGTCACTTAATTTTAATACCATTTCAGAAGAACTGTTAGTTCACATTATTCTCAGTATTAAGTCTAAGTCGTTCGGTGCAACCCTAACCTAAATATTACTCTAATTGCCTTGTGCTGTCCTATTATTATTCCATACATTACACACATTGTCTACTGTTGTATTTTACAACAATATTTTCCAAAAAATTGGAAGTTAGCACATGTCATCCCACTAGCTAAAGTCAAAAACCCTACCGACTTTAGTCAACTAAGGTCGATTTCCTTGTTACCTACGCTCTCCGAAATTCTAGAAAAAGTAATGGAATCTCAAATTTCTTCATATGTATTCAGTAATAGTATTATCCCTTATAAACAATCTGGGTTCAGAACCGGGTACAGTTGCGCCACTGCCTTATCCGATATTGTAGATGATATTGTCAGAGCACAAGATTTTAACCGGGCAACTGTTCTCATTCTCTTAGATCTCTGTTCTAAAATATATTGGCTTTGGCCAGTCGGCGGTGGCAATGTTGGCGTCTTTCCTCTCGGACAGAAGCCACAGGGTAATTCTGAACGGCAAACAATCCGATTTAATTAATATCACAGTGGGTGTTCCCCAAGGCAGCGTTCTGGGTCCTCTTCTGTACAGTATTTACACATTTAATTTCATGAAATCACTTCGTCACTGCAAGTACCACCTCTATGCAGACGATACTCAAAGTTACCTATCTTTTAACCCCAATCAAGCCGAAATAGCAAACAATCAAATCAACCGTGACTTACACAAGTAAATCCGCAGCATTATTATTTTGTAACGAGACTGAACCCTTACGTCTTGAATCCACCATTAAAATCGAAATCGGCACCAACCCTGTTGCTTTTAAAAACCCGTCTAAAATTTTCGGGCTTGTCATAGACAATAAACTAAAATTTAATGAATTTAATGATCACGTAACTACCTTCAAAAAGCATTGTCAGTATTAAAATCTTTGTACTCTCATCGGCACGTACTTAATCAAAAAACTAAGGCCTTGTTATCCGACACTCTCATTTTGTCACAATTTAATTTCGCAGACAACGTTTATGGTCCTTTCCTTGATTTACAGGCTAAAAATCTGGTTCAAAAGGTACAAAATTCATGCGTACGTTTTATTTATGGCATTAGAAGAAGGCAGAGGGTTTTACATAAACTGCCCGAATTGGGCTGGCTTAACATGCAACATCGTCGTATCTTGCACTCTGTCTGCTTTTTTTACAAAATTTTAAAATTTTACCGTCCTCCATATCTCCTCGATAAACTTCAATACCGTACGGATGTGCATAATTTAAATTTACGCTGACAGTATCTGCTATCAGTACCCTTACATAACAAAGAACAGTTTAAAAAAGTTATTCTTATTAAATTGCTAACTTAATCAACAAATATAAAATAACCAGTACGTCACTGTCAGTTGCGTCCTTTAAAAAATCAGTGAAAAATAAATTGCTCCGCCAACAACTACAATAACAGCGGACCTCGTTAAACAAAAATTAGTATTTATTTTCTCGTCCATCCCCTCTCTACTTTGCATATGTCTAAAATAACTCTCTCACTTTCTGTCTCGTGCCTCAGTAGCATAGCGCTATTAATTTGGATGCGTACTTTCTTATGTATATATTTTTTTTGCATAATCACCTTGCACTACTCTTTTTTTTTTTAGAAAAACTTCAAACTAACTTTCTTTATGAAAGTTAATAATAATTTTTTTTATAATTATTTAATAGGTTTCAACAGCCCCTTCCGTTGTGAAGGAAGCTGATAAGTGGCGTTTTATTCCTATTGTAGATGTCTATGTTTATTTATTTTTTTAATTTGTAATTTTCTTTTGGAATAATAAACGTGTTTATTATTATTATTATTATTATTAGATAATGCTAAAATAAAAAGCTTTCAAGAAGTTTGTGAATTATTTAATGCTTTACATCCAGAGAAACAACTTCAAAAATCTATATACCAACAAACATGAAATATAAAGAATAGCCAAAAACTGGGCTACCTATTTTGTTTCTTTGCAATGAAAATACGGTCTTACCATATCTTTCAATCCTAGAATAACAAATTTTTCTTCTGAAAATTTGTTATTCTAGGATTGAAAGCACTTAGGTTTGGTCAACAGTATGAGCAAAAAACTATCACAACATTGTATTTAAAAAAATTAGTTGAGAAGTTTATCGAAAAAAACTATAAAACTGGCAACATTGTGAAAGTTATTTTTAGATCTGACACTATTGATAATCCCCTTATAGCAACTTTTATAACGATATGCTAATCAGTTACCGAAATATTTGACCGTTACCACACGAAAAATTTGATATTCTAGGATTATAAACACTTTGGGTTGGTCAACATTTTAGGCGAAAGAAAATCATAGTATTGCATTTAAAAAAATAAAGTTAAGAACTCTATCGGAAAATTATAAAACCGACAACGCTGTAAATATTATTTTTAGGTCCGGCACCATCAATAACCTCCGAATTCCAAATTCCGGTTCTTTTTAGGAAACCCTGTATACATGATGTACCGAAAATATGTGAGGATAAAAGACATTTTGTTTGAATAGAACATTCTGTATATTGTTAAATATTCAAAAACTAGACAAACTTCTCGATATGTTACAAATTACATACTACGCAGGGACGTTCAAAAGAAAAGCACAAAATGCATATCATCTGTATGAGTCATTTATTTACAAAAACTTTGGAACACGTGAAGTGGTTTAAAGGGTTGTTCATCTTTTTGTAATATTTTCAGCCACTTCCCTGCAACCCCTTAATTTGTAGGCACCCAATTTTTATTTTCAAATGTCAACCTTGGTCACGTGGGGGTTCTTCTAAAACTGAATCCGATAGTAGCAACAAATTAGGGGTACGCGCATTTCGTTACAGTAAAACGGGTCCACATAAGTCTTTTAATTAAAATTATTATTCGAGGGGAATCCTTAGCGCTCACCTGATTCGGCTAATGCAATAAATGCTGAAAGTGATCTCCACCTTCTACTTGACATGGGCCGAGTCTGTAGTAAATACTATCAACGGCGGCACTTCGAATACTTTTGGCTGGTAAATTAGTAACCTCCATCCTTATTCTATCTTGTAAGTCCTAGACGCTGTTTGGTCTGTTTTTAAACACTTCCTCCTTCAAATACCCCCCATAGAAATAAATCTAACGGTGTAAGATCAGGAGATCTTGGTGGCCATTCAATGGGATCCATTCAACCTAGCCATCAATTTGGAAAAATTTCGTTCCAGTATCTTCGAACATTAATACCAAAATGCGGTAGTGCGCCATCTTGTTGAAACCATATTCTTTTATGGGGAATATCTGGATCATATCTTCTCATCACTTCACTCTGCAGATTGTACCAGCCAGACTTTGTCTCATTTTGTTTTCTTTGATATCTATATTATAAAATGAAATACTGGGTTTTTAATAACGTTATGTTTTTGTAAAGGCTGCTGGAGCTTTCTAATATTTGGTAACCATAGAAATTCGTAGATTGACATAGCTTATTATTGTTGCCCGAGATTTGGACATTCTATAAATAAATTTGTGAATAATGGACCGTCAATCCAGAATTTTCTCTCGCGATGAGTGTTTTCTGGCAGTTATAAGATTAAATGCATAACGCATAGCTGAGAGGTTGAGAGTACATCATACGATGATATCGAAGATGTATAACTTGACGATTCTAGACGGAATGGTCAAGGTATACTTTGTACTACAAGGAAAAAATTACAATCTTAACTGCAAGATGCAGCTGGTTTACTCGTATATCGCAAATCTAATAAGCGATTCGCTTAGTGCAATATTATGCACACTGTCTTATTTGGAGCTGGAAGTCCAGCTAGGTTATGGTGTTGGCTGCTATCTCTTCTATAGGACGAACGAACTTAGTAGTGTTAAATGGAAACTTAAACTCTGAAAGGTACGGTACATAAATGTCATATGCGCCTACGCTAGGCCTTATTTCTTGCTTATACATAACACTGAGAGAAATTGAAATACATTGCATGTTATGGCCAGCCCGCAGCCCTCACCTGAACTTTATAGAACAGCCATGTCAAACTTAAAGTCACCGGTGGGCCAAAAGCATGAAGACCATCGACTAGTTGGGCCGCAAAACCTTATTTTAAAGAAGACAAACTACTGAAAATCTTGAGAAAAAGTACTATTTATTATAGGACAAGTCTGTTTATTAAATTTTCAATAAAAACGACAGATATTTGACATCTTTTGTCTTTAATTAAGTTGTCTATTTGTGGCGCGAATTTATCGGCGGAAATAACTTTTAAAACTGCGTCCAAGTGTGAGTCCGTCAATCGCAATGTTGCGGGAGATTTGTTTCCTTTCATCAAAGAAAATAGTTGTTCACACTTATAGGTACTTCCAAACATTAACAGGATTTTACAGCCAAATTACATCATTTCTTGGTATTGAACAGGCAGGTACTTATAAAATTCGAATGTACCAACACTATCAAATTTTTGTTTGGGTCTGACACTGAATCTCAATTACTTCCATTTGTAAGTGAGGGGGAACTTTATCGAAATATCGATAGTGAAAAGACCAGTAAATAGAGAAAAATTGTTTTCTTGGTTCTTGAAATCCTGAAAACACTTCTTAAATTCTGCCAGAAGGCTTCTCATTTTCTCTGAATATATTTTGTATGATAATCGGACACTTGTGCTTTCCTGATATACCTTACAAGTCAGAAAATGTGACAGATTATCCTCTGCTAACTGTTTTTCCCACAACATCATCTTACACTTGAAAGCTTTCACATGATCATGCATATCTGTAATAACTTGACGTGGTCCTTGCAATTTCGTATTTAAGTCCAACAAGTATTTTGTGATATCTACCATAAATGAAAGATACATCGCATAATAAGCTGACATCTTCTCCTTTTGTTTCCATGAAAATGCTTATTTTTTCCTTGAGTTTCCAAAACCCTGTCTAGTACCATAGAACACGAAAGCCATCGCACCTCTGCATAATATGGTAAACCAGTGTACTCACTTTTTAAATCACGTAAAAATGCAGAAAACTGTCGCTGATTAAGGCCTCGTGACCTTATAAAGTTTATAATTTTTGATCACTTTTGAGCATAAAACTTCTTGGTGGATAATACAGTGAATATGATGAAAATCTAGTTTGTCATTGCCCGTTTCTCTGATCTTTGTCTGTAATATTTTAACGAAGCTATTTTTTACTCCAGTCATTGAAGGAGCTCCGTCTGTTGCAACGGAACACAGTTTTGACAAATCTAAATTGTACTTTTGTAGAAGTCCATAAACAGCATTGAAAATATCCTTCCCAGTTGTTGTATCATGCAATGGTACTAATTCCAGTAATTCTTCATACACATTGATATCTGTATCAACCGCACGAAGAAAAACAGCGGATTGCGCCACACCACACACATGCGTACTTTCGTCACAGGCAATAAAAAATGTAATGAAAGAGTCTGATTTTGTTTTTATCTGATCACTTATATTGGCAGCCAACTCGGTAACTCTTTCAGCGCCAGTATTCCGGGACAAGGATATATTTTGAAATGCCTTCACGCTCCCGGGACTTACAATTTTCGTGGCCTTGACAAGGTACTCTTTTATAAATTCACCTTCAACAAATGGTTTTGAGTGTTTCACGATCAACTCCGACAGTACGTAGCTCGCTTGAAGGACAGATTCATTTTCTTGCTTTGGACGTGTAAACATGAGCTGCTGATCTTTCAACCGTGATTTTAACTTTTCGGTTTCTGACCATGCCTGTATACTTGTCAAACATAGTTTTAAGAATATCATAGTGACGTTTTATATTATATAATTTTGGGACACCGACTGTACTGTTACAAATCAAACAAATAATTTTTTCTTTCACTTCACAGCAAAAAAACTCTAATTCCCACTTTTCTTGAAAGATACGATTCTCATCAACAAGTTTCCTCTTACTTGCACTTGGTTTTGAAAGAGACATGTTAAAAACTGTATCCGACATAAATTATAATAAGTACTGTTAGTGTTGTAACAATAAGTACGCAACTCAACTCGAAACTCTATCGCTGACTCATAACTGACTAAACACTGAACGACTGAACTCAATCGAACACGGCTTATATACAGATTGTGATTTCTCGAGTTCTTTCCAGAATGTTCAGATAGCGTGGTCTGTGTTTTTGCGCGATAGAATTTCATGGAACAAGTCAGATAACATTTGCCTCTAGGTTTTAGGTTGAGTATGTGTAGTTTATCCTCCTAAACATAGATGGCTCTATGTACAATTGTACATTTTATTATACCAATCGTTGTTGCAGCGGCGCGCTCTTTCAAAAACGGTTTTTAACCTGTTCGCGGGTTGCATTATCTGGCTGTTTTCAAAACTGATTTGGCCGCAGAAAAATGCTCACTGGGCCGCATACGGTCCGCGGGCCACTTGTTTGACATGGCTGTTATAGAACATGTTTGGGACTTCCTTGGGAGACGGCTACGAAGCGACAATCGAGCGTCGATACAGATCAAAACGAACTAAGATTCCTCATTTTGAGCATTGATCGAAGTTGTCAATATGTCATTCAAGGCAGTGGAAACACAAGAAATTATTTTTTTATTTGCTTTTATCTCATGTTATTAAATTAGTATCTCCATGAATTAGTATTTTTGTCAATTTTACCAGCTAAAAAACATAAAGTTCTTACTCATTTAACATTGAAGAAAATAAAAAAGTCTGGGCTACATTTTCGCCTAAAAAGTGATTTTTTATAGTCACTGATAAATTCTACCGGGTGCTTCAATCTTCAGGCAAAATAATTCATGATAATAGCGAGGTAATTTTTTGCTAACAAACGATACTTATCGATCCCTAAAGAGTAAGCCTAAAGTTCCAAAAAAGTTTTTTAAAATTGGCTTAATGATGTTAATTTTGGATATTTACGAATGTCTGCGTTTTCGATTTTCAATATATTTTTTAACACTGAATATTTAGAACATATACTTTTTATAATCGAGAAATATGCTTCCTGGTTACAAATTATTTTGTTTTGTGAACATCATTTCGTGAAACTAGATTTTTTTTTTGGAAACGATGTTTGAATTTTCTTGGTAGATCAGCGTATGTTGACTTTACTTTACATATGTTTGACTTATACTTTTATGTTGTTCTTAATTTATAAACCTATTTTTAACTGAGACCTAGACTTTGTTTATATTTTTTATTTTGTTCATTACCAGGTCTCTTTGAGATAACATGGACACTTTCTTCAGTTTTAAAATCGGTGTGCTTATTTTGACTAATGAATGAAAATCCTTATTATGTTTTGTAACAAGCATTTTGACATGCTCGTTACAATTAGTTAAACTTAATCGAATTCTCTATTATATTTCATAAAAGTCGACATTCGAAAAGGTTTCTTTAAATAATAAAAAATTTTAATCTTGTTCATAATTAAAACATTAAATTGCATTCAACATGGAAACAAATTTAGTACTACCCTGGCGAGAGCAGTCTGATTTCTAGATGCGACGAATTTCGGCAACCCGGAATGCGTGTGTATTTGGTTGGTCGAGTCGTATAATTGAGATTTTAGCCTGTTTGTGACGTCACAGTTTTTTGTGAATCTATATCAATACAACCAAATGAAGTGAGAAAGGCGTCCCGTTTTCTTAACTTGAATCTGTGGAGGTCAGATCTTGTGTTCCTGAAATGAGCTGTCGTAAGACAGACGTTTGGAAGTAATGTGATTTTTTACGTACAGCATGTGCTGGATTTAAATTTCAAAGTTTGTATACCTTAAGTGGGATTTAAGCAGCTAGGGACCGACCGATAAGAAAGCCAGACCATCAGGTAAATAAAAAACTGATAGACTATTCCCGAAATTTTAGGTTTTGCACGTGGCACCATTACAGGATATTTTTCAGGCTTTCATTCTTTCATTCTTTCTTACTTTCTTTAATTCTTTCTCTACTTTTCACCCTTCTTGGATTTTTATAATGACCGTCTTTTGAACAACCTATAAAATGTGAAATTTGGATTCAGAGAAAAGCAGCACTAAGGTAGCTTGGTAGTTTTTTGGTGGAGACTCCTGTCCATTCCTGGAACCTGTGATCCATTTTGCGGTGGAGGATTCTGCCTGCAGATATAAGTTTCGGATTGGGAATTTTAGTTGGGAACACTCCGTGGTAATTGACCACTTTGCTGTGAAGCGCTTTGGAGGCTCTGACTGCGGACTCTCTGGAATATCCTCTTTTAATTGCAAGCTAAGTACCTTTTGTAATATATTTTTGTCTTGTGTTGTGATTTTGAAACGTTGAAATTCCAACATTTTTCGCTTTTAAAATATTTTTTATGGCTTATATTTAGATTACATACGTAATATATTTTTGCATTTTTCTTCAAAATTTAAATAATATTATACCTGTAAAATTATATTTTGCAAAAATTTTGAAATTCGGAAAAAAATAAGTAAATTTCCAGATTTTGTAAAGCTACTTATCTTTAATGTCTAAATTTATTATATCTTTATTACCTCTACTATATTTTAAGTAGTCTATATAATATTTTTCTAAAGCACATTACTTCTTAAGAGTCAATATTCGACTCTTTTGAAATTTAATTAGGTACATAATTATTAATTATAAGGTCCTTTGAAAATTGAAATATTTATCTTCAAGTTCAATTCAAAAGTCAATTATTGATTTTATACTTGTTAGTTATAATTTTCTCTTTAGCTAGCTAAACATTTGGAATTAATGCTTAAACTTTGATACAAGATCATAGATATCTTATTTTTATCTTGCCGTCGAAAAACGAGCTTGATTATTGTACTGATTGCCAACAATGTGAATGTCTTATAATTCAGTTTTTGTTATTTAGTAGTCCATAGTAAAATATTTTTGTGTGTTTAATTATCTTCATTTCTCGAATACCTTTATTAAATTTACCTACCTATTTACTTAAAAATCTAGTACTTAAGTTTATTAATTAATATTTCTACCTAGTTAATTTTATTTGTGGGCTTTCCAGTTAATCGATATCAATGGCACAGCATTGTTTGTGTTAAAATTCATTAAAACTAATTTAATTATTTTATAAATATACTTTGTTTACATTTTCTTCTCCAACACAAATTCAATACAGATTCTCTAGAATGCCTTGATGTTACGGTAACTGGACTTATCGACTAATAGAAATTGGTGTTATTATGTAACGATTTCTATATTTCAAATTTAATATATATTAATTCTTAATTTATTTTCAATAATAATTAATTTGCCTTAATAATTTTATCTCTCATCTCTATCTTAATACTAAAATTAATTTTCAGTAATAAAATTTCTTGATCTTTATAAAATACTTAACATATATTTTTATTATGATTCCTTACATTTTGTTTGAGGCTTATACATATCATTTTAAAACACCTACAGTTATTTTCTTATTATATGGCTTTCAGACATATGTAAGGGTAACTGCTGTTCTTATATTGTACCTTACTTTGTTCAGGGCTTATCATTTTTAGTTACATTTATTTGAGTGTTGCTCTCTTTTGATTATAAGGTATATTTGATTAATGTAACTACTAATGTAGATTATTACTGGTAATATAATTTTTTCGTATATAATGAATTTTAAATCATCTTATCTTTTAATTAAACTTTTCTAAATTTCATTTTTGAGCATCACATGGACTACTAAGTTTTCTAATTTTACTTTATGACTTACCCTTTAGTGCATCTGCAAAGGTAAAGCAGATTTTATTTATGCTTGTCTATTTCTGTAAAAATAAAGCAGATTGGTTGTGCCAATATAGGGCAGATTGTATTTTTTAGATATCTTCTAAAAAAGGAAGAATTTAAAATAAATTATTGAAGTACATTTCTAGTGTTTTCCTTATTAGATGGATTAAGTTTAGTATGTAAATATATATATATATATATATATATATATATATATATATTTTTTTTTTTTTTTCATACCTCTTATCGTCTTAAGTTCTAACACTGGAACCTGTGGTGGACGATAGATCAAAATACAAGAGTTCTAACCACACTACACCACAACTTGTTACGTTCTGGACGCGCGTTTCGCTAACCAAGTTAGCATCATCAGCAGATGGTTTAAACTAAAGTAACTTATCCTAACCGAGACTATTTATAGGTAAATGTGGTCACACTTGGTTGTGCCCGACTGCACCGTTGTCAAGTAAACAATAGAGGGGACTATAGAGAATAGGTCCTCTATCTTTATATAGTGCTTTCTTACCACATTTAACTATTTCTATATAATCTATTATTAGATACATTTTTAATCAACTTTAAATTATTTATTCCTATTTGGTGATTGTTTTCTAAAGCATGTTGGGTAACGCTTGACTTTTCTGTTCTTCTGTATCTTAAATGTGCCATGTATTCTTTAAAACGAATGTTTATGGAGCGTTTAATTTGCCCAATATATTTTAGATCGCAGCCATTACAGGTAATTTCATAAATGCCATTCCTCTCCTTCAAGTCGACAGATTTTTCAAACTGTTCTCCGTTTTGTAGGCTACTCTAAAACCTATATTTTTAAATACTTTTTCAAGACCTCTCGTATATCTGGGATCATATGGGATTACTATGAACTTATTGTTTCTTGTGCTTATGTCTATTTACTAATTTATGTAGAAAATTACCATTATATCTATTACTTTTAGCTATATTTTTAATCTGATTCAATTCATTATTAAAACGTTCTTTACTTAATGGAAAATTGACTAATCTGTGAGTTAAGAAATGAAATGCTGCCATTTTGTGTTGACGGCAATGAAATGGGTCGGATGTTATATACCTATCAGTATTAGTAAATTTCCTATAAATATCAAATTCTAATTTATCGTTATTTCTAATAACGACACGTTAGTGTCGAGAAAAGTTAATTGCCCATTATTCTCCTTTTCGTACGTAAAATTAATAGAAGGATTTTTATTGTTTAATGTTTCTAAAAAAGTGTCCAAATTTTCTGTTTTAGTTTCAAAAATAGCAAATATATCGTCTACGTATCTATACCACACCCTTGGGAAATACTTGAGTTCTTTTTTGAATTGTGTTTCTAATCTACCCATAAACAAATTTGCAAGGAACGGAGATAAGCAATTGCCCATCGCAGTTCCCTCAAGTTGTTTATAATATTTATTGTTGAACTGAAAAAAATTTTGATTCATACATAATTTTGTAAGAAGTAAATATTCATCAATAATTTCTTTCTTCAAATTATTGATTTTAAGTACACTAGAAAACTTCTTCTTTTAAGTGAACATTCTTAATTTTATCTAAGAATTCTAACGAGTTAGTATCTCGTACGATAACTTTGAGGTTACTAACTCGTTAGAATTCTTAGATAAAATTAAGAATGATCACTTAAAAGAAGGTGAAATTTTAACATCTTTATATTAATTATTATTAATTAATTAAAGTATCTCGTACGATAACTTTGAGGTTACTAACTCGCTAGAATTCTTAGATAAAATTAAGAATGATCACTTAAAAGAAGGTGAAATTTTAATATCTTTTGATGTAAGCTCATTGTTTCCTAGTGTACCCATACCACTAGCTTTAGAGTACCTAAAGGAACTACTTAAAAATCAATAATTTGAAGAAAGAAATTATTGATGAATATTTACTTCCTACAAAATTGTGTATGAATCAAAATTTTTTTCAGTTCAACAATAAATATTATAAACAACTTGAGGGAACTGCGATGGGCAATTGCTTATATCCGTTCCTTGCAAATTTGTTTATGGGTAGATTAGAAACCCAGTTCAAAAAAGAACTCAAATATTTCCCAAGGGTGTGGTATAGATACGTAGATGATATATTTGCTATTTTTGATACTAAAACAGAAAATTTGGAAAAGCAGAACAATGGGCAATTACCTTTTCTCGACAGGTTAGTTATTAGAAATAACGATAAATTAGGATTTGATATTTATAGGAAATTTACTAATATTGATAGCTATATAACATCCGACTCATTTCTTAACTCACATATTAGTCAAGTTTCCATTAAGTAAAGAACGTTTTAACAATGAAATGAATCGGATTAAAAATATAGCTAAAAGTAATGGATATAATGGTAATTTTATACATAAATTAGTAAATAGACATAAGCATAAGAAACTGTTAAAAGATGTCATCCCATATAATCCCAGATATACGAGAGGTCGTTTTAAAGAACACGTGGCACATTTAAGATACGGAAGAACAGAAAAGTCAAGCGTTGCCCAACATGCTTTAGAAAACAATCACCAAATAGGAATAAATAATCTTAAGTTGATTAAAAATGTATCTAATAATAGATTATTGGATGCATTTGAGAGTATAGAAATAGTTAAATGTGGTAAGAAAACAATAAATAAAGACAGAGAGCCTATTCCCTATAGTCTCATCTATTGTTTACTTGACAACGGTGCTTTCGGGCACAATCAAGTGTGACCACATTTACCTATAAATAGTCTCGGTTAGGATAAGTTACTTTAGTCTATATAATCTGCTGATGATGCTAACTTGGTTAGCGAAACGCGCGTCCAGAACGTAACAAGTTGTGGTGTAGTGTGGTTAGAACTCTTGTATTTTGATCTCTTATCTTCTGTCTTTTGGTCATCTAAGTCTGGCGCCCATTTTAAAAACTTTCTCTAAAATATCGAACTCACACCCTTTGTGCCTTCGCATTAGCATTATACTGAGCAGCTAGAGGCAAACTAAAGAAATAAAATATTGTTTATAAAACTTAAAAACTTTTAATTAATAATAACAAAATAAAACACAAATAAAAAACAATTAAACTTTTATTTCCATTTTTAATTTGCCACTGAGTTTAACTTCCCTTCATTTAAATAATTTGAAATTAAAAAATCTTATATGGTTGGCTGATGAGTCCAAGTAAAACTAATTCGCAAAGAACTAATTTCTCAGCGCTCGAAAATAAAATGTTAAACAATATGCCTGATTTATTTTAGGGCGTGTACCGAACTCGTAAAAATCACATTTCGATCTCTTTAAACCACCGCCGACCCAAGTAGACATGTTTTATGTGTTTTTGGTCGCGTCAGTATTTGTTTTGGATCATCATTCTTAAGCAAATTTTTCGAAACGGCTTAATTAAATTTTAATAATTCAAGACCGTTTTTAAATTTATTTATTTCTCTTTGGGACACATACAGGTCTAGCCCACAAAATTGTGTCCACTATTAGCATGTTAATTTAATCGTTAAAATACACCTAAAACTACACAGCTACATAAAATCTATTACTTAACATATTATACAATATAATCAATACTGGAAAAAAAACTTATGTCTTAATACCCATTTAGAAAATCGGCCTTTAAAGCTTTTTTAATAATTTTGGAGGACATACAGAACAAATCAATTTTATCGCAGTGAACATTTGCAGAGTTTAACATTCTAAATATAGGAGAGTTTGCACAGTTATTAGTGTGAGCCATAGGAGGTACAAACGAACGAGTGTTTCTTAGATTTCTTTGAGGAACTGCTATTGGAATTTGGAATAAAAGATCAGTTGAATCGACTTGGCAACAAATAATTTTTTTCAGAAAAACGATATCATTTATAAGCCTGCAATCTGCCAGGCTTAAGAGTTTAAATTCTTTACATAAATAATTGTAATCTGTGGCCATGTTGTTCCTAAATGCCAAAGATTTTAAAAAATTGTTCTTACGCGCCCCATTCTTTGAATATAGACATCATACATGGGATTCCAAACAGAGGATGCGAAATTCAGTCGACTAAAAATATAAACATGATAGAGGGTCCTAACACTGGAACCTGTGGTGGAAGATAGATCAAAATACAAGAGTTCTAACCACACTACACCACAACTTGTTACGTTCTGGACGCGCGTTTCGCTAACCAAGTTAGCATCATCAGCAGATGATATAAACTAAAGTAACTTATCCTAACCGAGACTATTTATAGGTAAATGTGGTCACACTTGGTTGCACCCGACTGCACCGTTGTCAAGTAAACAATAGAGGGGACTATAGGGAATAGGCCCTCTGTCTTTATTTAGTGCTTTCTTACCACATTTAACTATTTCTATACTCTCAAATGCATCCAATAATCTATTATTAGATACATTTTTAATCAACTTAAGATTATTTATTCCTATGCTGTGATTGTTTTCCAAAGCATGTTGGGCAACGCTTGACTTTTCTGTTCTTCCGTATCTTAAATGTGCCATGTGTTCGAATGTTTATGGAGCGTTAAGTTTGCCCAACATATTTTAGATCGCAGTCATTACAGCTAATTTCATAGATGCCACTCCTCTCCCTCAAGTCGACTTTGTCTTTGGGGTTTCCAAGGAGATTTTTCAAACTATTCTCCGTTTTGTAGGCTACTCTAAAACCTAAGTTTTTAAATACTTTTTCTAGACCTCTCGTATATCTGGGATCATATGGGATTACTATGAATTTATTGAAAGCCTCAGGTATTTGAAGAGTAGTGGCATCTTTTAACATTTTCTTATGCTTATGTCTATTTACTAGTTTATGTACAAAATTATCATTATATCCATTACTTTGAGCTATATTTTTAATCCGATTCATTTCATTGTTAAAACGTTCTTTACTTAGTAGAAAATTGACTAACCTGTGAGTTAAGAAATGGAATCCTGCCATTTTGTGTTGACGGCAATGAAATGAGTCGGATGTTATTATCTATCAGTATTAGTAAATTTCCTATAAATATCAAATTCTAATTTATCGTTATTTCTAATAACTAACGTGTCGAGAAAAGGTAATTGCCCATTGTTCTCCTTTTCGTACGTAAAATTAATGGAAGGATATTTATTGTTTAATGTTTCTAAGAAAGTGTCCAAATTTTCTGTTTTTTATTTATATCAAAAATAGCAAATATATCGTCTACGTATCTATACCACACCCTTGGGAAATACTTGAGTTCTTTTTTGAATTGGGTTTCTAATCTGCCCATAAACAAATTTGCAAGGAACGGAGATAAGCAATTGCCCATCGGAGTTCCCTCTAGTTGTTTATAATATTTATTGTTGTACTGAAAAAAATTTTGATTCATACATAATTTTGTGAGAAGTAAATACTCATCAATAATTTCTTCCTTCAAATTATTGATTTCAAGTAGTTCCTTTAGGTACTCTAAAGCTAGTGGTATGGGTACACTAGGAAACAATGAGCTTACATCAAAAGATATTAAAATTTCACCTTCTTTTAAGTGAACATTCTTAATTTTATCTAAGAATTCTAACGAGTTAGTAACCTCAAAGTTATCATACGAGATATTTAATTTGCTAAATTCTTCTACTAACCATTTCGAAATATTGTACGTTGGTGATCCAACAGCTGAAACAATAGGTCTCATGGACTTCCCAGGTTTATGAATTTTGGGAAGGCAATACAAGCGTTGCCCAACATGCTTTGGAAAACAATCACCGAATAGGAATAAATAATCTTAAGTTGATTAAAAATGTATCTAATAATAGATTATTGGATGCATTTGAGAGTATAGAAATAGTTAAATGTGGTAAGAAAGCACTAAATAAAGACAGAGGGGGCTATTCCCTATAGTCCCCTCTATTGTTTACTTGACAACGGTGCAGTCGGGTGCAACCAAGTGTGATCACATTTACCTATAAATAGTCTCGGTTAGGATAAGTTACTTTAGTTTATATCATCTGCTGATGATGCTAACTTGGTTAGCGAAACGCGCGTCCAGAACGTAACAAGTTGTGGTGTAGTGTGGTTAGAACTCTTGTATTTTGATGATAGAGGGTCAATAAAGTACTATTATTTTGAAACATTCTAAACGCATTATTAACAATATTGTCAATTTGTTTATCAAAAAGCATCTTATCATCGAAGATAACACCTAGGTCTCTGGCTTGGCCCTCTCTACGAAGCTGGTTTGGTGATTACGGGTAAAACTAATTATAAAACATTTTTCAGTGTTTAAATATAGACTATTTGTAGAACAATATTGTTCAATTCTAGCGAGATCTGATTGCAGTTGCTGACAATCGACGCTATCTTCTATTACTTTATAAATCTTCAGGTCATCCGCATAAAATAAATAATTCGAAAATTTAAAGCATTTACTGATATCATTTATATAAATGATAAAGAGTAAGGGTCCCAGATGATTCCTTTGGGGTACCCCAGATGTCGAGATAAATGAATCAGACGAGGATCCCGCAAACGCAACGGCGTGCTCCCGATCCGTTAAATAAGATCTGAACCATTTGAGGATTATGCTGTCTACACCGATATCGGACAATTTATTAATAAGAATTTCGTGGTTAATTTTATCGAATGCTTTGCTAAAGTCCGTGTAGATTGAATCGACCTGAAGACGGTAATCCAAACTATTTAAGATGAATTGCGAGTAAGTAATGAGGTTAGAGTCAATCGATCTATTTGCAAAAAATCCGTGCTGCTGGCTATTGATTATGTTTTTAACTAGGTAAAAAATATGTTTATAGACTAACTTTTCAAACACCTTTGCAAACATAGAGAGTTTGCAGATCGGTCTATAATTTTTTATGTTACTCCTATCACCAGACATGGATGGGCACAACAATGGCCCTTTTCCATACAGTAGGAAAATGGCCCTCATTGAGCGATTGATTAAATAATTTTAGAAGAGGTTGGCATAAACCATTGGCGCATTTCTTGACAAATATAGCCGAAATGCCATCAGAACTGGCTCCCTTTTTAGGATCCAGTTCTCTAAGCACAGAAAGAACCTCCGACTCACACAATTGAATTCGATTGTAAGTCGCATTCCCTGAAAAACTCTCTGACGCTATTAGGTTGTTAGTTTTTGGCTCAAATACAGATTTAAAAAAGTTGCAAAAGGGTTACAAACATCATTATTATTACTAGCTGTACAGTAATAATAATGATAACTTCCAAAGGTATATCTGTTTTTCCGCGTTTAGCAGATACAAAATGCCAAAATTTTTTGGAATTTGTGGGAATTTCCGCTTCAATATGATTACTATAATTTTGGTAGCCTTCTCTAATTAGTGTCTTTGAACGGCTTCTAAGATTCTAAAGTTATTTAAATCACTCAAACTTCCATAAACTTTCCATTTATTATGGAATTTATTTTTTTCTTTGATCACACATTCTTTGGAACTAGAAAAGTATGCTGGATATTTACTGTTACGGTAACCAGTTGGAACAAATTTCGATATTTTATTTATTCTGTGATAAAATTTTAGAACGTTAGTTTCTAAGTTATTACTACTAAGTAAATTATTCCAATAGACGTATTTGGGGTATTATATTGGTACGAACCTTAGATTAAAAACATAGAAATATACTAAAACGTGACGAAGGGATTAATTCCCATCAGACACATGTCGCTACTGTCAATCATATATATAAGAGTTTATCTCGAGTTTTCTTGCATATGCTTTGTGTGTTTTACAGTGGCGGCTCGCGGGTGAAAAAGTAAGTGAAGTGCAAATGAAGCAAGAAAATATCGCAATAATTTTTTTCCAGAATTTTTTTATATGTTGAGGGGGTAGAATATTTTTTTACGTCTTACCTAAATTTTGTATACTAAATCAATTCTCCTATCCTTCATAGCAGCAAATGTATTTATAACATTTTCATAAAAGGGATGAGTTGCTTTAATCTCCTCCAGAAATTCCTTTTGAATTGAAATATTGCCAAGAGAAGTAAGTCTTTCTTCAGATATTGTATTTCTTAAATAGGTTTTTACACATTTGAAGCAAGAAAAACTTCTTTCCACTGAAGCATTTGTCGACGGTATTGTCAAAATAAAGGAAAACAATTTATATGCTTCGGTAAAAATATATTTATTTTTATTAACTTTTTTCACTTGCTCTTACAGCGATAAATTCCAATTACTCTCATTGGCAAAAATAATACCAAGCTCATTTTTAAGTCGCTGACTCTTTGAAAATATTTCCCCATATAACTGTTACAAATTTTCAAACGGACCAGTCGGAAAATTTAAACTATATTCGGAAAATTTAGCAGAACCTGCCAAACATGAAAATGTCTTGAAATCTTAGTGTCATTTCCATTAAAATGTGGTCCAATATTTCATAAAAAAAGGTTATATACTTAGCCCTAATTTCTTTAGGCGAAAGCTTTGTAATGATTTATTTCTGTAATGGAATTTGCTTTATCAAACATGGAATTAAAAAAATGTTCATTTCTTTTTTTACAGAGCACCTCACGGCAGCATTTTGCATTGGATATACAAAAATGAATGTCAAGCGATTTTTTTTGAAGAACGTCAAATAGTATGTGCGTGATTGAGAAAATGTCATTAAACACTAATTCCAGAAACGTGATTTCAAAATCGTTCATCTCACCTAAAAATCCTTTCGCTAGGCGGATTGATTTTTCATCAGATTTGTCACAGTTTGTAATAAATTCAAAGACGTTTTTTAATTTATTCCTTGTCTTGAACAATCATATTCACTAACTTCGAATTTGAAGTTGTAACAACACCATAAATAAATATAACACAAAACAGTTAAGTTAACTGTAAAGGATCTCACTCACAAATCCGCGAAAATAAAAGTAAACAACCACCGCAAACTAGAACTGGGTGTAGTGTACTGCGCCTGCAATTCAACGAGAGAGCCTTGTATGGCGCTGGGCTCGACGTCATCACTTACGCGTTGTCATGGCAACATAGTAGGAAAATCGTAAACGAAATATAGCACCTCTAGCAAAGTCAAAGCGGTTTGCGCCACTATTATAGTTGTTATAATAAAGTTCGATTGAAAGTTTTAAACAGACATGCCGCCAACGGTCAAGTAAAATATTTATTAGAGATGTACAGTTTATTTTTTACCAATTAGGTGAATAAATCAATGTAAAAACTAAAATTTTAAGAGATATATAATAAATATAGTTAGATGTTTGCTTATTTTTTCTGGTGAAGTAGCACTTCACCTACTTCACCTGAATAGCCGCCACTGTTGTTTTATGCGTTTAGAGATTTAGTGGGTAATTAAATACTCTTTAGTGCCTGTCGTAAACAAAAGTAAAATGTTTCCATATTTATTATAGTTAAGGAGATATTTAAGGTCAAACACCAAAAAAAAATCTATTTCCATACTTCCTAGTAAATTTAATTTTTTGCTCTGCATTTCTACACGCAAATTTTTAAAATTATCATGAAAAGTATGTTTTTTTATATGTTAAGGCTAATTAGAATTGTCTTTTTGCTTTCTGTAACTATATTTGTGTTTACTTCATCCTTTTTTATAAATGTTTCGCCCGTTTGTCAAATAAAAAATCCATATTTCCTAGTAAATTTAATTTTTTGCTCTGCATTTCTACATGCAAATTTTTAAAATTATCATAAAAAGTATATTTTTTTATATATTTAGGCTAATTAGAATTGTCTTTTTGCTTTCTGAAACTATATTTGTGTTCACTTCAGGGGCGTGCAGTCCATGGAAGCAAGGGAAGCAGTGCTCCCCCAAAAAAAATTACAAAACATCTTCTAAAATGTAATTTTCGAAATAGGAAACCATTAATTTAATTTATATCAAAAATGCTAAAATATTATCTTAATTATCAAGCCCATAATAAATGCGGCCTTGACTCCGACCGAGCCACGATAGAAATCGAATAGAACCTATGCGGGCCGCTAGCTTCTCTGCAGCCAAGTCCAAAAATCAAGTATGCTTGATTTCCTGTGAATCGAGCCAGAGGTTATCGAACTTTCCACCGCCTGTTTGCAATTTTTGCATTTCAGTCGCGTTCTTTAAGTGGGAGCGGAAGCTATCGTTGGAGTAGGTTCTTTGTTTGAACGCCTATCCGTGTGTTGTGTGAGACGTAAGTCGCGTCGTGCATGGTGCGATATGGAAGACAATAATACTGATGTGGATATGCAAATAACGTCAACTTCGGCTATCGATAATAACGTTGAAAATGTTGGAGAATTTAGTAAGAAGAGTGTGTGTGAATGTGTGGTGTGTGTCTTAATAATAAAGGGATTTTCAACATTAAACTTCGCTGATAAGCTTCAAATAATTTCCAAAGGAAGGGCAAAACCGCCTATGAAAAGTTTAACCACAAAAATGAAAAACTATATTAGACATTTTTATCCGGAAAAACAATACGAACAATTTAAATGGCTAATAGGGTGTGAAAATATAAGTAAATTATTTTGTTGGCCATGTTTACTTTTCGAAAATGAAAAAGGTCTCTGGAATAAAACTGATTTTTCCGTTTTAAACAATTTCCATAAAGCTGTAAAAAGACACATTATATCCAAAGCGCTTTTATAGGCCGTCATAAAAGAAAAAATCTTCGGCAAAACCAGAATTGATCACGCCCTTAATAAACAGTTGGAAATTAGGCATCGCCAACACAATGAAGTAGTCGATAAAAATAGGCAAATATTAAGAAGACTTATCGATGTTGTTTGTTTTCTCGGACAGCACGAATTGGGATTTAAAGGCAATGACGAAATAAGGGTTTCTTCAAATAGAGGAAATTTTCTTGGATTTTTAAGATTTACTTAGTTTACATATGATGATTACTTAAAAAATCATTTAGAGCACTCTAGCGTTTTTCGCGGAACGTCGAGTCGAATCCAGAATGATTTAATTTCCGCTGTTGCAACCATTATTTTAAAAATAATTAAGCAGGAGATTGGCGAGGCGCGCTTCATTGCTATTGTTCTGAACGAAATAACTGATATAACTAATTTTAGCCAATTATCTATAGTAATACGCTACGTTAAAACAGACGGAAGTATTCAAAAGCGATTTTTAGGTTTTAAGAATGTATCCGAAAATCTTACAGCAGATGCCTTATATAACGTAGTTTATAAAGTTACTAAAGAAATTAATGGAGAGAAAAAATTAGTTGCTCAAAGCTATGATGGAGCTGCAGTGATAGCAGGACAATTAGGGGGTCTGCAAGCTAAAGTTCGAGAAACTTTCTCGAGTGCTGTGTTTGTCCATTGTTTTGCTCATAAATTAAATTTAGTTTTATCCCAGTCCCTCAATCACATTTAAGAGTGTAAAGCATTTTTCGTTACTTTAAGTGGCATGGCTGCTTTTTTTTCCAACTGAACAAAACGTACACAAGCTTTGGACTCAATTGTCCACAAAGTAGCTCCTACTAGGTGGAGCTATAATGGAAGACTTGTGTTAAAAGTGTTAAAACTATTTGAGAATATAATAGAAAATAATGAAACGTGGGACTCAGAAGCAATAAATAATTCGAGGGGGTTTTTGGACTGTTTGAAAAGAGATTTTAATTTTAATTATTTGTTGAACATATTTTCAGAAATATTTCCATTCTCAGACAATGTTTTTAATATATTACAAACTAAAATAAATGATATTGCTTTTTGCCTAAAAAAAGTGGATGATTTTAAGTCCATGTTAAGCCAAAAAAGAGATGACTTCGACCTATTTTGTGAGAAAACGATAACGTTAAATGTAGAGCCACAAGCCAAGCGTCTTCGAACAGACAAGGTGGGAGATGTTCAAACATCATACAGACGCCTCTTTTATGAAATAATCGATCAAATTCAGCAACAAATAAACTATAGATTTAACGGTTTAAATGATTTTAAATTCCTCGAGCTCTGCAATTTTGATGCATTTAAAGGAAAAACTTTTCCAGAAGATGCGTTTAAATCTCTTCTTCTTCATTATGGCCAGTTCTTCGAACGAGTGTTACTGCGATCTGAACTAAAAGTGATTTACGAAACTGATGACATTAGCGCAAAAAATAACGTTAAGGAACTAATGCACATTTTAAAGGACAAGAAGCTGGAAGATGCCTACACCAAAGTGTCGAAATTGTGTGAATTAGTATTGACAATACTTGCCACAAGTTCATCAGTAGAACGCAATTTTTCAACACTTAAACGTATATAAAATTTCGTGAGAAATTCAACGGGGCAGGAGCATTGACGTTTTTATGATGACGTCATTGACGAATTTGCAAAAAATTATCGAATAATCGAATTACATTACAAATAGGTAAGTTTCTAGAAATTGCTTCCCTTCCTTAAAATTTCACCGCACTCCCCTGGTTCACTTCATCTTTTTTATAAATGTTTCCTATTAATTGCCAAAGGTATTTTTAATCGTAAAAGCAAAGTTATTTTACCAGTATAAGTTAAGAAATGAAATTGTTTATTTTCTTTCAATTTCTTCTCTAGTAGGATAAAAAGCACTGATGCTTATATATATTTTTTTGTTCTAGGAGCGCGCGAAAAGTGTTTTGCGTTTCGCACTAACGCCTTTGAAAGAAATTTTTCACACTAGGATCATTAAAGCTATTTTTCCTATGAACGTGTGGAAAGTAAGCACTTTCCACACGCATGTTAGTGTGGAAAATTAGGTTTTGCCGTACTAATGCGGAAAATAATTTACTTTCCGCACTAGTGCTTGAAAAAATCAAATTATTTTTCAACATTATTTTTATTTGAAAAATTATTAAAAAACCCACTTAACAAAAAGAAGCAATTTCTCATCTAGATTTGTAATTCTTCATAATCCTAAAAATTTTAAAAATTCGTCTCATTATTTATATTATAATTTTGACTTACATCCTATTATAATCTCATATCATTCTAGTTACCTTAATGCTAGTTACAATTGTTTCAATACTAGTATGTCGCTTTCGATAACACCAAAAAGCAATAACAACCCATTTATGTGTGTGTGCGTGACTTAGTTTGCGTAGTTATTTGTAATTTTGTGCTTGTAAAAGGCGGTTTCATCACTGAACATGCAAGATATAGACGAAGATGTATTTCCTGATATTTTGGAAGAAGCTGCAGCAGTCAGCTTACAGGTATTGCTCGAAAAAATCCTGCCATAGGTATGAAAAAGAATATATAAATAAATTAAAAACGATTTAATTGTCCCTCAGTGAAATTCAAACACGCTAATATATCATCAACATACATATACCAATTACTAAAGGAATACTAGGAATTCTAGTTTCTAAATGGTTCATAAACATCTGGGCAGAAATTAGATATAAAGGATTTCCCATTATAAAACCTTCCTTACATACATTATATCATTAAATTGAAAATAATTTTGATTCAGACAAATCGATGAGCTTTCCAAAATATCTTGTATATACATTAGATAAAGTTTTAAGTTTTTAGGAATGGTTACATTTTTTATTTTACTTATTAAATGAAAGACATTTTTTATACTGTTTATAATTCCAAGTAGCACAGAACTGATATTTTTCGATGCACAAGATTTATTTCCGAGTATATAATTACGAGAAATATTTAATGCGGAAAAAATTAAGTATATTAAAAATATGGAATTAAACATAAAAATAACAACATATTATTAAATAATCAGTTGGACCTAATTTTTTATGAATGCATGTTTTTATACTTTTTATGAACGCATGTTAGTATATGGCTTTAAAAAAAGCTAATACTAACTAATACTAAATACGTTGGGAAAACTACCCCAGAAAGTAGCAACTTTCTTAAATCTACTAAATCAGTCATCATATACTAGACATTGTTTTCGACAAACATCTGGCTCTTTATTGGCTGACGCTGGTGCATCTGTGGATGTTTTTAAAAAGCATGTAGTATGGAAGTCGGAAGCCGTCGCCGAGGGTTACGTCGAAAACTCCATAAATATTGAAAAAACTATAGCCGAAAAAATGTTTGCACATGGTTATGTAAACACATTCCAAACAGGAGCTTCAAAAAACTCTTCCAGGCAAGGTTCTGACGAAGTATGAAGTTATTGAACATATTGTCGACGAAACAAATCGATTATTTAAAATTGTAAATTGTACTAATGTAAACGTTGAAGGCAGAGATAACGCTTTCGGTTGACGTATATTCCTTCGTATATTAGACTTATATTACCCTTGAAACATTAACAACTATAAGGCCACTATTAAAAAATGAAATTTTTGACAGGTTTGTAGAAAAAATAAATTAAGTGGGCATTCTAAAGATCAATGTTTTCTTTTTTTTGCTTTTTAAAATTTATTTTCGTCAAGTAACGGCTAACTCTGCTCAATGGGCAAATAGATAATACATGTTTATCACTTAATTCCTACTGTCCAATATGTAGAACGTATAAATGAAAACAGTTCTCATCGAAAACGTTATTAAATTAATCAATTCAAAATTCGGCAACAATTCGAAATACCTTTTATACCTCTACTCAAACCAGGTGACATTTCATTATCAGTTATATTGAAAACCGATCTCATTCAGGACTTTTTGGATTCGAAAAAAATTGATTGATGATCGAACTCATCTCAATAACCATTAGAAAAACAAAGGAACAAGTTCTCGAATACACACGATCAAGTAGATAGACTCGTGTTTTCTGGTACTTGTCACCACAATAATACTTTAGGTTTTTTTGATGTTCTAGATAGTACCCACACAAAAAGTTTCTTTGAATATTGAAAGTGATACCCATGTTAAGGAATCTATATTTCAACCAGTGTCAGATTTCATATCATAAAGGATTGAGGAGGTTCGGTTTGGTGACATTATTTCTTGGAATAAAGTTATTCTATGAGCTACGAGGGGGGTTTTAGAAGTAGCCATACACTTTTCTTTCATTTATAATATGGATTATGAATTATATAAGACCATAAAACTTCTAAATCTGGTAGAGCCCGTTTAAAATATAAACAGAAACCCTTTACATAGTGACAAATTTTAAATCATATTAAATATACTATACAATATATAACTTCAGTGGCGTGCCGAGTTTTTAGGGGCCCTGCCGCAAGACTTTTTTTGGGGGCCCCCTGTATAATTTCTTCAAAAAAATAAGTAAACAAAAAATGTCATAAATTTATTGACAAATATCATAATATGAAATAAAAAATAACTCTAGTAAAAGAAAGAAATAAAAACAAGAACCAACGATATGCATTTTGAATTCAATAAATATAGGTAAGTAAGTAGTAAACACTAAACAAAAATTAACTAAATATTAAAAAATAATAACTATACTCTGGTTCAAGCAAAACTAAAAATTAATAAAAAACAAAGAGTACAAGAATCGTTTTCTTTGGCGGTAGACTAGACTTCTTTGTTGTTGTATCGACTAGATAAATACTTATCAACTAGTTCGTCAATGTTTACTTTTCTAGCCCATTTTTATTTAATTTCAACTTTGAAAATGATCTTTCCGATTGAGCTGAGGTTACGGGAGGGACAAGAAATAATTGGAATGTAGGACACAGTTCTGGTATACTACTTAACAATAATTAATTTTTTTCGAAAATATAATTTGCGAATTCACGAGTTGTATTAAGGTTTTTAATGTTTAAGTTTATCTGAATTAGTTAAGTTGCTACTCGAGAAGTTAAATCATTTGAATATTTTGCCACTAATAACTGAGTTTTTTCCAAAATCATTTAATTTAACCAATTTGAGGATTTAGAATTGACAATGTTGAATCAATTGTTTTAAACGCAATTAATCTTTTATCCAGCTGACTTACATTACTTACATACTTATTACATCTAAATACGCATTAGGTACTGTCACTTCCTAATGTTTCTTAGGGTTTATATATTACGTTATCTTATTGTTATCATTTCCAATGTATCCGATGGTTGCAAAAATTGCAAAATCCGTGACTTTTTGTAACTATGAAAAAATATTTTATTTGCATACACTGTTTAATTTGGGGGCTCCCTAGTAGCTGAGGCCCCCCGCGTCGCGGATCTTGCGGGCCCTTTAGGCACGCCCCTTAATTCTGAAAATTATGATTTTATTTTTCAAAATACGTTTTAGTTTTAACTTGTTTTTATCAAACAAATTTCCCTCTTTGGTTTAGTTAAAAGTTAGTGCTAATGAATGCTAAGAAATTACCACTTATTTCTTGGCAACGTTTTACTTTTTGAATGTTTGCGTCTAAAAACTTTATCATTCGAAGTAAAAAAAAAATATATAAAAATTATCAATTCACTAAAAAGTAAAAAAATAATATTATGTTCCACATTGTATATTGACTTAATAAAGTTAATCACAAACAGATATTTATATATTGACTGTGACATATATACCACATTAAATAGACTGCTTACCGGATGTTAGTCAAAATTTCAATGTGAAATAAAATATTATTTTACTTCAAACAAATCGACATAGTGAAAAATAAAAAATATTATTAAAAAAACTGATTATCAAATTTAAGTCAAATTTTTACGTTTACATAGGAATGGGTAACATTTTGGTATTTGTAGCAAAACAAAAACTACTTGTTAGATTAATTTCAAATTTTGTGCAAGCATTAAGGTAATATAGAGAGATAAACTGGTAACATTTTGGTAAACATCCAGTACGGTGAAATAAAGTGGCGGCCTAGTGAAATATTAAAAAAATTAATACTAAACAAACTGCTTATCCAATGTATCTTAACTTTTTCACAAAAATCGGATATTATGCATTCTTACACTTTTTGTAAAAATTTAATATATATAACCAGGGTGATGGAACAAAATGGCGCCTTTATAAAATAAAATGTTTTTAATCGAAAAACAAATTTCCCTCTTTGGATTACATATCTTCACGTTTTAGCGTTCCTAAATTCCAAAAAAAAAATTTTATCAATTCCGTCGGTCCATCTGTCAGTTCGCGGCTGAGCTTAAAAACTGCTTACCGGATGTTAGTCAAAACTTAAGGGTGATATGAGGATGATCTCGCATTAATTGGTAATCCAGTATGCCCAAACAAATAGGCGACATAGTGAAAAATAAAAAATATTATTAAAAAAACTGATTATCAAATTTAAGTCAAATTTTGCACAAAAATTAAGTGTTACATAGGAATGAACTGGTAACATTTTGGTATTTGGTAGCAAAACAAAAACTACTTATTAGATTAGTTTCAAATTTTGTGCAAGCATTAAAGTAATATAGAGAGATAAACTGGTAAAATTGTGGTACGAATTTTAGATGGCAAAACAAAATGGCGGCAAAAATATTTTTTTTTAAATCAACGTAAAAAAATTCTTATTCAATTGACTTTACATTTTGCAGCAAAATTAAGTGCGATATTAACATGCATTCTTACACTTTTTGAAGATTTGGTGAACGTAATATATATTATCTCCGGATAGCTCACTTAAAAACAGTTAAAAATTGCATTAGTTTTCTGGTGACATTTTCATTTGTTTAATATTTTATATGTGACCACTTTAGAAAAATAATCAATTATTAAACCAAAATATTAAACATATCGCGAGGAGTAATTTTGATGTAAAAATACATAAAAAATACAGGGTTAGACTAGGCCAATTAGCAAGACAGAGTTAATGACTCAATTTTCATTATATCAGACATATTGCAACATAATAATCTTGGTATTATTGAATGAAAGCTAAGCGGCTTTGGTTAATTAAAAAATCATGAGTCTTGAGATTGGACCTTGTCAAATTAGAGTTACTACCCGATATTTCGCCTTTCATTGTATGAAGCATCAAGGGATCCTTATTCCACGAGATCTGAACACTGAATAATAAAAGTGTTCAGATATTGTGGAGTAAAGATCCTTGAAGATGCATCGTGCATTCGAAGACAAAACGTCGGATAGTAATTTCAATTTGACATGGTCTAATTCCTAGAACCATTATAACTTAACCTTTATACTCGCCTAGTAGATTTATTTAAAGCTTTCATTACATCTACATTTCTTCTTCCAAAGAACTATTTTTGAACAAACCTTGAGGGAAGCTATGTGATCTTCTCTATCAACTGTGGTAGCTAATGTATTTATAGAAGCCTTGAAAATAATGCTTTAACATCCATTCCATCAAAATCAAAACACTGGTTAAGACATGTAGAAGACAATTTTGTTATTTAGCAGCATGGGCAGAAAGATCTTGTTTAGAACACCTTAATCAAAAACAGCAAAAGTATTTGTTTTAAAAAAGATGCCGCATTGGGACATTATGTGTAATTAAATGCAACATTTCCATCACCATCCAGAACAAAAGCAATCGGTTATTAACTCACTAGTATTTAGAACACTTTTGATTTCTGATCAAGAATCTCTGACATCGAAAAGACGGAAACTGACCGAAGATTTGAGAAGGAATGGCTATTACACTGAAGATATTATTCATTCAGTTAAAAAATAAAGTGATCCAATTCCGCAAAAGCAGAATGATAAGGAGTCACCATTACTGCCGCACAATCCAAAAACATAGTAAGTCGACATACCATAAAATTAAATTTTTGCCACCAATTGACTCAGCGTAAAAAGATCTACCTGGTGATACTTCTAACATTTTTCTATCCTAAATATATTTTATATTAGTTATATTAAGTTACTATTTATATAAGTTATATTAAGTTACTATTTAACCCCTTAGCTAATTTTTAGAACAATATATTAAATTTACAAATCTATAATACAGTATATTCATTTTACCAAGAGACTAATAAGTCGATATACTAATATGCCTCTATCCATTAATGTAAGTTACCATAACAGTTTAATTTATATTAAAATAGTAAAACCAAGTAAGTCTTTGGTCTGGCGTCATTTCTTTATGCAACAACTAAGGAGCATTGTCTCATGTGATTTTTCGATGTCAAACGTATTGTCTGTATTCTCGTTTCGTTATTTATTTAATGTGCCTTAACCTTCTTATAATTCAATTTCGAATTTGCGCGAGAGACGAATCGTTTTGCCAAAGCTGTGACCACGTAAGGTCCGATAATATACAGATGAAACACAAAAACAACATTGTTTGTGGTTGTCAAATGGTCGGTGGGAACTTTTAAGTACCAAGCGTAAATTATAACTGGAATAAATAAATATGCTAAATTATACCTTGTATATAATATTATATATAATATTGTATATAATATTACTGTTAATAATAATATAATAATAATACAAATTATAATAAAGTAAGTGTCCCTATTTTCGGCAGTATCTCAATTCTCGGCAGTTTCTAAAATCTTTATCATATATTGGCAACAACACTGATGGAGTGGAGCAATGGAGTGGTCTCAGAAAATGTGTAAGCAGTCGTTTCACGCATGCGTTTTGCACGTTGATTGATTGATGAACATAAATGAACTTGCACCTTAGCCTTATATTTTGAATGTAAATTATGTAGATTGTAACAGGGACTTAATACGTATATTAGCATGTAGAACTAATGATAAGCTCTCCGCTAAAACATGCCTTTTGAAAAAATTATATTTGCGTACGATCAAAAGATCTATACATTTTTTAATGCCCTTATTTCGTGAACGGTTTTAAGAACAGATTTACTTGATATAAATTAAAAATAATACCTGACAGAGATTGGGTTAAAAACATGCTCAAGATAGGGTCATTTATATATGTAATAAAATGTATTTCAGGCAAAGATAAAAAACATGTACAAGAGTATTGAATAATTAAAACGGTCAAATAAATATAGGATATAAAACAATGTTAAGCTCTTTTCTAAAAAACAGAAAATATAACATTTTGTTATACTATTTTAGAACTTAAGGGTGCCGTTAGTCGTATTACTGCCGAAGTCTAAGCTACTTCAATGGCATATTTTATTAGTTTTTATTTTCTTGTTGGTTGTAACAAGTATAATTTTTATTTGTATGATATTTTCAATTTATTCATTTTATTAATTATTTTTTGCTAAAAATGACTTTATTACTTTTTATTTTAATAATTCTAAAGAAAAATTTATCTTTTTAAGGTAAATTATGTATGGTTCCTACCAGAATATATATATATATATATATATATATATATATATATATATATATATATATATATATATATATATATATATATATATATATATATATATATATATATATATATATATATATATATATATATATATATATATATATATATATATATATATATATATATATATATATATATATATATATATATATATATATTTCGTTAAATAAATATACAAAATGTGTTCTGTAATTTTTCATTGATTTATTCAATATAGGTACTGAACATATGCCGAAAAGGGGGACAGCTCTGTGGCGTCAACAGATCCTAGATATGCCGTAATTAGATACAGTAGACTTTTTTGCTATTGATATCGAATAATATTAATACGAAAATAATGTGGATTAATAAAATCAAATTCAAATGATTTCAATTAATTTACAATTACTATGGTTATAATTATTAACATAGAAAAACATATTACTTAAAAACAGCATATATAAAGTCTAAAGTAAGCTAAAATTGAATAGACATATCGCTTAATTTGCCGAAAGTAGGGACACTTACCTTGAAATATTATCCGCTTATTCTATAATAATAATAAATATTTTGTATTAATGTAAAGTAAAAACTGAGATATTTGCTATATACTGCAATATTTTCGTGCAAATACAGACACGATGTAACAGATTAGTGTATAACCTTTCTGCGTATTTTAGATAGATTTTATTCACATTTTGGAGGTTTTTCAAAAAATGTTATTAACAATAATACGCTAAGATATTTTTTTACATGTTTGTTAATTTAAATAACCCATCTTTCTATTTAAGAATACAAAATATGTTATATATGGGTAACAATAAACTATTTGTGAAGACCATCATTTTAATTAAAAACTAAAAACTTATTCTCCAAAAGTGGACCGACTTACTACGTTTTTAGATTGCATGGCAGATATGGTAGTGTTGTTATTCCCTACATACTTGTTACCACAGACAAAATGGGACATCGGCGGTCTAACATATTACAACCTTCAATTTATATAAGATTGGCCAATGCTTGCGATCACCGAAAGATGTTGCAAGTTTTTAAACAGAAGAAGTGTATTAAATTACTTGCTCTCGTGGAGAAGGGTGTGTGGCAGAAACAGGACACTCGATATCCACTAGACTTAGAAAACATGAGTTCAAATTATTCAACCTGCTGTATCTGAAGACCAGCATACCACTAGACACACAAATGTAAAAAAACCTAAGGTTCCAGCGTCGGTTCCAGGACAGGATAAACACAAAATTAGAGAATGTATTGAACTTTTTATACATACATAAAACTTCAATAGAGATACCTACAGGTTATGGTTCACATTACATGTGAAAATTAATCTTAAAACATATAAAAGTCCGCTCATCTAATGTTTAAATCTCATAGAGTGATGATCCATTTCATTCCATTCAAACGTCGGATAGTAATTCTAATTTGACACACTTTAATAATAGGAACCATGATTTCTTAATACAATTAAACCCTTGGAAATTATTTTCGGAGACATAAGTTTACCTCATCAGTTGAAGCATGTTGAATACTGATATGTGGAATTTTCTTACAGTCAAATCAATATTTATAGCATTCATATTCCTGCCACATTTTTTTTAAGGTATATATGTAAGTGCCTTTCGACTGATGATTACAATATATCGAATTTTTACCCAGCCGGAATGGGCGACCTGAAAACAAGACCAATAAGGCTTTGTCTTTATACAACTGTTGCATTTCAGTGTATTCGAAGACAAAACAAAATCTCAGCAGAATCTATTGTGCAAGTTAGGTCATAAATTTCACCTGTACAATCCAAACTGACCCGTTTTCGAAAAGATACAAGTTACCATTTTGCTGTAATCAGCTATGTTCCTTATTTTTGATATTTATATTAACACAATGTAAGCTGCTTTTTATTATAATTTTTGCACTAGAGTGAAAGGTAGTATTTCTTCTTGACAAAATTTATTTGTTTAATGAATTTATAAAAAGTAAATTATTGTATTAAATTTATACAAACCTTGCATAATTTACATTTACACTTTCTCTACTAACTCATCCAGAACGAACCTACGTACTTGATTATATCAATATTTTTCTTCTTGGGTCCCATGGTTCTCAATAAAAAAAATTGGCCTTTCTGATGTAAAAAATGCACTTTTCTTTGTTCAAAGATTAAAAACAACTATTTAAATAAAAACAGTTTTCGCTTTTAAAAAGCTATTTTACTCTTATAGGATCCTGCAAATTATATATATATATATATATATATATATATATATATATATATATATATATATATAGTGTGGGCCCATCAAAACGAAACAAGGCCAATATTTCACATACCATATCACCATATATTTCACATACTATATATCACCAACCTTGTCACTTTCACCCCCTCACGGGGGTGAGTTCCAACCCCAAAATCTTAAATAGGAATAGGGGTTGAGTGATATCTTAAAGGCAATCAATATCTCTTTTCAACACATCTTATTTTTTCCAATTTGATGCATGCAGGTTTTGAAAAAATAAGGGTCGAGCAATAAAAAAAAAAACATTGCTGGGTGAAAAAATGTTGAGATCCGCTGATTTTTATATCGAGAAAAAAGTTTTTTTCACTTATTTTCAAATCTGTCTTTAACCTCCTGCAGGGGTAAGCTGCAACCCTTAGAATATTAGATGGGATTAAAGATCAAGTGATACCTAATTTCAAATGTCAATAAATTCTCTTTTCAAGGCCTAGCAATTTTTAAAAGTTAGAAAGTTAATAAGTCAACAGTGATAAAACTGGAAATTTGTATCGATTTTTACGTTAATTTTATGTAATGATATTGTTTTTCTGGAAAAAATATTTATTTTTGAACTTTGAGCTTTACGGTATGCGTATGGTTTACAAAGAAATATGAGACACAAGATGTAAATTTTGTTTATTCATTGTTCATAATAATAAGGGCTGAAGACCTCCTGCATCCATACAATAATAGAGATTTCTCGGACATAGAAAAAGGGGGTTAAGTCAGGTGATCTTGCAGGCCACTCTATTGCTCTTCTTCGGCGGATCCATCTACCAGGTCCGATTTAAATATTCACAAACAGCATGGGTATAATGAGGATGTGCACCGTCCTGTGAAAATGTCAACTCATTGGCATTGTAATTGTTATTATTTTCAAGTGTTTCTGTCAGTGTAGGATCGATAGCATCTTCTAATAAATTGTAGATTCCTTTCTCCATTTAGAATTTCTGGGAGAAAAAAAGGACCGATTAAACAATCCCCATAAATTTCAATCCTCAACTTTATTTGTTCAGGATGTTGAGTGTAAACCTCATGGAATAGATGTGGATTTCCATCAGACTAATATAGACAGTTATGACGATTAACAGTCCCATTTAATTCCAATGGGGTTCCGCCGTATTTTGCAGTTGCTGTTAGAAATTATTTAAAAACGACATTTCCCGGATGCTGGATTGGGCGAAGGGGGGCCGTTAAGTAGCCTCCAAGGTCACCGGATTTAAATCCGCTTGACTTTTTCCTTGGGGGTCACCTAAAAACGACTGTATACAAAATGAAGCCCGAGAACCTTAAAGTTCTAATGGGAAGGATTAGAGCTGAAATGGAAGGAATACCCACGGAAGGGCTCCAAAACACTATCCGAGAAATTACTGACCATTTAGGATGCCGTCAAGCTGTAGAAAGACAACATTTTTAACATCCTATTAATCGTTACATTATTTTAGTGTTAGTTTTTTAATTCCTAATTTGAAAATGTATTTTTAAAAATATTTAATAAATTTAACATTTAACGGATCAAGATAAAAGTGTGCAATTTTGGAGTTCTACTAAGGATAATACAAGGAATAAATTACGCTTAAAAAAACATATCATTTGATTTGAAAAAAAAAGTTAGGTTAGTTTGCTGAAAAACTAAAAATCTGACAACATTGCGGTATGCACCAAAGAGTCGGGAGAATTCGGTAATGTCTAGCCACTACATATGGTTCAGATCGGTTGAGTGGTTTTTGAGATATTTGGCCGATTTCAGACATCTGACTAACCTTGTATATATATATATATATATATATATATATATATATATATATATTCATTTTTATTTGTTTTCAGTTTTACCCACGCACATTACATGCTTTCGCCAAAATCCTTATGGGTTTTAGCCAGAACTCTCCAATAGGTGGAGCCATGTATTATGCTTGGCTCGTAGAATTTTTCTACTTTCATTGTCGTTTCCATTTTTGGTTGTGTCACACTGATGATCCTATATTTGAGATCTCCCTGGATACAAGCCCGTCTGATGAGGGTAAAAGCCCAGAAATCGCAGGAGGGTTATCCTTTGTCATAATCGAAAGCAATGTCGTGTCGTAGGCTCTTTTCGTGCAAAAATGATACATTTTTGCTTCATTACTGTCGTTCTGAAAAGAACAGTTTTCCGGACGTTTCGCCAACATCACATTTGGCATTTTGGAAGCTTTCTTTCTCGCGTCCGAATAGAAACTGTCTATGGAAACAACACACACACACACACACACACACACACACGGCAGTACAAACTGTCGTTCTGAAAAGAACATGAAACGTTTCGCCAAAATCACACACACACACACACATTTTTCCATGCGTATATATATATATATATATATATATATATATATATATATATATATATATATATAAATGAGTCACAGAGAAAATTTGTTTCGTTTTTTTTTAATGAACTAAATTTAAAATTACTGGAATTATCATATTTGAATGAGTACATATTTATATTTATAAGTAGATCAATGAATATATTTGAGTCTTAACAAATACATTAGTTATATTTCTGGAAATCTTAGTTTATCAAAGTATCAATATGAGAAAAATTCAGGAACATACCCTTTCCATTGTTTTTTAAAACAAACAGGACATTCGTATAAAATAAAATTTATATTGCAGAACCTAAAATGGCTACTGCGAAAGCCTTCTCTGATACCTTTTCAAGATAAAGACATTTTTGTAAGCTTCGCCCGCGAAAAAGCGAAAAAAAGAAGTGGTTCTGAATAAATCCGTCCTACTTTCGTGGTGTAGCTTTTGTGTTGCATTGGTTTCTTATCTCGATATTCTTCTTAAAACATAAGCCAAATATGTCTTCGTTTACATTCCCACAGTCACACATTTGGTCACATATTCTGAGGTACCTAATTTATTATGACTTCGTAACAATTTTATACATAAATAGGATTTGTATATAAAATGTAATACTTGATGGAAATCCATTATACACTCAATAAAACGTCTGTAACTTTAATTTTCCCCTAATTACATTAAACCATGGCAATTGTTTCGACACACAGTGTCTTGATGAAATTTATATTTTAAGTTTCTGTTACAGTAAGGTATTTAAATATGCATCTTTTAAAAACAAGGCAATAAAAATATCGAAATTTACAAGTAATAAAAGTAATAAAGGTTTAACAATGGACAATTATACAAATCTACCTGATCGTTTAGTGATAGCCCAGATGTTCTTAATTTATGAATTTCCATACTTTCTAGGAAATTGAGTTTCTTAAATTTTACTTCAGAATCAAGAATTTTAAAATTTTCATCAAATATGTGTGATTCGTTTAGTAGATGAGTTGCGTAATGTGAATTATTTAATTTTTTTTATAACTACTTTTATATTATTTTATTCTTTTTTTAAAACATCTGCTGATTTGGCCAATACACATTTTAGGTACGAACCACACTTTAGCATGTAAACTCCTATTTGTTATTTTTGCTTTGAGTGAGTTTGTTATTTTTATTATTTTCCCTAACGCATTGTTCCTCATAAAACTGATTTTTTACCCGTTTCTTGCGGATTACTTTATCTACAGTATCTGCTTTGTATCCGTTGTTAATTGCTATCTGTTTAATTAAATTTAGCTCTTTATTGTATTTTTCATGTGATAAAGGTACGTTTAGAAGTCTGTGAATAAATGAGTTTGAAGCTGACATTTTTTTGTGAGTAAATTAATAAATTTATTTTTTTCTATTCTTATTTCTATAACTTAATTCTTGGATGTATAATATTTATAAGGGAACAAAGTTAATTGTCGTTCTGAACCTGTTGTTGAGTAACCGAACCCAAATTCACAGACGCCACGGAATTGTTTTGGGGAAATTTCAAATTGAAGAAAACCGATATTCCTAAATGTATAATAAGTCTGGCAACGATGCTTTTTATTTGACAAATTCTGTATGGATGTCATTTGTTTTGGCGGTACACATTTAAGAGTTATTTTTATGAAAATATGACTTTTTACCTTTTTAAGAACAGTTTTCTTTAATTCCATACCTATAATGATTAATAAAAGTGTTTAGATGAGATGGATTAATTTTTTTTTGAATGTATTTGCCAAGGATATTATTGCCATTATTTCAAGAAAAACAATTGAATCCCTATAAAATGAATTGTGATAGCTTCAATACTATATTTTTAATAATTATGTTTCACTTTAACTTTTCGTTTTTTGTCTTATATTTGCGTAAATATCTATAAGTAACCGTTAATAAATATATTATTTAATTAAATGTTTAATGCTTGATGTATAACTCACGTAAAATAATTTTAAAGTCCTGAGGATGATTTTATATAGGTTCAAACGTTGACTAGAATGAAAATATGAACTTCTAGAGAGTTTTTATTGGTCATTTCCAACCAATCCTCCCGTACAAAATATCCTCAAGTTTTAGATATCAACAAACAGAAAGAACCAGATAACATGGGATTCTTAGAAACAATCAAACGTGATTATGGCCAAAACGTGTGTAACGACATGAAGATATGGGCGAATACGAACAAACAAATATCTTCTACATCACAAATAACTTCTTACAACAAAATTTTGAAACAATTAGGAAAAAACAAAAAATAAACTAAACTTGTTATTATTAGAACAAACTAAGAACTGAATTAGGCATGAAAAAGAAAAATGGTTTATTAATTTGACGGGTACAACGTTTCCAGATAATGTATAAAATTTACTTTCTTTAGGCGAAAAACTTAATACTTATACATGTAAAAATATTCCGATAGAAACAGTCATTATTGACAGAGAATACATATTAGAACATAACAAAGAGGAAAAAAAAAGGACTGAACTAAGAAACAAGGTTTTAACATCATTACCAACTACATTCAGATAAAAAATAATAAACGTAGGGATGAAGAAAACACAAAAGTATTTTTAAAACAAAATACTGGTATTCTAATTCTTAGAGCAGATAAAGGTAATAGTACCGAAACAGATTATCTCGAAAAAAGTACTGAATTATTATCAGACCAAAATACTTATTTACCTATACAAAAAGACCCTACGATAACAATTCAAAATAAATTAAATAAAGTAATATATAAACTAGTTAAATCAACATCTTTTACCAAAGATGAGAGAAAAAAATTAAAATGTAACAACGGCACTTTTCCTAAAATTTACTTTCAATCAAAAATACATAAAAACAATTTTCGCCTTAAATCAATAGTAAGTTCTCAACTTACAGTTTGACAAAATATCTCTCAAAAATTAATAAATTTTGCTTTTGAAAAAGATGAATATCGTACATAAAACTCTTTCGAAGTTGTGTCATTTCTGCAAAATTTTCAAGTGCCAAGTGGCTATGTTTTGGTATCATTGGATGCAGTGTCTCTGCTTACCAATTTACCAACGGACCTTGCAGTTGATATCTTAAGTCGCAAGTGGGTTAGGATACAGGACCCCTATAAATTATTATTTAATAAAATTTACATTTGATAGCAGCTATTTTAGGTATGGGCAATTGCTTGTCACCAAGTTGCTCGGATGTCATCATGTCTCACCTACAAAAAATTTATATAAAAAAATTACCGTTTAACTTACCATTTTTTAAACGATACGTTGATGATATAATAACTTGCGTGCCATTTGACCAAATAGATACGGCTTGCTTTAACAACTTCCATCCGCGAATTCAATTAACTGTTGAAAAAGAAAACAATAAGTCAATACATTTCCTGAACCTAATGCTAATAAGAACTGATGACAACATAATCAAAACTGACTAGTACCATTAAACAACCTTCTCCGAAAAAGAAATAACTTCAACTTACAACATGCATTCAAACAAAACACTGACATAATACATAACTTGAAGGACAGAGCACTAAAATTGTCACATCCAGACTTTCTCAACAAAAACCTGCTTAATATTAAAACATATCTATACAAAAATGGCTATCCAAATAAACTGATTACTAAAATTTTAAATAAATCTCCTCAAATAAATAACCAATTCTACTTTATTTTTTTAAATGCAACACCCTGTATATTTATAGAATACTACCTTTTTAAAAATACATAATGGTATGCACTTTTTTTTAGAAACACGCAAAGAAATTAGAATTTTCTGAAATTAAATGCATAATTTAATAGTAGGCCATGAATAAAAATAATAAACAATTGAAAGTTACATATTGCTAACGAAGAATTGGATACCTTGCATACGGGTATCTTTTTATATAAAAATACCTATTGACTTTTTTAATAACAGTAAGTTTATAACAACAGTTTTATAGCATAAAGTAATAATATAACAAACACAAAATAATAACATTATTAAAAAAAAAGAAAAAATAAAATTTTAAAGGTGATGTTTAAATTGACGACCATTTTCTGTAATGCAAAATTGGCACATTTTTGTAATTCTTTGATTAGCTTTAAAAGAACCATTGGTTTTATTTGTAGATTTCGAAAGGCTAAATGAATTGCCTCTCTGCTATGCCGTCATATCGTGTTTTTATACCGGGTGATTCATGAGGAAATGTCAATACTTCAAGTACATATATAGGACCAAAAAATAAACATAAAAGTCTATATAAATAAGTGTCCGCAAGGCCTTAGTTCTCGAGATACAGGGTGTTAAAGTTTTTATTTAATTTTCCTATTTTTTAAATAAAATCTATGATAATGTAAATAATGGAGTGAAAATTGATATACGGAGGTTTTTTGGTATGACAAATTCAAATCTAATATTAGTATTGCTCTTACTTGTAGGTGGCGTCACCTACATGTCTTTCTACTTCTTCGAACAATCACAACTTTTTGGTACAGTCTTGTATTACATCTTTGAGCAAAACAAATTATTCCCTTGCCATTTCTACGTCAAAAAGGTATTCCTGTTAAAAGTGGATACGAGCAACCCTTTTCGAGATATTTGGATTTAAAACAGTTTCGGCGCATGTGATTTTTTTTATCAAATTTACATAAAGTATGTAAAAATGGAAGTGTGCCTTGCCTGACAGAACAACTGCTGGTTGGTGTTCTCATCGTTTTTCCTATTACTTAGCAATAGCAATGTCAGTTAATAATAAGATCATATTTTGTCACTGTCAATTTCTGTTCATAACTTTTATTATCTGACAATAATCATTTAAGAAACTTTAGATCTAAATACGTCATTATGCCTGTGATATTCTCGCATCGTGAATATGCAGATATGATATTCGTCTATGGCTTCTGCAATGGGGTCGCAATTCAAGCAGTCGCGGAGTACCAGCGTCGTTTTTTCCAGATAGAAGGGTGCCAGATAGAAGACTTTTTCAACAAGTTTTCTCTACTGCTGGAGAATCTGGGATGTTTCCAAGTGCGAAAATTGTATCTGAAAGGGAATCGGGATCCAACGTTGAAGTAGAAGAGGCTATACTCAATGCCGTCGAAAATGATCCAAGCATAAGCACTAGGCGGATTGCAGATACTTATCAAATTACACAATTGTCTGCTTGGAGAAATCTTCACATTAATTGTTTATACCCATTTCATTTACAACGGGTTCAACATTTGCAGGAGAGTGATTTTGAGTTGAGAATGCAATTCTGTAACTGGATTAATGAAGATCGAAGGTTGTATAGGTATGTTTTGTTCTCTGATGAAACACAGTTCACGCGTGATGGTATAAATAATCTTCACAATGAACACCGGTGGTGCTACGAAAATCCTCACGCTACAGTAGAACATAATTTCCAACATAAATTTAGCATTAATGTGTGGTGTGAAATGTTAAATGGTCATTTAATTGGTCCATTTATAATCGACGGTAGCCTTACAGGAGACAGATATTTAAACTTTCTCGAAAATCACTTGCGAAATCTATTAAAAGATGTTCCCCTTAATGTAAGACAAAACATGTATTTGCAGCATGATAAAGCCCCTGCACACTACAGTTTACTTGTAAGAGATTTTTTAAACCAAAACTTTCCAAACCGATGGATTGGTCGAGAAGGTCCGTTTAATTGGCCACCTAGATCGCCAGACCTTAATCCTTTGGATTATTGTCTTTGGGGATGGTTCAAATCACTGGTATATTCCACTAAAGTAAATACAAGAGAAGCATTATTGGATCGGATAACAAAAAAAATTAAATACCTTTTGTTTAGTTTATGTCTGAGACACTGAATACACACCTCAAAAAATGTGTTGGTCTTTCATTTCAAAGCTTTTGTGCCAAGATGCGTTTAAATTTGGACAAAATAACAAACTTTTAAAATTTTGCGATAAAAAATTACATGCGCCGAAATTGTTTTAAATCCAAATATCTCGAAAACGGTTGCTCGTATCTACTTTTAACAGGTATACCTTTTTGACGTAGAAATGGCAAGGGAATAATTTGTTTTACTCAAAAATGTAATATAAGACTGTACCAAAAAGTTGTGATTGTTCGAAGGAGTAGAAAGACATGTAGGTGGCGCCCCCTATAAGTAAGAGCAATACTAATATTAGATTCGAATTTGTCATACCAAAAAACCCCCGTATATCAATTTTCACTTCATTATTTACATTATCATAGATTTTATTTAAAAAATAGGAAAATTAAATAAAAACTTTAACACCCTGTATCTCGAGAACTAAGGCCTTGCGGACACTTATTTATATAGACTTTTATGTTAATTTTTTAGTCCTGAATATGTACCTGAAGTATTGACATTTCCTCATGAATCACCCTGTATACTTCATTTTGTATATAAAAAAAAATCTAAAATTGAGAGATCTGGAGATCGTGGAGGCCATCTAACATGTCCATCGGTACCTATCCATCTTTGAGGAAAAATATTATCAAGAAATTCTCTTAAGAGCCTAGAGTTGTAACTTAGGGCACCATCTTGCTGTAAGTAAACAGCATTATATTGGGCTAATGAAATATTTTCTAGCAGTTCTGGAATAACTTCCTCAAAGATTTCTAGGTATCTACGTGCTGTAAGACCTTCTTCAAAAATCCTATGAACTATATGTCTGCTCAAAATAAAGTATGACACTTCAACTCCAAGGCGTCCTTGTTGTGCCCTGTCAAACATTAAATGCTGATTTTCACTATGCCAGTTCCTGGTATTGTGACGATGAAAAATTCCCGCACTTGAAAAAAGTATTCGTCTGACCAGATAAAAAGTCAGTTAAATAAATTGTTAGCATCGACTTGTCGCAAATACCACTGGCAAAACTGTGCTCGGCGCTCGGCATCGCCAGGATGCAATTGTAGCACTATATTAAATTTGTATGGATGATACTTATATTTCTTCAAGATCCTCTGACCGTCAGTTTTTGGCACACTAATTTTCTTCTCAATTTTTCTACGTGAAGACGAAGGTGTTGCTTCTATAAATCCCAAAACATCTGTCTCTTTTCTTTCAACAAATGATCCGTACTCAACTAAATTTGCTTTTAATAAACGAACAAATACCTCAAAAAACGGTTGCCTTCTTTCTGAACGTCTAACAAGCAGAAACTTATAATGATAATACATATTTTTATAGCCATAGTAGCTTACTTACCTTTGGAAATATAATTCCGAGGCTTCTTCAGAATTTTCATTACTCTGTATAAAACATACCAGCATATCATATTTTTCATCATTTCCATACGCTGCCATTGTTCGAGGAAATTGATAAATATCAGTTAAATAAAAATACCAAAATAACGTTTACAAACCAAAAGTCGATCCAAAAACCGATGAGATTGACAAATATTTGACATTTATCATAAACACTAGCCATAGCCTACCATTAAATTATGCATTTAATTTCAGAAAATTGTCATTTATTTGCGTGCTTCTGAGAAAAAGTCCGCTTTAGTTAAGGGCATCCTTAGTTTCACGAAAAAGTAGTACACTGTCGCGAAAATCTCAACTTTATGTCTGTCGAAAATAACGGAGATACCCCGCAAAAGTACCCAAAATAGAACACCCTGTACAAGGTATTCCGTAATTAGTTGTTTTTTTGTTTTACTACAAGTCATCCAAAACACCGCCCTTTCATTTTAAGCAAGCAATCTGACCGGTAAAAATAATACAGAATAACCAAACTAATTACTCATTGTTTGCTGCAAATAATACCTTAATTGTAATAATGTTTAATGAGAACCATATTCCCACAGTTTACGTGGAAGTGTTCGGAATACAGTTCAAGATAAATACGGCGGGTGTAATAAATTAGAGGGGCCGGAGAGCCGAAAAATGATGATGACTGTCAAAATCTCGCTGTCAACGAGGGTCAGTGCAGAAGTTACGCAAAGTCATCGTCTTCGAGATTTTTTTAAGCATGATGAATGATAGTAGTTGCTACTGCAGCAGGTATTTTGGAGTTTCTGTGATTAAATGATTAGGCTTAGGGAGACCTATGAGAAATTCTTTAGATAAAAGAAGGTAGACTCTTCGGTGGAAAAGTTTTGTTTCTTCTATATATTCTTTTTTGACGTTGCTTAGGTAGGAAACAGCAATTGATGTATTTTAAAATATAAAAATTCTGTTACCCATATATTTTCAATTAGTTATTTAGTTTATTTAAATAATTTATTACAACAGCTACTATAACGTATTCACCTTCCTTCCAAAAGACTGTGATTTTTCCTTGGGAATAAGCTTCAATATTAAAAGAAAATCAGATTGTTAAAAAAGTAAACTTAACAAAAGTTCACTTCTGAGTGATATGTTGTCACCTTTCTTCTTACAGCCTGCGCCGTCTCTGCCAAAGGCTGTTTCATAGAAAAAAGTGCTCGACTCTGCGGGAGGAGGATTCTTTTATGAAACAACGATGAAAATTAACAAGTGCAGTTTTCTAAGATGACATGCGTTTATTCCGAATTATTTGGTTAATTTTGTGGTAATAAAAAGACACAATATAATATAAATAATATTTATTTATTATTATAAAATTTTCAAATTTATGTATAATTATTTAGTTTATAGTAACGCTGAGGCAATTACTAAATTTGGCTAGTTATATAGTTACTGATTTTCACACAGTGTTCTATCACCATCCTGTCGGGTAACTCTACGAGTTGGATTTTTCCAAATTTACATATCACACACTTTATAAAAGAAAGTTAATAGAATCTTTATTAATAGGGTGTTATTATTGAAAGCGACATATTTTGAATATATAATCAGTTTTAGTTCATAATTTCACTCACATGAATTATGATAAACATATTTACTCTCTTCTTTCTTGTAAATATCAATTTATCACTCTGAGAACACTTGAACTATTAGAAAGTTTAAGTTTACATAACTTTTGGTTTTCATCTATCCAAGCTGCTTTTCTTTATGTTTGCTTGGTATGGAACGTTAAACAGACATTTTGCTTATGGTTTTTCCTTATTTTAAGCCCATTAGTAATCTGAAACAAAATTGAACATTATAACTTTGCATTTAAATATAACCTTTAGAATATCGAGACTTTTATGTAAATTATATTTTACATACATCAATATGTTTTATTCATAATTCATTGGATTACATTTTGTAAAGTATTTTCAACTTCTCTAAATTAAGACAAAAGAAATTTGTTTTTGTTTTGTTTACGAATATTCGGAATTTGCCTGCCTTTTTCTTCTGTCACTATGGTTTCATTGGTTTCTTATTTTTCGGCATCCAGCCAGCTTTGACAATGTCTGGTTTTTGTATTTCAGTTACGATTTTGGTTCTGCTCAGGGGCAGTTCGCCAGTTCTATTCGGGGGACACCGAATATTATCGGGTTGTTACTCTCTTATACTAGTGACGCCAGCACTGAACTCCACTGTAATTATTATTTTATTTTATGGCATTAGGATAGCATAAGTCTGAAGTGAGGAAGAATGATGGAGGGGAATGTCAAACTTCTTCGAATTTTCTGGAACTGATTTTCTCGCCCCTTTCTATTGGCTCTCCTTAGAGGTGCAACATGTGTCCGGCTTTATAAAAGTGCCTTAATGGACCAATTTTTTAAAGTACTAAAAGTATGTCATGAGTAATTTCTTTTAAAGTGCAGTGCCGTTGAAAGCCTAAGGCCTATTTACGGACATCATCTGGCCCCAAATTTTGGTTTCGTTTTGTTTGGTTCCACATTTGATCAACCACGTGAATGGCGTCCTGAATTTTGTTTTGGCTGTCGGTCCTCGCGAAGCCTTTCTAGATGTCTGGAAATTCCCTTTGTTGGTGACCGTTGACGTCGAAGGAGCCCTCTGGATGACTAGAGGTAAGGCAAACAATCGTTTGTAAGGTTTCAGGATAAGAATTCAAGATATGGTTTTGGGATATAGTTACAAGTTTATGGTGTAATTTTTGGGGTACATAAATCAAGAGTTCTACAATGGTTTTGGAGTTCCTTGCTGTAAGAGTACGAGGAATTAATTCTTAATTTTTATATTTATAAATTTTATATAAGGTAGCAGAAAGGAAGTTAGTAACCCATTTTTTGTAAAACAGCCTTGGCGAAATACTTTATACTTATATAAGTTTTTCCTTGCGGCAGTATGGTAAAAGAAAATTCATGAATTTTTGATTCCCTGTGCGCTATTTAATTTAATTTTCATATTTACATATTTGTGTCATGACATTTCGCCAGATGTTCATGGGCTGGTATAATGGTAATAACGTTCTATCACATTTCACTTATTTGATATATTTTATATATATTTCACATTTTCTTGATTTATTTTTTTTATATCTTAATGTTAATTGAATTTTTGAATGTAAGCTAAATTTCACATGTCAAAAATTATTTTATAAAACAACTCTTAAAAAAATCAAAAGATCAAGGTGATCATTAAAATTTGACGGTCTGCACTTTATATAGTCTTTTATTGAAAAGTCCTCCTAATTGAGTCACAGTCAGTTAGGTGGCCCCCCATTTTAATTTCGAGAACCTGCAACCTGCAACCTACAGCTCTCCGAAAAGATGACTGGCTGCCGTTCGCATGTATTGGTAAGTTCGTAAGGACTTTACGCCATAATATTAACGCATTTTATTTGTGATAATTTATATTAGAGTTATTATAATTTATAATGTATTGACAAGCCTGGTTTGAATTACTTACCTGTATATAGAAGTACTGTTATTTGACGTAGAAAAGGATTCATGCTGCAACCTAGGGCCAATTTCTGATCTTCTCATCATATCTGTAATTGTTTGATGGTTCTCCATCCTTATCATCCAACCCAACTTTTTCAATTTGTTCTGTAGTTCACTTTGCCATTTCAATCTTGCCAATAAGGCTGTCCTTTTTTCTGTCCTACTGCTTCTTTTCCAATACTGAGTTAGAAAGAGTCTTTCGTTTTTAATATCTACACGTTTTGCTTTAAGTAAGAAAATAACCTGATTGGACAAAGCTTCGGATTGTTTCTGTTAATTACTACCATTTGCAGGAAGCACATTGTTTAGATCTATCATTCGTAAAAATTGGATTGTAATCAATTGGATTGTAATTCTTCCCGTTTTTTGGCTAATACTATCGAATTTTTCTTTAAAGAAATATTGTTGTGCCGTTACTCCTACACCACCTCGCCATGTCCACTCATATGAACGCACAAAAACTAATTTCTTTTGCGAGGGTGTTCTCATCACAATAATAATATTTAATAACTTTAGCTCTTTGTACATCAGAAAAGCAGAACTTACTTTTTCTTTATTTTCCTGTTTCTGCAAATCCTTCCGCTTAGCATCTCTTGCTTCTTTCGCCGATTTAAATTCGTGTTGCTCATCAGGATTTGTTTTGGCATTGTACTCCTTGAAGTAGTGATCCATCATCATTTTTGCCGTTAGATCCCATTTGGTATTTACAGTACTCTATAATCTTTTCCGTCTAGTTTTCTCATATTAAAGCGCAAGTCTTTAAATAATAAAGGCGAGCTGGGCAACTGGGGTATCCTGCTGAAAGCTGTAGCCTTTGGATGAACAAAACTCCATAAACCACTACCACCCAAACTACTTATTTTTCTTGGTGTTATACGGAATAATTTTTTCTAACTTTTTGCGTTGGTGAGTTTTAAGGTTTTGAAAATTGACATAATTAGCCAAGTCAAAATATTACATATAATATAATACATTTCAATTTTATATTTCACCATCTTAGGTTGAAAACATATATAATAAGGGCAAGAAAATTGTCAAAAACTTCTATCCAGGAATTATTAGTAAGCGTAACTTGGGCTGTAGTTACAGAGTCCAAGTAACAAGAATACAGGGTGATCCACTAAGAGTGGCGAACGGCTATATCTTTAAAACCATAGATCTTACAATTTTGGAATAAAAAATGTATTAACAAATATAACTATAAAAATTCACTAGAAAATATTTTTAAGTTCCTAATTGTGCCGCTAGGGGCGCAGGCGCAATGCTAATATACAAAATTATTTTCTACAAATATCAAGCCATAGTAGGTAAGAAATTACTTTCTATTATCTCTGCACAATCTCCTATAAATGTTGTATTAAGTTTCTTTTTTTAGTTACTATGGTAACGGCGTGGGGAAGTGTACAAAATGGCTTGTTTTAAAGGCATGTTTATTTTTATCCTCATTAAATAACGATTATCTTAAAATTAGTTCGTTCGTTTGCTAAAGGATGGCGCTTTCTTAAAAAAAAATATTCCAGCTTCGATTTCTCTAAAAAATTAAATCCAACCATTCACCGATTTTATCGGGGTTTTATAGCCTATTAATTAGTTAAAACAACTGCAAAAACCGAAAACCGTTTTCTCTTGTCGTTTAGAAATTTTTGCAAAAATAGTTAGAGTGTAATTATTCCATATTGGTCTTTTTATACATATCGAAATGTTGCATTTATTGTCAAGAGAGCCATGGACGACTACGAAATAAAACAAAAGATTACCAGCGCCATGTTTCTTTAAAATTCTGCATGTCAGTTTATGATAAGTTCCTAATTGTACAGCTAGGGGTTGCAGGAACTATGCTAATATACAAAATCATTGTTTTCTACAAATATCTTCAATGCAATGTGGGTCAGAAATTACTTTTATATTATCTCTGCCCAATCTTCTATTAATGTTGTATCAAGCATTTTTTCTGGATACCATGGTAACGCTGTAAGGAAGTGTAACAATCGAAAATACTGAAAGAGCTCTAACTTCGGTTCGCATTGACCGAATTTAACAAACTGTGGCTTGTTTTAAAGACATTTTTATCCTCATTAAACATCCTTAAAAATGATCTTAAAATTAGTTCATTCTTTTGATAAAAGAGGGCGCTTTGTTGGAAAAAATGTTCTAGCTTCGATTTTTAAATTAAATTAAATGCAGCCATTCATCCATTTTACCAGTCGTTTTATAGCATATTAATTAGGGAAAACAAAAGAAAAACCAAAGACCGTTTTCTCTTATCGTTTAGGAATTATCGCAAAAACAGTCAAGAGAATGTAATTTAATATTGGCTTTTCCGTTTTTCGAAGTTTTTATTGCCAATGCTATGAACAATTACGAAATAAAACAGAAAAATCAATAATACAATTATATTCATGTGCCGAAATAAAAAAATACTAACAATACTAACAGTATTTATCAATGTTCAAATTGTTTTCCGTCGTTTGAAATACAAAGATTCAGACGTCTTCTAGTTGAAAATACAGCTGCTTCTATTTCAGCTTAAGGTAAACTATTCAGCGCATTTCTAATTCAAATGATCATGTCTTCTCTACTAGTCGGTCGAATTTTATAAACGATGTCTTTAATTCTACCCCATAAATAAAAGTCCAAGCATGTTAAGTCAGGAGACCTGGCCGGCCAGGCAAATATACTTCCCCTGCCAATCCCACTGATCAGGAAAATTTTCATCAAATAATAAGACGTGAATATTAAGCTGGGCATCCATCCAGCTGTAACCACATGTTTCTTCTCACAAATAGAGGAACATTTTCTAGCAATCCGGGTAATTCAAAATTAAAAAATTTAAGGTACATTTCCCCTGTCAAAGTACCTTCAAAAATATACGGACCGATAATCATTCCGTTGAACATTAACTGTCCATAGATGTTGATTATCAACTTCAAGCATCCAACGTGGATTTGTTTCTGACCAATAATGCATGTTGTGCAGGTTTACTTTACCAGTCTTGGTAAATGACGCCTCATCCGTCCACAATATTTGAGATAAAAACTGAGGATTATCTCTTATCATATTTCTTAACTAACAACAATAGTTTAAACTATTATCAAAATCAGCATTACTTAAGGCTTGGTGTAGTACTATATGGTAAGGATGTAATTTTTAATCTACAAGGATTCTTTTCACTGTACCGTAAGAAACCCCTAAATCTGTCACAATTTCTCTTATGCTAATCTAGGGTTCTGCGTGAACATATGCTAATACATTAATAACTTATTCTCGAATGGTGAATTCTCTCAGGATAGCGCCTAGCGTACTCCCTCGAACATGCAGAATTTTAAACAGGCGCTGGTAATCTTTTGTTTTATTTCGTAGTCGTCCATGGCCCTCGTGGCAATAAATGCAACATTTCGATATATATAAAAAGGCCAATATGGAATAATTACACTCTCTGACTATTTTTGCGATAATTTCTAAACGACAAGAGAAAATGGTTTTTGGCTTTTGCAGTTGTTTTAACTAATTACTAGGCTATAAAACCGCGATAAAATCGATGAATGGTTGTATTTAATTTTTTAGAGAAATTGAAGCTAGAACATTTTTTCCAAGGAAGCGCCCACCTTTAACAAACGAACCAACTAATTTTAAGATTATTTATAACGTTATTTAATGAGGATAAAAATGCCTTTAAAACAAGCCATAGTTTATTAAATTTGGTTCACGCGAACCGAAGTTATAGCTCTTTCACTATTTTTAATTATTACACTTCCCCACCGGTTACCATAGTAACTAGAAAAAAATACTTAATTCAACATTTATAGGAGATTGTGTAGAGATAATAAAAAAGTAATTTCTGACCTACATTGCCTTGAAGATATTTGTAGAAAATAAGGATTTTGTATATTAGCATAGCGCCTGCGCCCCCTAGCGGTACAATTAGGAACTTAAAAATATTTTCTAGTGAATTCTTATAGTCATATTGTTAATACATTTTTTATTACAAAGTTTTATAATGTATGGTTTTGAAGATACAGCCGCTCGCCACCCTTAGTGGATCATCCTGTATAAGCAATCCGACGACACCATTTGAGAGGAGCTATGGTTAACGAAGATACCAACTTTACCGGCCAGCATTTTGTTCTAGGTACAGATAAATCCATTCATGGGCTCGCACATGCTTCGTCACGAGAAATGATAATATAACCCACAAGTGCCAACTTTTCGAAGATTTTGTGAAAACGAAAATTATCAAATTGGAGAGTATTGCCCCCTAGAGGAAGTTTTGGAGAACTTCAAGAGTAGATGCAAATTCCGGCAATATATTGCAAAGAAGTCTGCCAAATGCCAAACACTGGCAGAAATACTACAATAGATAACTATTTTACATCCATTCTACTGACTCGAGATTTACTTGCTATGAATACAATAGTAGGAGCATTAAGGAAGAACAAAAGAATGATACCCTCAGTATTAAAACTTAAAAATGCCAGCTCCATATAACAGGTTTAGTTTTCGGAACGATACAGTTTTGGTTTCCGAACTAAAACCAAACAAGAATGTTTTGTTATTATCAACGTTTCATTCAAGCGATACTATTGATCCTGAAACTGGTGAATTGCAAGTGTTAGAAATACTAATTTTTATATAATTTTTTTATAATAAATAAAAAAGAGGGGTCGACTTAGTTGATGAAATAAAATCCAATTACTCAGTCTCTAGGTTCAATTGTCGATGGCCTTTCCGGTTTTTGCATTATTGGAAGTGGCAGGTATTAGTGTCAATATTGTCAATAAAAGAAAGACAGCAGTTGAAAGCGCTTATGAGTAAAATGCTCTTGCGTGAGTAATGGCGTAAGTTTTTAATATGCCAGTGATGCAGGGTTATAGATAATCAACGAAGTAGTAATTGCAAAGAAAATTACTGAAGTCAAATTGATTTGCTTGCTTTAGAGTTACTATGGCGTTAATCACGCCCTTTTAGTCAAAAGTGAAAGTCAAAAATTGCTTTATTGTTTAAGATAAAATCTTGTTACAAAACCAAAGGTAGAAATATATAAACCAACAAGCAGTAAAAAAATATAAGTAAAAGTAGATAACAATGCATTTAAGAGAAGATTTAAATGTTTTAATATTATTCAAAGTTCTCACACTTTCTGGTAGGTGGTTGAATATCTTTCTACATGTATAGAATATTGAGCTTTGAACTCGTGTAGTGTGAGGTATGGGCAGTGGCAGAGCTTCAGTTTGTCTTGTATTATAATGATTATATATGTGTGATATATAATACAAGCTGTCTCGAAAATAAAAATACAAGTTAGAGTTAGGATTTTGCGATTAATAAATAGTGGTCTTCAAGAATCTCTACCACTTACCCCGCACATATACCTCACTGCCCTCTTTTGCAGAACAAAAACTGAGTTTATCAGATATTGGCTCGAATTACCCCACAAGCAGACCGAATAACGCAAATGGGATTCTATTAAGCCGAATATACTGATTTCGCAATGTGTTCATCGTTCGACACAACTCTCAAGGCATAACATTCCGATGCCAGACTATTTCATACTTTCAAAATATGATTCTTAAAGGTTAACTTAGTGCCTATGGCTACACCCAAAAATGTAATACTAGATTTTATCGAAATCTGTTCATTATCAAGATAGACATCCTCAAGCGAACACCCAAAATTCATAATGTTGGTCTTAGAAATGCTGAAAGAAAGGCGATTAGCATCACACTACCCTTTAATTTGTTCAACATCAATTGCGATTGCATGAGTGAGCCCCTCAGGATTCCCGAAAAGCCACAAAACTGAGATATCATCGGCAAAAATTGTGAATTCATCACCCTTGATTTTCAGTGACGCTAGATCATTTATATAGACAAGAAATAAAATTTGTCCTAGAAGAGAACCCTGAGGTACTCTTGAAATAATCTCTCGTTTAATAGAATCAACCTCATGCAACCTGACACTCTGACATTGTCCGGAGAGATAAAACCCAAACCAATGAAGAGCACTTCCCCTGAAACCATACCACTCTAGCTTCCGCAACAGTATTCCATGATACACGCAATCGAAAGCTTTAGTGAGATCACAAAAAACTGCCGCAGCCGCCTCACCCTCATTTATGTAAAGATACAGATTATCAAGAAATGCAAAAATTGTATCTCCTGTACTTCTACCACTCTGAAAACCAAATTAATCAACAGTTAAGATTTTGTGCTTCTCTAAGTACGAAGTAACTTTTTTTTTTACAAGTTTTTCAACTACTTTAGCAATCGTAGGTAATAAAAAGATTGGTCTGAAATTTGCTGGAGTAGTCACATCCCCGCCCTTATGAATTGGAATGACAATCGCTTCCTTCAGAGATTCAGGAAAGATTCCTGCAGCGAAAGAGTCATTTACAGCCGTCACAAATGCGTTCAAAGTAGACTCTGGTAAAACTTCTAATACCCTCACCGACATTTCATCGCATCCTGAAAAATTTTTATTTTTAATATCGTCCTAATCTCCACCACGTCAGTTGGAGTAAGAAAAAACGAATCACATATAGGGAACGGCTTTAAAAACTATAATGGATTACACCTTGGCGATATCTGATTAGCGAGATTTTCGGCAATAGAGCAATAAAATTCATTAAATTCCTCAGGTCTTATATCGACATCAGATACATCATAACTACCAGAGTTGATTAACAATTTTCCAGCTCTCTTTTTGTTTATTGTTCGAAGATGAAATACGTGAATCATAATAGTTTTTTTTGCTATTTTTTTTCTGTATATGGATCTGTATTTATTAAAGTAGTTAACAAAGAAGTCACAAGTTATGAAATATTTCCGCAAAGAGTGTAGAGAGCGCAAATTTTTGCTGGAAACTTTAATGCCCCTTGTGATCCAAGGCTACCCTTTCTTGTTTTTAATGTTAACAACTGGAAATGACCGGTCAAAGACTTCTGTAATCCGACTATGGAATTCTTTTAGGGGGTCACCAGAAGAGACCACATCTAACCAGCCAATAGTCAAGCAGTTCTGAGGGAATTCTTTAAATTTTTTTTTCAGAATATCCTCCCCCTTCTCGTTTTTTGTGGAGCCTTCCGTACATCATAAGGTATGACACAGAACACCGCAGAGAGACCCGGATTCAAAGTAAAACAAGAGACATTACTGACACCCGAACACACATAATCTAAGATAGACAAAGAATGTTGGGTAATTCTTGTAGGGGAACCAACATGCATATTGAGATTAAAAGATTGAAATAAGTATTTCAGTGCAAGTGCATGACAATTATCCTTACAACCAAAATCTATATTACAATCACCTGCCAAAATAACATCAGACTGGGGACAAATCTGAAGCAACACACCCTCCAACCTTTCCAAAAACATACGTTCACTACATCGAGGGGGTCAGTATAAACAAATTATTTAAACATTTAACTTTTTACTCATGCTTATAGAGAATTTAAATTCTTTTTCGATAATCATACTATCAAATCTTGAAACAACCATGAATTTGCTCTGCTGTAAAAAGTTGTTATTCACAAAAATTAATGTACCCCCATGTTGAAAAGATTTTCTACGGTATAATGAGACTAGCGTATAATTTTGTAAATATATAGGCTCCTCACTCCTAAGCCATTGTTCTGTCAGTAAAACAATGTCAGGAAAGTTCTTATTTTCTAAAAAAACATAAGCAAAGCCTCCAGGATATTTGAAAACATACGTCATTCGATGGATTTATTAGAGTTGAAAATGAAAGAGTAAAAATTATATTTCTCTTATAACGGTTGTATGCGAAAGAAATTTTCCTCGACATTGGTAGAGCGGTTCGATAAATATCGAACGCTAAACTTTTCCAAAAATATACATTATTCTCTAATTTTGACGAGAAGTGTATATTAAATAACAAATTCTGCTTACGATTCACTGCCTATGGCCAGCCAAGGACTTCTACTTCGAAAATGATCTAAAACCACCCACAATTGATCCCTCATCAAATCGGCGACGAAAATGCAAGTCATACAAATTATATCAATCAGGCGCCACAAACCAGACTTGGAAAGCTGCCGACGTAGCTTGAATAGAACTGTCGAATTTCTAAGACTTTTTTTTACTTGAAGACGTTTACTGCCACATTATGTTGGCTTAGAGACGTGTGAAAGAATGCCGCGTGATGAAGAGATTATATTTGGAAAAATAGAGGGATGATAAATTGTTGTGATGTTAAAGACCCTTTTTGTTGGGAAGAAATATGTTGCGCTTTATATAAACAAGCATCTTGTTACGGTAAGAAGGAACTTTTGGTGTATGGGGTAAGGATTAAGGATAATATTGTTCATCTTTAAGAACAGTAATATTTCTTGTTGAATTGAAATGCTGAAGAACAAACTATACATTTTTTGTCGCAATTTCCTATCATAACTTTGTTGTTAGTACCGTTTCATTATTTTTTAGTAAAAATTCTGATAGAGTGATGATTTCTAAGAAAAAAAGGTATCTACATTTAATTCTATTAAAAAAATCGTTTTCGAAATATTTGAATTTTAATATTTTATTGCAAGTCAAAGAATATTTAAACACTAAAACCGAAATATCATAGTTTAATAACGAATAATGCATTTATCACTTCAACAATTGGACAAAATCTCCTTTTTTTACTTTTATGCATTTTCTTAATTTACCAAATAGCGCCTTTCTTGGAATAAAGTTCTCTGTTTATTCCTGATAACACTGGTGACATCTTGAATTGTTTGCAATAGTTGCTCCCGTGTCCGAATTTCTTCTGTTTACACAAAATATTTAATATAACCCCAAAAGAAGAGATCCACAGAATTAAGATCCGGGCTACGCGGCGGCCATGGAAATTCACTGCCACGACCAAACCATTTGTGAGGCAACTATTCATCTAAAAAATTCCAAGTCCAAAGCTTGTGTACGTTTTGTTGAATATAAAAAAAATGTCCATGCCACTTAAATAACGTAAATAATGTTACAATAATTAAAATTAAAATCTCGTCGAACTATTTATTGCTTTTGAGTCACTCATTATTTTCTATTATATTCTCAAATAGTTCAATCAGTGATTTACGATTTTCAGATACTGTTAACACAAGTCTTCCATTATAGTTCAACCTAGTAGGAGCTACTTTGGGCAATCGTTTGTGGACAATGGAGTCCAAAGCTTGTGTACGTTTTGTTGACTTGGAAAAAAAATGAGCCATGCCACTTAAAGTAAGTTTTCAGCATCGTAGCTAATTTTTTCTCTTCATTAATTTCTTTAGTAACGTTATAAACTACGGTATACAATGCATCTGCTGTACGATTTTCGGACACATTCTTAAAATCTAAAAATCGCTCTTGAATACTTCCGTCTGTTTTAACATAGCGAATTATTAAATAAATGGCTAAAATTAGTGATATCAGTTGTTTCGTCCAGAACGATAGCAATGAACCGCGCATCGCCAAACTCCTGCTAATTCTTTTTGAATAGTGGTTGCAACAGCAGAAATTAAATCATTCTGGATTCGATTCGACTAAATGGATTTTTAAGCAATCATTATATTTAGCCATTAAACTAAGTAAATGTTGAAAATTTCCTCTATTTGAAGAAACCCTTGTTTCAAGAAGTCTTCTTAATATTTGCCTATTTTTGTCGATTAGTTAATTGTGTTAGCTGTGACTAATTTCCAACTGTTTATTAAGGGCGTGTTCAATTCTTTTATGACGACCTGTTAACGCGCTTTGGACATAATGTGTCTTTTTACAGCTTTATGGAAATCGTTTAAATTGGAAAAACCAGTTTTATTCCAGAGACCTTTTTCATTTTCAAAAAGAAAACATGGCCAACAACAATAATTTACTTATATTTTCACACCCTGTTAGCCATTTAAATTGTTCGTATTGTTTTTCGGGATAAAAATGTCTAATACAGTTTTTTATTTTTGTGGTTACATTTTTCGTAGGCGGTTTTGCCCTTGCTTTGGAAATTATTTGAAGCTTATCAGCGAAGTTTAATGTTGAAAATACCTTTATTATTAAGACACACGCCACCATTCACACACTCTTCTTACTAAATTCTCCAACATTTTCAACGTTATTACCGACAGCCGAAGATGACGGTATTTGCATATCCACGTCCGTATTTTTGTCTTCCATATCGCAACATGCACGCCGCGACGTACGTATCACACAACACACGGATAGCTGTTCAAACAAAGAACCTACTCCAACGATAGCTTCCGCCACTACTTAAAACACGCGATTGAAATGCAAAAATTGCAAACAGCCGGTGGAAAGTTTAATAACTTCTGGCTCGATGCACAGGAAATCAAGCATACAAGACTTGGCTGCAGAGAAGCTAGCGGTCCGCATAGGTTCTATTCGATATTCTATTGTAGCTGGGTTGGAGTCAAGGCTGCATTTATTATATGCTTGATAATTAAGATAATATTTTAGCATTTTTAATATAAACTAAATTAATGGTTTCCTATTTCAAAAATTACATTTTAGAAGATGTTTTGCAATTTTTTTTGGGGAACCAACGCTTCCCTTGCTTCCATAGACTGCACTCCCCTGACCACATGTTTGTCGTAAATTTAAAAGAACATCGCCGGGTAGATTCAGCAAATCATTTTGTAGAAACTGCAAGTACTGGTAACTATTTCTCAAAAGGTTCGATAGTAAAATCAGCAATTATGCCACATCAAATATTGATAGAAAATTCCTGCTGAAAATGCCTTTCTTTGGTTAAGTGTGGATTTTCCAGTTCCCACATATGGTTATTTCGCCAATTAAATACACCTCGTCGAGTGAAGGTTGCCTCGTTCTCGTGAGAATGGTTCTATTGATAAACGTTGGATCCTGATTGTGTTGATAAAGTAGATATTGACAAAACTGAAGCTTAGACAGTAGACCGGTTGATAGTAGGTGTTGAACGGGATTGAAATAATATGGGTATAGTTTTTCAGTGTGTAAAACCGATATCCTTTTTACGTGAGTATCATTCGCCAAATGTCTTGTATTTATATCTGAATTTTGACCTGCTCGTACTAAAACTCTTCTTCTTGTCTTGTTCTTGTTGTTTGTAATATTTTGACAGATTTTACACTTTCAGTCTAATTTAATATTAGTTGCATTAATCACATTCAAAATTCGAAGTTCTCTTTAACATGTATTCTGTGGAAGAAAAAATAGATACGCTTGAATGTTTTTTTAGCAAATTCGCGACACTTGAACTTAAGGATGTATTTAGATATGCTAAGAAATGAAATACAACTGCTAATAGAAAATGAAATGCCGCATGATGTCGCTACAGGGGGACAATTTTAGTGACTTTTTAAACCAACATTACAACTGGTGGATATGGAAAAATGGAGCTAACTCGCGGCCAGCTTGCAGTCTATACCTTACCCCCCTAGATTTTTATATATCATTTATGTCGGTCCGTCTGTCGGTCTGTTTGTCAGTTCATGGCATAACTTGAAAACTACTTCTTCTACCTATATGCCGTAACAAGATGGCGGTCTAGTGAAACATTAAAAAAAAATATTACTAAAAAAATTAATCATCTAATTTACAAGTGTTACACAGGAATGAATAAATCAAATATAGCAAAACAAAATGTGGTGTCCTTAAATGATTAAAAAAAACAACATGAAAAAAATACTTATAAAATTAACCTTTCAAGATAAAATTTTAAAAAAAATCTACGTTAAAAAATATATTCAATTGCCTTTTACTCTGCAGAAAAATGAAACTTGATATAGGGATAAACTGGTAAGAAGTCAACATGATGTAACATACTGGCGGTGTGTGTCAATATAAAAACTTATTGAATTGACTTGAAATTATACCCAAAAATCAAGTTTGGTATAGGTAAAAACTGGTAAAATATTGGTAGGAATTCATTATGATCGAACAAAATGGTGCTCAATAAAAATGTTTGGAAAGACAGTATACAGAGTTAGTAAAAAGAACCGGAAAATATCTCCAAAACCCCTTAAGTTGTGCTTGCAATATTTGGCATTTGAGAGTTTATGGCCATGCGGAATTGAAAAACAGAATCGGCATTGTTGCTAGATTTCCCAGTTTTGCGCTACAAGTAGTCATTTTCTTTTCTTTTTGCGTCTCAAGTTTAGTACCATCCTAGATTTTCAAAATTCTACCTTTACTGACTGCTGAGATAGTAACAGCGCATTTACAATAAAAAGTACTGAAACGCCTAAATACCTCTTAAACTGCTAAAGTTGTGCTTTCCAAGTTCGGTTGCGGGTTTCTCGGCATGCGAAATTGAAAATTGGTATCGGCACTGTTGCCAGATGTTTTAGTTTTGCGCTACATATAGTCTTTTTCTTGTCTTAAATAGAATAGCCCACTTATATTTATTGCATATAGTTCGCCGTTTCAAGTTTAGAAACATTCCAAATTTTCAAAATTCTATCTGTCCTAGTTGTTGAGGTATGACAACACCGCATTTATAGTAGAAAGTACCGGAACGCTTAAATAACTTCAAAATCAATAAAGTTGTGCTTACACAATTTGGCATTTGGGAGTTTTTAGACATGCAGAATTGAAAAATTGTATCGGCAGTATTGCCAGATTTTCCAGTTTTGCGCTACAGGTAAACATTTATTTTTTTTAAATAGAATGCCCTATTTAATTTTATTGCACTAAATTGTCCGTTTCAATTTTAGTGATATCCCAAATTTTCAAAATTTTATCTATACTAGTTGTTGTGATCCGACAACACCGCATTTACAGTAAGAAGTACGGGAACCCTTTAATATCATTAAAATTGCTAAAGTTGTGCTTACGAAATTCGGTAATTATGAATTTCTGGGGATGTATTGTATTTCCAAGTTTTGCGCTACATGTAGACTTATGTAATTTTAATTGTAATGCCCTATTTATTTTATTGAAACGAATGGCTTTTGAGTTATTAAGATGTTTTTCTTGTTAAGTGATCTTGGTGGGTTTCCACAAAGAAAAAAATAAAAGCATGATTATTTCTTAGTCCTGCGTACATCGAGAAAAGCAATTATTTCGAACCCATGTTACCATACGTTCGTTCTGGAAGAAGAAAACATAGCTTATTATTCCCTAAAAGGGAGAAATCCATTATTTAATTTGGTCTAGAGATAATCCTCATTGGATGGAAGAACTTCATACCCAATATCCTCAGAAAATTAATGTATGGGCTAAAAAAAAAAGTAAAAATATTATAGGCCCTTATTTCGTAGGTGTATGAACTGGTCAGAAGTATTCAGAGCTCCTCAGAGAACATATAGTTGCCGTTCAAGAAATTGGAAATGTGGGTGAAATCTGGTACCAACATGATGATGCTCCACCGCATTATTCAAGGGCAGTGGCGACGCGTGACTTTCTGAAGTGTTACCAAAACCAGATGTGAAAAATATTATTTAAAAAAAATTTATTTTGAACCTCTCAAATATAAGTTTTTGCTTAATTTAGGTATTTTATTTAAATTGTTTTGACATTATTTAAAGTCTTATGCTATAACTAATCCAAGCCTGTGGAATAAAATAGAACAATTAAAAATCAATATGTATAAACAATATAAATAATATATAAAACTAGCATCAAACAAACAATAAGAAAAACTAAATATACCATTCTACTACAAAAAGAACACAAACGAACAAAGTAGGAAAAACATATTTTCAAAATTATTGTTTATATTTCAACTCGATTCGGCGATTTTCTTTATTTGCAAAAATGTTAATAACAGAATCGTAAAAAGAAGGTTTTTTTCATTAATTCGTTTAAAAAGCGTTTCTCAATGGAAATTAAAAAAAGTGAGGACATTCGATCTTGCAATTGAGTATTTCTTTGACATGTCTTAATCCGTTTCATTGCTGAAAAACTTCTTTCAACGGATGCACCTGTAGCCGGAATTGTTAAAAATAAGTTTGCCAATTTAAAAGCTTTCGGAAATGCATTATCAGGCTCTGAAGATTTTAAATATTGATAAAATTCTTGCAAATTTTTTTAACATAATCTTGATCATTATGAAGAACTGTCAATTCGAGTTTTAACTTTACTGTATCAAATTTTTGTCCAAATAGCAAATAATTTTTGAAATTGTCAAAATCATATAGTGCCAGACATTCTAGATGCTTTAAATCAGAAAACCAGTTTTTAAGTTGAATAATCATGGTGTCAAAAATTTCAAGAAAAAGTCGTCGATAAGATGTCTCTTTGTTATTGTTAATATTTGTAATTCGTTGCCTCTTATTGGGTTTGGATACATCATCATTTACAAAGTTCTCTTGTTTTGACCACAGACCTTCAAAATTATTCCACTCTAATTGCAAAAAATCTAGAAATTCATTAACTTTTTTCGTGCAAAATCCCATGTCATGTAATTTTTTCTGTAAAATATAACAAAATTTCTGATTTTGGTAGAATAATCTGAAATAAATTTAAAAATCATAATTTTTAAATTTAATCATCAAATTCTTGCAATGTAATGTAAAAGTCTTTTGAACAAATTCGTGTCTCTCCATCCCATGCTGCAGTGTCAGTATGCATCTTTTTAAATAGTTCGAGAAGCTCTAAATGAATACAAGAAACCACCTCAACGAGTCTACCAGCTTAAATCCAGTTGGTTGCTGCTACTTTGGGCAAACGTTTTCGTACTAATTTATCTAAAGCACCAGCCCTGTTGGACGATTTTGAAAAAAATGCAACAAATCCTGATAACGTTTGAAAAAAAAATTTACACTCTTTATAGTATGTTCTACTGACTGCTGTAAAACCAAATTGAGTCTATGGGCATAACAATGAACAAAAATTGCATCTTGATACTTGTCTTTAACCAGTTTTTGTAGGCCGTTGTGATGCCCGCTCATTACTGCCGCACCATCATAAGTCTGAGCAATTAGTTTATTTCTGCACTGAAACTCATTTAACACACTGAACAAAATTTCCGACAACGGTCCTGCTGAACGCTCTTCACTAACTTTAACAAATTTCAAAAATCTCTCAGAAACATCACCGTCCTGGCAAACATATCTAAATACGACCGAAAGTTGCGATTGGTTTGAAACATCGGTGCATTCATCCAATATAATTTCTGATTTAATCTCGTCGATCATAAATGTAGATATAGCGTCAATAATATCGAAGAAGAAGAACTCCAAACTTCTGAAAACAACAGTTGACGTTTCTACATGTTGACAAAATGTTTGATCTTTTTTGGCAATTAATGTTAACAATTCCCTGTAATTACCTATTGTCAGAGTCATCCCCCTCAAAATGACCCCGAAACGGCAATTCTTGTTTGGCCAAAAAGCATACGGCGTCTATAAGTGTGCTAACGATATGTCTATTTTTTTTAACAGTTTCGTTATATTTAGCAATATCTGCCTTAAAAACTTGGTTGAGACAACTTTCGATCCTTATTTTGCTTATTAACTACACATCTTACATGTAACGGAGAAATTTCATGTCTCCTCTTTAGAACTCTAAAACTATTTAAATCGTTGACTCCACTGCTGGTCCACCCATTTTTTTCTGTAGAAAACAGAAGGCCATATACCAACTAAATTTAAAATTACGAACTACTTTTTTAAATCATTTAAAATAGATGCTGGTCTTCCATTTTCGATGATCTCCTTTTGTTCTTCAAAACTGTACAAGGAGAATGATTTTTCAAGTAGTTGATCGATTACGCAGCGGCACTCATCCATGATTAATTGTACGCACGATTAAAAATATTAGCATTACTAACCAGTAACCAAAACTAAAAATGGCAACAAGCGTACATATTATCGCGGCCCTCCCCCGCTCAGGCGGCTTCGACCGAAGCCGAACGAACTATCACGCGTATCCAGAAACAAAAGTGGTAACATCCACTCGAGTTAGAGCGAAATAGCTTCATTGGCCATCGCCTTATGAACGCTAAAAATGTAATATAGAGCGTATTATTTATTTACTGGGTTAATATTACATATGTGATGGTAAAAACAAATAATTTCACAGTAGTCATAAAATGTTTATTTCCTCCATTTTAACTGTTACCAATGGTAACAGTGGTTACATGGACGCTTCGCCACTGTTCAAGGGAAGCCACGCAGTTCCTAACCAACCAATTCCCGGGGAGGCTGATTGGAAGACGTGGTGCATTAGAGTGGCCACCTCGATCTCCTGATATGACTCCAATGGACTTCTTCTTGTGGGGTCATTTGAAGGATCGTGTACACAAGAATCTTTCAGAAACATTGTAACACATTCACACACACATGTAACACCGAATATATTGAGCAACGCAGTGCAAAAGTTTTAAGATCGACTTGAATACTGTCTGGCAAATAATCGGAACCATTTTCAACATTTTATCAAAAAATAGTGCCTTTAAAATAACTATTCTGTTAGGTTATTGTTGTTTTAGTCCGTTGACTTTTAAACACGCTTTAAGTATCTAACTTAGACCAGTCCCAAGCCTGGATAAAGTGTGAGGGAAAGTCGCCAATATCACCTGATAAAAAAATAACTTGCGATCTCATTGATTTCAATAAAAATAAATAGGGCATTCGAATTTTGTAAGCACAACTTTAGCAGTTTAAACGATACTTAGGCGTTCCGGTATTTTTAACTGTAAATGCCGTATTGTCGTATCTAAGCAACTAGTGCAGATAGAATTTTAAAAAATTTGAGACGGCCAATTTAGTGCAATAAAAAAATGGGATATAAATTTAAGATAAGGAAATGACTACTTGTAGCGCAAAACTGGAAAATCTGGCAACAGGGCAATTTTTCAATTCTATATGCCCAAAATCCCCCAAACCAAAGTTTACGGAATAAATATATTTATTATGTAAACTTTGCCCAAACTCCGAATTTTGTAAGTAGAACTTTAGTGATTTTGATGATATTAAAGGGTTTCCGTACTTTTTACTGTAAATGCGGTGTTGTCGTATCACAACAACTAGTATAAATCAAATTTTGAAAATTTGGGATATTTCTAAAATTGAGACGCACAATTTAGTGCACTAAAAATAAATAGGGCATTCTATTTAAGAAAAGAAAATGACTAGATACCTGTAGCGCAAAACTTGAAAATCTGGCAACAGTGCCGATACAATTTTTCAATTCTGCATATCTAAAAACTCCCAAATGCCAAATTTTGTAAGCACAGCTTTAGCGATTTTGAGGATATTTAAGCGTTCCGGTACTTTTTACTATAAATGCGTTGTTGTCATATCTGAACAACTAGAACAGATAGAATTTTGAAAATTTGGAATGTTTCTAAGCTTGAAACGGCCAATTATATGAAATTAATAAAAGTAGAACATTCTATTTAAGATAGAAAAAGACTATGTGTAGCGCAAAACTGAAAAATCTGACAACATGCCGATACCATTTTTCAAATTCGCGTGCCCAGAAACCCGCAAAGGCCGAATTTTGAAAGCACAACTTTAGCAGAGATATTTAGGCGTTCCAGTACTTTTTACTGTAAATGCGGTGTTGTCATATCTCAGCAATCAGTAAATATAGAATTTTGAAAATTTAGGATGGTACTAAACTTGAGACGGCCAATTTAATACCATAAAAATAAATAGGGCACTCCATTTAAGAAAAGAAATAGACTACTTGTAGCGCAAAACTGGGAAATCTGGCAACAGTGCCAAATGTTGCAAGCACAACTTTAGGGGTTTTGAAGATATTTAAGCGTTCCAGTTCTTTTTACTAACCATGTATATGTGTTCCTAAATGACTGTGTAGTAAACTAAATTAGGTTACATTTCACTATTCCTAATATGAGAAAACATTCATAACCAGGGAATTCCGGATAAAGGAAATGTACCGATTTTTTATAAAGCACTTCATAAGGCCTATGTATGTATTTATTTGTTATTAGAATCCCTATTTGGCAGATAAACTAAATTCTCAGAAAAAGTTCACTAAAAATTAATAGAGTAAAGTGACCAAATATGGAATACATGCTTAATATGGAATACTAATCCATTTCCAAAACGAGTAGCGCCATCTATCAACTGAATACTAAAATAATATCTAACGTGCATTGTTATATTGCTGCAAAGCTTTTATAGCCATATCTCAATTAGTGTACATCATACCTCCGTGAAACGTGTGCTGCTCCGAACGAAAACTTTTTAACTCGTAAGTATTTTTTATTTTCTAGCAAAATGTTTCGTTTGTATTGTTTTTTTTTAATTGCATGCTTGTCCTCTAACATCATCGTTTTCTTAATGTCTTGATTATTTGAGTTAATTTTATTTTTTTGCTAAAAAACACGAGGTTAGAATTGATATGGCAATACTGCCTAATATGGAATATCGTTAGTCCAATGTTACAAAGTTGTAAGCGCCACTTTTTCCAAAAATGGTATTTTGGGATTACTGAGTAGTATGTGCGTGTCTCTAGCTATTCTCGGAATAATAAAGTTGTATGTCGATGTTTTTTAGGTTAGACAACCAAGAATACATAAGGGTATGTTTTGAAACAAACAAGATAATAACACAAAGTTGTATGTGCTCACATACAATTTTGTTATTGCTATTAGAATGTGTGGATTAAGTTGCATAGTTGTATGTGTGTTTACATTTTTTTCTGCTACAGTACCGGCGTTTACGACCTGTTGACGCGTGTTTGAGTTTAGTTATTAGTTTTATTTGCACAAAATAGGTGGTTCAGTGACAAAAAATATAATAGTATTAGTGCTTCAAATCAACATGGATAGTTCTTCTGATAGTGAGGATAATCTAAAAACAATAATGATGCGAGAAAAACGACGCCCACACCAAAAAGACCAGTAAGTTTTTTTTAAGAAAAATTAAGATTTTTATGAAGTAAGACAGTAATGCTATTTTAGAATGGGAGAGGGTACTTCAAAAGGCACACAAAATGATATATTCGACAGCGATAATTATGATTCTGACGTAGATAAAGAATATTTGCCAGAATCGTCTACAGAATCTAGCAGGTTTGTTTGTAAATATAGTATTTAATAAAAATAACTATAATTAATTTTTGATTTGCTTTATATAGCCCAGAAGGAAACGATTTCCAAGAAGGTGAAGGTCATATTACAGCAGAAAATAGTCAGACCGAAGAAAAGAAAAAAACTCGCAAAAGAAGGAGGGACACAAAGTCTTGGAAGTGCAATATAAGAAAAAAAGCTCATGATGAAGGAAAAGAATACATATCAGCACGGAAAGAATTAATTCCTGCAAAACATGTGACAAACAAAAAGAACTGTTTAAATCGCTGTATTTACGAATGTCAGAAGTTTATTAGTGAAGAAGAAAGAGCCAACATTTTTCAACACTATTATACGCTTAATGAATTAGCAAAAAAATTATTTTTGATCTCCACTACCAAAAAGTTTTCTGTTCAACGGCATAGAAAAGGAAAAAATGCAGAAAACAGTCGTCGAAAATACACTTTTCATTACTTTTTCAACGTACGTGACCAGACGATTGAAGTTTGCAAGCTGTTTTATCTGGGGACCTTAAGTATAAGTCAAACTCCGATCTACAACGCACACTTAGGAAAGCAAGTTGAGTCGAATGCACCTAGACAAAGTCAGCAAGGAAAACATGTCAAACACAAAATTCCTTATGATGCTAAAAACTTGGTTAAAATGCACATCGAAAGTTTCCCCAAAGTAGAATCTCACTACTGTCGTGCAAATAGTAGTAGAGAGTACCTCGACTCAAACCTAAGTATTGCAAAAATGTATTTGCTCTATGTGGATTTTTTCATGTCAAAAAATAAACAACCTGTTAAAGAATCGTTCTACAGACATGTTTTTTGTAATGAATATAATCTTTTTTTCCATACGCCAAAAAAGGACAGATGTGACTTGTGTGAGGAAGTAAAATTATTGACAAAAGAAAATAGACTAACCGCTGAAAAAAATGAAGAATATTTAATGCATACCACAGACAAAACTGCTTGCAGAAATGAAAAAAATAATGACAGGGAAAATAAAAACACGGTCTTTTTGTGTTTTGACTTACAAAATGTTTTGTCATGCCCACGAGCAGAAATAAGTAGTTTTTACTACAGAAGCAAGTTTAATGTCTACAACCTGACAGCTAGGATAGCTGTCAGGTTGTAGCACTAAACAAGTATATTGTGCAATTTGGCATGAAATGTTTATGGGACGAACTGGCAATGATATTGCTAGTGCTGTAGTAACAATTTTGGAAAGGGTATTCAGTGATCATCCAGATATCTCCAATATAGTTTTATGGAGTGATAGTTGTGTTCCACAAAACCGGAATTCATTGATGTCATACGCTATAGCATTTTTTTTACAGAAGCATCCTAATATAGCTACTATTACAATGAAATTTTCAACACCTGGACATTCTTGTGTCCAGGAAATAGACAATGTGCATAGTTGTATCGAAAGAGTGCTCAAAAAAACCGAGTATTTCTCTTCAGTATCTTTGATTAGACTTCTATTAAAAGTCAACCTCAGAAAACCTTACTGCGTAATTCAAATGAACGCTAACCATTTTAGAGACTTCAAGACTTGTGCAGGACAACTTGATTATAAGAAAGTACCGTATTCCAAAGTTAAATCCTTAAGATTTTCACAAGCGTTTTTTGCATTGGAATATAAAACTTCTTTTATTGGTGAAAGCTGGATAAAAGTTAATCTGAAGTCCTCCACTCCTCGAACAAGAACAGCAACAGCGTCATCAATAGTGCCGATTCCAAAGCAAGCAGACATAAAGAATACTATATCCGCCGAAAAAATATCTGCTATTAAAGCAATGCTGACCCACATGCCCGAAGTTGATAGGCAGTATTACACCACTATTTTAAAATTGTGAATATCTTTTTTGTTTCGAACGTTTCATGTATTTAGTTAAGTTGGATTTGTAAGGGTAAAACCCGTTGGTTTCGTTAAAAAAAGAAAAGTATTTGATTTTTTCTAATTTAAATGTTTTAGTTAGTTAGAAAATGTAATCTGTATAAAACTACTGGTACGTTTCGTTACTTTAAGTACAACTTTAAGTGTTTTAGTTAGGTCAACCAAGTTGTATGTGTAGCAAAAATAAAGTTTTTAAATCTTGTTTAGAGAAACAAAATTGTATGTTATTTTTTAAATTGTCCTATTTTCCTTAAAAATTACTTTTAACTATTTTTTTCTATCGAATTCTTACTCAATTTTCGTAATTTAAGTATAAATTTAGTTTCATGATGATTTTAAAGTCAACTATGTTCCGTAGGAACCACAAAATTTTCAAATCTTTCTCCTGTAAAATTTGCTTTTATGTACTTACAACTGTGTAACTCTAGGCAAGCGATATGTAAATATTCCGAATATGGAATGTATTCCATATTAGGAATATTTGGCAATATTTCGCAGTAGGTCTTTCTAAAATGAATCAATGTTTCTTTGTAGAAAGAAAATGTCATTCAATTCGAAAAAACGAAAGTGTTGGACGGATGAAAGGATGTTGGCGGCAATTACAGCAGTACGAGAAAAGCAAATGGGCTACCTAAAAGCAGCCAAAGAATTTCAGGTACCCAGAACCACACTATTTCGTCTGTGTCAAAAAGAGGGCAGACCTGATGATATTTTACAAACCAAGTTAGGTAGGAAACCTGTGTTATCATCACAATTGGAAGACGAGCTCGAGAGGTACTTGCTGGAAATGGACAAGCATTATTTTGGGTTGACAAGAATGGATGTTAAGAGATTGGCTTATCAATTAGCAGTTTCAAACGGACTTAAACACACATTTTCGGAGCATATTCAGCGTGCTGGACAAAAATGGCTAAAGGCTTTTTTGCGGAGACATCCCAGGTTCACTATTAGAAAACCGACCGGAACTTCATTGGCACGGGCTCTTGGATTTACAAAGGAGAATGTGGACAGATTTTTTGATCTTCTGGAGACAATAATGGATGAGCATAACTATCCGCCAGATAGAGTTTTTAATACCGACGAAACTGGTTTAAGTATCGTACAATCCAGGTGTAGCGAAGTTGTTTCGCTAAAGGGGAAACGGCAGGTAGGAACGTTAACGTCTGCTGAGCGCGGCTCACTTGTCACTGCAATCTTATGTATGAGCGCTGGAGGTGTTTTTGTCCCCCCTTAATGATTTTTCCTAGGAAAAATATGAGCACCCTGCTCGAAAAAGGTGCTCCGCCAGGAACAATTTTTGCTTGCCATATAAGCGGCTGGATTCAAACTACAATTTTTACGGATTGGTTTAAACATTTTATTTTGAAAGTAAAACCATCAAAAGATGACCCTGTACTGTTGATTTTGGATGGACACAACACTCACACAAGAAACCTTGAATTTTTAAGGTTGGCAAAGGCAAACTACGTAACCGTTTTAAGTCTACCACCGCACACATCTCACAAAATGCAACCTTTGGACAAGTCTGTAATGGGTCCTCTCAAGACGTTTTACTCTGAAGAGATCCGCATTTTTATGAGACGGTATCAACGAGCAGTTACCCAGTTCGATGTTGCCGAAATTTTTGGTAGGGCCTACCTCAAAGTACAGAGTGGTGTATATGCCAAAAAAGGATTTGAGGCAACTGGTTTGTATCCTGTCAACCGAAATATATTTGACCAATCAGAATTTCTATCTATTGAGCTGGAACACGAGGAAAACGCCGGGGATGGTGCCAACATGGATCAACCTAATTATGTTTCTCCCAAAGCAATAATGCCAGTGCCAACACTTAAAAAAAAGACTGGAACTAGAGGGAGGAAACCAGGAAAAGCGGCTGTCATAACATCGTCTCCGTATCTCAAAGACTTGAAAATTTCAATATCCACAAGCGAAGAAAAGAAAATGAAAGTTACCAGAAATCTGGCAAAAGTGGATAACACAAAAAATAAAGAAAATAAAAAAATAAATTTAATTGAAGCAGGACCGAGTGGATTAGCGGTTACCAGAAAACAACAACGGAAACGTTTGTCTAGCTCATCAGATGATTCAGATAACATTCCTGATTTACATGATTCTTCTGATGATGATCGATCCAACGAATTACCCAAACAATCTCCGGACGATAACGACGTTGCCTGCATATATATATACTAGTGGAGAAACCTGGATCCAATGTATTTTGTGTAGTTATTGGGCACATGAAGATTGTTCAGGTGCATTGAGCGAATACTTTGTTTGTGATTTCTGCAAATGACTTTTATTTAGGCCTTGTTTAGAAAAGCTATTTTTAAGTAATTTTTTTTGATTTTTTGTTTTAACTTTGCTTATTTCCCGTTATATTTGGAAAGCAGATCATCTTTATGTATTATAGGACCATATTTGTTTGAAATAAACGTTAACTTCACATTGTTCATTTATTTAATAAGGTATTCCATATTTGGTCACTTTGCTCTACTGTTTTAGGGGGTTGCTTATATTTTTCCTATAAATGCTGGCGATAATAAATGGTTAATAGTTTCGAGAAAAACAACCTTTGGTGGAACATCAGGAAAACGAAAAAGTTCACAACAAATAACCTCGATACAGTAGTACAGTAGGTATTATAATTTCGGATTATAGTCTGCAGCAACAAATCAACTAGGACCCCCGATGCGGACACCCTTATATCTCATTACAAAAATCTCAACTTTCTAGCGGGCCATCAAAAACTCATATTAACGAATCCAATTTGCGGAGCAGCGAACATATTAAAAAGGCTCCAGCAACCCTTGACAATGACGTAACGTGGGTTCAAAACAAATGAAGCACGTTCGGATTTTCGGTGTGGTTGCGCTAATGAATGGTTTACGGAGGGCACGTGGCAGACACGTGCTACGTGCCACCGGTCGCCACGGGATCAGGAATAATGCCTCCGACAAGTGCTTTTAATGTGCGCAATGCCGTGTAATAGAGCCCCAAGTTTCTTTATTTTTTTTTGTTGGAACAATTGATTTCTCCGTTTCCCAGGGAATTTTATGTCTGTGGGGGTGTGTTTACTAAAATGCGGTCTCTTTTTTTACTGGCGATATGGTAAATATATGGAAATCGTGCTGTTATTTTTTATATTTATTTTTATTTTCAAACTAAATTGGACACGGATAAAGAAATGCATTATTAAGTACGTTATGAGATATAAAATGAGATATAGGAACATTATAAACATTGTTGTTAAGGTACGTTCTTGTAGCAAAATTTAGTATTAGCAATAACTTCAGTAAGAATAAGTATTTTGATTAGTTTATTGAAATCACCTGAGTAAAAATCACTAATAACAGGGCGATTTCTTATTACTAATGATGAAAAAAAAACTAAAATGTTCTTACATGAATACACCATTATCGTAATAATACCAACGATAACACAGGCCAACACACATTTTGGTGCCTGCGATTTTTTAACTGTTCCTGGGTAATTTTTAGATGCAAAATGTAAAAAGTTCTCAAATTTTGTCTATCAGATCTAGTTCAAAAAAAAAAAAATTGTGTATATTATATTTTACGTTATAACTGTTATAATATATAATATCACTATTGCCAGATAAAAAAACAAAGACACATGGATTTAAATATTTATTGCAAAAACTTAATTTACATAATTACATTAGGCACTAATCACATAAAAATTTTCTTTTACACGACTTTCTAGAATGGAGTTTACTAGGGCAGTCTCGCTGAAGGCTCCAGCAGTAGCCCACCATCATGTGGCTATCCCATCGTCCCTGATAACAATCTTCCATAGTTTTAGTATCCTGATGGAATCTTTCCCCCTGTTCTTCACTACAATCACCCAAGTTTTCTGGAAAACGATCTAGGTGGCTGTGGAGGTAGTGAACTTTTATACTCATGTTACAGCCGAGAATATTAAAATTTGAAAGCATAGTTTCCACTAATTCTACGTAATTATCTGCTTTATGATTGCCAAGAAAATTTTTGTAGTCTCGTTCATTGATGTGGTGAATTGTGGATCTTTAACAAGTTGCCTTATTTGAGGTCCATCAAATATACCAGCTAATGCCAGGAAATTTACGTGACAAATACCCAAAACAATTTCCATCTCGATTTAAAGCCTTCACAAATTGCTTCATTAGGCCTAGCTTGATATGTAAGGGCGGAAGTAAGATTTTTTCTCTTGAAACCAAAGGTTCGTTGATCACGTTTTGTTTTCCTTGAATCATGACATCTCTTGAAGGCCAATTTTTGTTAACCCAGTGCTCATTTTTAGCTCTGCTGTCCCAAAGGCACAAAAAACAAGGATATTTTATATAACCACTCTGCTGTCCAAGGAGGAAGTTAACCATTTTTAAATCAACACAAATTACCCACTGATGTTCTTCGTATTTAATTTTTCTCAAAACTAATGCAATTGTTTCATATTCTTCCTTCATGGTAGTAGAATGACCAATAGGAATTGAGCCATGTTTGTTACCGTAATTTAAAAGAACACATTTTAAACTACGTTTTAAACTGTCAATAAAAAGGCGCCAATCATCTGGAGTGTATTCAGGCAAACCCATTTTTTCTAAGAGCCTTTTTATATTGTTACAGAATACAAAGTCATTTTCCTGACCGAAAAAAGGCAGCAGATCCTTATCTCTTTTACGATAAAATGTAATATTAGTACCTGGACAAAGTAGATTTTTTTCTTTTAATCTGGATGCAAGTAATTCAGCGGATTCCTTTGAGAGTTTCAGGTCTTAAGATCGTTTAGTTCTTCTTGATTGAAACAATGCGGAGTTGCTAAATCTGCTTCAAATTCGCTGTCGTTTTCTGATTGAATTCTTTGAACTTCGTCAGACGTTGATGTTTCTGTATTATCTTCTGTCAGTTCGAGTAGACTGCTGAATGATCGAACGGGTATTTCTTCCGAATGCGCTACAGGCCTTCTTGCAGAATCTAGATCAGGATATGTCTATTTGTGTCTATTGTTTCTATTTATGCTTTTAAATATTAACGAGACAAACATAGCAGTCGTCATGATGGTTTCGCGGTTCTCTCCAAACCATTGGTACACCAAACTTTAGGCACTTTCTCTTTCCAGTTGTCCACTATCGCAAATGTTCAACACATGTTTTACATATGAAATGTGGGGTCCAAGATTTATCTTGATTTCCTAAATGAACGCCAAAATAGGTAAGATAAGCTCTTTTCACAAAGTCAGAATAACAAAAAACATCCGGATGATTTACACAGGTACGTCTGCTTGTGGATGCCATTGTTTCAGTTTAGTGTCTTGATACTACAAAACGACCAAAATTTACACAAAATGATAGCACAACTTTACTTGGGAAAACTCAGTAATATACTAAATCGAGTACAGTCAATCAGGTGTAGAAGGATCTGGTCATAGGCAATTACGGGTATAAAAGTAATTAAGAGCAGTGTATTGAGTAGTTCCTAGTATAGGAACATTGGGTCAGGGACAATTCCAGGTATCCATTTGGTTAATTAGATTCTGGGAAATTTCTATTTTGACGATTAAGTACATATTTGTCTCTTTATTTGTTGTCCTTTATCAAAAAAAAATATCAATTAACCTGTAACCTGTATCTCAAAAACTAGAGCTGATGGAAAAAATCTGGTGGCATTTTTGGAATCAGTACATTAAAAACATCTAAAATCAGATGTTAGATTTCCGGCACCAAATTTTTGTTTTCATTTTGTTACCCTGTGTAATATTGATAATAATAATAATAATAATTTATGAACTCAGAAAATTCTTCCACAACAAACAAACTAACCTCCACAAGGTGATAGTGAAGGCAGACAAGAATTATACACCGCTCGACCGGTCTCAAACGAGCCACGCAGCAGACGCACACAGCCACATCCAATCACGACTAACAAAAATCAACACCTGGTCTGAAAAAACACTCCACGGGACACATAAAGCAAGACCACATACATAAAGTTTTTATATACGTGGTTACAAGAAGGGCAGCTGTTCCCCGAAACAGAAGGCTTCCTGTTTGCCATTCAGGACAAAGTCATAACAACCAGAAACTACCAAAAGCACATCATGAAGGACACAACCATTGAAGACGACAGGTGCAGGAGATGTCACCAGCAAAGAGAAACGATCGATCACATAACGAGTGGCCGGAATTGAATACACCGCGAGACAGAACTCAGCAGCGAAGGTCGTTCATCAAGCATTACCTACAACATACAAACTAACGGAGAACACAGACCCTTATTACCATTATACACATTGACGCATTCATACAGATAAAACAATCCCCGCAAACAGACCTGATATCACCATGCAATCCAAAAGAGAAAAGATTACTTATTTAATTGACATTGAACATACATGCGAAATACAGTGAGAAGATCGCCAAATACACCGTCTTGGCAATGGAAATAAAAAGGTTGTAGAGACAGGAAAAAGTCATTATTGTTCCTCTCGTCACAGGAACATCCAGAACTCGTTCATTTTAAAAATATGCAGCATCGTTAGATCATTTCTTAATATACAATAGTTGGTATGATCCCGTCAGTATAAAATACAACCACAGGAATACTGTGAGACAAAAAAGAAAATAATAATAATAAATTATCACCCAAATCCAATAACAATAAATCGAAAAGAAGGAAGAAAAGAAAAAATTGATACCCATGCTTTACATGATAAACAGATTAACAACCTAAAATAATCCTTCTACACTAAAAGCCACACACTACATGCAGGAATTACATAAGCAGATGAAGGATACACACCTCTATATTTATCACAAAAAGAACATCGAGGACTATAAGCCCAAACCACATCGTCACAAACTGAAAAACACACACATATATATATATATATATATATATATATATATATATATATATACATGGATAAACACACATATATATATATATATATATATATATATATATATATATATATATATATATATATAATGAGAATCCAAAGGATTAGCAGGGTTAAACCATACAGGTGTCTACAAAAACGGGCAATTAAGAAATCATGGTTCTTGGGATTAGACCGTGTCCAATTGGAATTATACTAACCGACGTTTCGCCTTCGATTGCGCGAGGCATGTTCAGGGATCTTTACTCCACGAGATCTGAACACTGAATGAGCTCGAAGAGATTTAGGCGGGCTTTTATACCAGACTTGTGCTCGCCGAACCGTGACCCTGTGTTAAGATCGGTTTCCACGTGTGATGTAGACCGTAACCCGTATATCTATTGAAATTTTTTGTAAACAAGTTGTAAGTTTAAATATTTCAATAGGTTCTCTAACTTTTCGTTTATAAAAACCTGGAACCGATGCTAGAACCTTAGTTTCCTTTACATTTATAAAATGGCCAGTGTTATGCCGGTGTTCAGCTACAGCAGATTGAACAATTTGTTTCTATTTAATACATCGTTCATGTTCCTTAAGCCTAGTTGATATTGAGCGTCCTGTTTCTCCCACAGGAGCAAGGAATTTTATATACTTTTTCTGTTCGGAAAGGTACAAGATCTTTTGGGGATCGCAAGCATTGTCCAATCTTCTTATGTGTATTGAAGATTGTACGTATGTTGGACCGCCGAAGTAATCGTCCTATTTTGTCTGTAGTGCCATGTATGTAGGGAAGAACAACACTACCTAATGGTGGCTCTTTATCATTTTCCTTTGACGGAGTTGGTTTACTATATCTTTTAATTGAACGCGTAATATCTTCATTGCAATAGCCATTCCCTCTGAGAGCTTCGGTCAGTTTCGATATTTCCGATGTTAAAGAATCTTGATCAAAAATCGAGATAGCTTTGAATTCTAGTCAGTTAATAACCGATTTCTTTTGTGCTGGATGGTGATGAAAATTTGCATTTAAGTAACTGTTTGTATGCGTTGGTTTTCTATACACAGAATGTCCTAATGTACCATTTTTCTTCCTTTAAACACATATATCTAGAAAGGGAATGGTTCCATTAGATTCAATTTCCATCATGATCTTGATATTGTGATGTTGCTGATTAAGGTGGTCTAGAAATATGAGGAGATTATCCTGTCCATGAGGCCAGACAACAAAAGTATCATCTATATATCTAGACCAGTGGTTCAGTTTTAGTGGAGCGGATGTTAGAACAATATCCTCAAAGGCTTCCATAAAAATATTCGCTACCACAGGTGATAGAGAAGATCCCATAGCTGCCCCTGAAGTTTGCTCATAAAAAGTTCCTTGAAAAATAAAATAAGTAGAAGTAAGACAAGCTTCCACTAGGTCTATTAAGTTCTTATCAAGATTATTATTATCCAGTATGTCTGATATAATGGAAATTGAGTCGTTGACAGGAACATTTGGGTAAAGTAATTCTACATCGAAACTGACCAAATATCTTCGGGATCCAACTAGATTGTCTTAAGTTTTTTCACGAAATGTGCAGAGTTTTTAATAAAAGAATCTGTTTTTCTAGTAAATGGATTAAGACAATTTGAAAGATATTTACCTAGTTTGTATGTGAGCGAGTCTATTGCACTGACGATCGGTCGAAGTGGTACGTTGTCCTTGTGTATCTTCGGAAGACCGTAGAACCTGGGAATCTTGAAGCTGCTTGGTTTTAATGATTTTTACTCCGCTGGTGGTAGACTGGATGTGTTGATCAAATTGGTAATGCGTCTTTCTATTCTACTTGTGTGGTCTGCCTACATAACCTTATAGGTGTTGTTGTCCAAAAGTTGAGTAACCTTTTCCACATATTCGGTTCTGTCCATGACGACTGTGGCGTTGCCTTTATCTGCTGGAAGTACCAGAATGTTTGCGTCTTCGTTTAAGGTCTTCATTGCTGTTTTTTCCGCTGCGGAGAGGCTCGACTTCGGTCGTTGTTAGTTTTTAATGATCTTCGCTGTCTCATCGGCTTGTTCCACTGGTAATATTTTGATTACTGCTTCAACAGAAGATACTACGGGAATGCTACTCGGTGCCATTGCAAAGTTTTGGCCCTTGAAAAAGACGGAAAGTTCTGCTTCGGATAACGGCTTCGATGACAGGTTGATAACTGTGTTCTGCGGACGTTTCACTGGATTTTTTCTGTTCAGGAGGGCTTCAAACTTCTTTTGTTGCTTAAGGGTAACTTCTTGATGGATTTTTTCTGCCTGTGCGTTAGTAATGTTGTCCAAAATTGTAAATGTAGTTCTTTCTAGTCAGAAGCTAATTTCAGATGAATTTCTAATAGTTTCCGGGCATTTGTATCTAAATCGCGACGTGTTGCCTTAATCCTTTCTCTAACTAATGCATTGCTAGCACGCTTATAAATATTCTTAGCAGTTCTAGAAGTAATGTGATGTCTCACCTGTAGCGATTTCAGTACTACATCTTCATCTCGGCATCTAAGGAGAAAGGTCAACTGGCAGAGTAACTTCTTCTTGCTGTTCCGGAGATCGCCAAAAGTTTTGGCATCCTTCTTGGTTTCCTCCCCATAGAGGTTAGCTAACATAGAACGAAAGCTTTCACGGCTTTAATCAATTAAGAAATCATGGTTCTTGGGATCCCGTTCTATGTTAAAAAAAGGCAGTTATATCTTGAGACAGAAGGGTTTCTTCCAGAAACTATAGAAAATATATAATGAAAAAATCAGTCACAGACGATACCTGCAGAAGATGTCATTTAAACAAATTGCAAGATAAAACACAGAAAATGACATATATAGTTAATAAAAAATACAGGTTAAAAATTAAGTTAAAGTCATCCATGAATTTAGGGAATGGAATTAGGACTAAACAAATGTTCCAAGGCGACTATCTCAATAGGAAAAAATCAAGAAAGGCAAAACATTAAATTGAATCTGGAAGATGAGGTAAAAGTTTTAAGGCAAGAAGATATATATAAATATTTTGTTCTTGAGGAACATGGTGGGATACAGAATGAAGTAATGAAAACAAAAATACTAAAAGAATACTTTAGAAGGATCCGCCTCATTTTAAGGACAGAACTTAGTAGCAAAATTAAAAGTACTGCGATAACATTTATAGCAATACCAGTAATTTAATATGGCATTGGCGTAATAAAAACAAGAAAACTACGAAATATGCACAGTATATTACATCTTAGGGCAGGTGTGGATAAGCTATATATTCCGAGGTCGGAAGGAGGACGGGGATTGACAAAGATTGAAGTCATGTTTGCATCGACGCTAACTGGCCTAGTAATTTATATTTAAAAAAAGAAACACTGATTCTTGATTTTTAAAACTTGCACACAATAATCAAAAATACCTAATCAAAAGTACTTATAAAGCTTAACCGAAAAACTAAAAAATCATGGGAATTTAACAGAAGTTGCAATCATAGCAAAGCGTACTAAAACAAGTTAAAGAGAGAATATTGAAGAACAAAGAACAAAACCGGAAAATCTCTGATCCGGCATACAAATTAACTATTATTTACCCCTCGAAAATCTGCTCGTGTACAGCCTGTTCCCAAAAAGCAAAGCGAAACTCATCCCTTTAACTACAGACCCATATTGCTCCATTCCAATTATGAGTAAGGCAATGGAGAAGTATACCATTAATGATCTTTTAAATTACCTTGAGTTGTATAAACTTATCCAAGACAGGCAATACGGCTTTCGCCACCAAAGAACCACAGCATATCTTACCTTAGTAACCCACAACTGGAACAAGTCCATCGAGTTCCATAGAGAAGCTCAAATCATTGCCTTCGAAATATCCAAAGCATTTGGTCTGGCTTGAAGCACTTCTTAATAAACTTCCTGCCAAAACGTTGCCTTGGATTCAGGCGTTCAACAGGATTCAGTGCTGGCACCTTCACCTATTCCTCATCGCGTCGATAGTCTCCTTTTTTCTGTCAACAATCTTATTTACAGCTAAGCTGACGATAGTACACTCCACTATTATATACAATTTCGCAAACTTCCAAGACCAAAATTGATGATTTTATCCCTAAACAAGGACCCCATTAAAATCGTAGATTGGGGAGCAAAGAACATTGTCCAGTTTAACGTCGCTAAGACACAATCATGTTTACTATTTCATTATCTCTCAATTCTCTCCCAGTACCCACATTATTCAAACCAATAATCAAACGTTTCTCGATCTTCGCTGGAAGGATCACATTACCTCAATTGTCACAGCAGCCGCGTAGAAATTGAGTTTTCTTTTCCATGCTCGAAAATACTTTTTTTCTGCCAACTTGTGTACCCCTTACACTTCGCGAATCAGACTCTCCCTTGGAGGGTTGGAGGAGACGCTGCTCTCAATATCTGCAAAGTATTGTTTGCAGCATCTCCTTCAACCCTTAGTATCCTTGGTTTTGTCCAAAAAGAAGCTGTTTGCCTGATTGATGATCCTAACCTCAAATGGAACCTTACATCACTAGAGTATAAACGAATTGAGGGCAATATGTCTCTGTTTTACAGATACTACCACGGATTATGTTCTAATGAATTACACTGGCCGACAAGATTTTTCTAACACAGGCCAGCTCATTATTTTCACAACGCAAATAGCCCCCCAATAATAAAAAAAATATTCGGAAAGCCCTAATACGTACCATTTTTTAATAGCCTAATTAGAACCTTTTATATTGGCAGGTAAACAATTTTATTGTGGGGCGGCTAAAATGGGTCCATTTTACAACGGAAAAATTATCTAGACTGGGTTGTTTACAACATTAGACATAAAATAAACGTTAAACAACCCTCTTCTGTTGAGTTTCGAATTGAGTGGTTCTCTGTGTATCGATAACCAAGTCTATGTGAAGACGAGAATGTCGAGTCAAATGCGCCGAAGTTGCAAAATTTTGTTATATTTGTGGAGAATTTTCGGGGATAATACCACGAGTGCTTAAAAATTTCCGATAATTTTTCACGAATGCGTGTTTTCTTATAATTTTCTTATAATCTTGTAGAGGAAACACGCATGAGTGGAAAATTATCTGGTTAATTTTTAAGCACAAATGGTATTTAGGAGGAATATTCCACGAATCAAATACAGGGAAACTAAGCTTTATTAACTGAATATTAACTACATACCTATTTCAAGTTCAGAAATTTGAATTTTGTAACAAATTGAACACAAACTTGGATTTAACGGTGTTTCTTGGTTCGCTTTCAATTATATTTTCATCAATTTCCTCTTCTTGAACTAGCCCAAAGCGATTATTCATATTGACAACTTTTCAAAAATGTTTGAAAGATACTTAAAAAAATCAGTTTCTAGGGACTCTAGCGTCTCTCAAAAGCAGGTTTCATATTGTCAAGATTTCATTTTTTGGTTAGGTATGTAACCACACCTAACCAGGTAAGTGGAAACACCATGTTTCCTAGACGACGTGGTATTTCCGCTATAATTTTTCGAAAACACCACCAGTCTTACGGGAAAATTTGTACATGAGTGAAATATTCGGTGAAATCACAAGCCAGGCCATTTTCCGAAAATGTAAAAAAAGCTTACTTTAAATATTTTGGTGTGTTAATTGGGGATCAAGATAAGCGGTGGGCTCCCCATGTGTGTTGTGTTAGTTGTAGTGTATCAATGGTGCAGTGGATGAAGTGAAAGAGAAAAAGTATGCCTTTTGCAGTTCCATTGGTATGGTCACAACCCACCAATCATTCTAACGATTGTTATTTTTGACTGACAAAAACTAAAGGTTATTCCAAAAAGGGGAAGCACAATATAGAATATCCAAATTTGTAATCTGCCATACGACCTGTTCCCCATAATGCAAATTTGCCAGTGGTGATTGCTCCTTTAAATTAGCAAGCTATTGATTTGGGAGATAATGAAGATAACGCATCATCAGGCAGCTCAGAAGAACAGTGTACCGATCCCACTTTTAACACATGTCCCAGTTCCGGCGAGCCACATTTGATTGTTCAAACTGAATTAAATAATTTAGTACGTGATTTGGGGTTATCCAAGCAAAGGTCAGATTTTCTGGGTTCCCGTCTTAAGGAATGGAACCTATTGGCTAAAGAAACAAAAATAACGAATTTTAGAAAAAGAAATACCATGTTTTCTGAATTCTACAGTATGGAAAATTCGTTGTGCGCGTGTACTGATATAGACAGTTTAATGCAGGAGTGGCGCTTGTTCATAGACTCATCTAAATATAGCTTAAAAGCTGTGTTATTGCGTAATGGAAATTTAAAACCCTCTATACCAGTTGCCCATTTAGTTGCAATGAAAGGAAATTATGAAAATATACGCACAATTTTGGATAAAATAAACTACAATAAGTATAAATGGCAGATATGTGGGGAAGTTATAGCGATTTTCGTGGAACTTCTGGGAGGATTTACAAAATATTGCTGTTCTCTTTGTTTACTGGACAGTCGTGCAATAAATCAGCATTATATAACAAAAATTTGACCAGAAAGAAGCGAGTTTCAATCGGGATCTCAAAATGTTAAATTTATACCTCTTGTTGATCCCAAAAATGTCCTTTTGCCTCCTCTTCACATTAAACTTGGGCTGACGAAAACCTTTGTGAAGGCTTTGAATAAAGATGGTGATGGATTTAAATACCTAAGACAAGTCTTTCCCCAGTTAAGTGATGCCAAATTAAAAGAAGTCATTTTTATTAGGCCACAAATCAGAAAATTGCTTAACGATGTCAATTTTACGGAAAAGCTTACCAGGCAGGAACTCAGAGCATGGAATTCATTTGTTAATGTAGTAAGAGGATTTTTAGGCAACAATATGGATGAAAATTATGAACAATTAGTTAATGAACTCTTAGATGCCTATAAAGCGTTTGGTGCCAGAATGTCATTAAAAATTCACTTCCTCCATTCCCATCTGTCATTTTTTCCTAAAAATTTGGGAGCTGTTAATGACGAGCAGGGTGAAAGGTTTCAACAAGATATCAGAACAATGGAAATTTGGTACCAAGGATGATGGGATCCAGTCATGATGGGTGACTACTATTGGTTTTTGAAGAGAGAAGATAGGACACCTCATAAACGGAAAAAATAAAGTTTAATTAGTGTTTCAAGTTAATGTTTTTCTCGTTTGCTTTTCTCTTAGATGTATAAAATAGATATTTAGTATCGTAATATTCGATATGGTTCTACAACTCTAACAAGAAAACCCTACGTGCTACAACTTTCTATTTATAATTTTTGTATTTGGATAGGCCCATTCTGTTAGATTATGCATTATCATCCATTATTCCCTCCTTAGCCATTCCTGCCGAAGAGACACGAGCTGTGCGATGATTTATCATCCATTATTCCCTCCTTAGTCATTCCTGCCGAAGAGACACGAGCATCGACCCACTGTCCAACTGCGAACCACTTTGGTCCCTCCTTTATCTTAATTATGGAATGTGTTACCAGCAAATCGCTTTTCTTCTTCTCCTAATCTGCAAATCTTTAAATCCCATATCAATAAACCCCTGTCTTCCCTTAAAGCAATCGCGGTACCTAGCACTTCGAACTTCAGCCTTCGTGGTCTGCTCATAGATAAAAAAAACCCTTATTTACCACAATTTTTTAGCACGAAGGAATAAATATTCTCTTTTAAGCGTAACAGCATCGGAAGCACATCTATCAACTTTCTCCACTGACGCTACACCACATTATACAAGCGATTGAGTTTTATTATTCCTGAAGGAGGTTGTGCTTCTTTTAAATTAACTCTAAAAACGGACATTCGTCTGCCGAATATGAGAACAAAAATCTTAGAGAAATAAAAATACGCTTATCATACAATGTAACTGAAATTGTATAACGAAAATTCGGTTACCTAATTTGGGCCTTAGTGACTATACAAAAACGTATAAGTTATTCCAGTTCAAAATCAGGCGGGCAGATTGTCTTACGATTTTTGACAAGTACCCCTTCGCAACACAAGCGATTAAGGATACAGCAGTTACTTATACATACTAAACAGATGGGGTTATCGAGGGAATGTCTAAAGCCCGTCGGGCCGACTTAAAGATGGACGTATCGTCGAACCACCTGCTTCAATTACCATTATCTTGGGTAAGTGCATAGATTCTTAATGCGCGGCCTCGTCTTGCCCGATTTTAAATGCTACGCTTTTTAAATTTTGCGTTTATCTTTATTCTTTAGCAGTCGTTTTTAATCAAGCAGGTTGAATTTAAATTACGAGATGAATTTTTATCTCTTTTTAATTTTTTATTTTCTAAATCGTATTTGATTCATACGAAAAAAATTAAGAAAATGTATTAAAAGAATAAAACCGAATAATTGTACAACAAGAGAAAAATGGAAGGAACTAAAAAATATCAGTGTAGTTCCCGATAAACGCCAAGTAATTCCGACTGACTTAAGCAATGTTAATGAAATTAACTCTGACTTTTCATCAGCTAATAATTATAATCTACAGCCCGATCAAGAACTTCTCAATTTCTATAAAAGTAATCTCAAGACAGGTGTTAGCACTACTTTGAATCTTGGGAATATTACTGATTTCCATGTCTTTAGCATTTTGAAACAATTGAAAAGTATTGCCTTTGGGAGTGATGGATTGAACCTGACAATGATAATTTCGTGTTGTCCGTTTATTGTGCCGTTTGTTACTCATATTATTAATGAATGTATAGCTAGTAGCTATTTTCCTAGCGCCTTTTCCTAGCGCCTGGAAAAGTGCTTTTATAGTGCCTATCTTTATAAAGTTCTTCCTTCAAAACAATCTGGTTTCAGGGAAGGTCATTCGTGTGCCACAGCGCTTGCGTCCATCACTGATGATGTCCTCAGAGCGCTGGATGATCGAAAGTCCTGTGCACTTATACCGCTCGATTACTCCAAAGCGTTTGATTTATTAAACCACAAAATTCTCATTTCCATGTTGCACTATATAAGATTTGGTCAGTGTGCAGTGGAAATTATTGGATCATTTTTATCTAACAGGGTACAACACGTAAAGCCAAACAATGAGATGTCTGCAGGTCATGTGGTGACACAGGGTGTTCCCCAAGGAAGTATTATAGGGCCTCTGCTTTATATAATTTATACATGCAGTTTTGATTCCCATCTGAACTTCTGTGACTATCACATGTATGCAGATGACACTCAACTTTGTTATACATTTAGCCCATCTGATTTAGCTAATGCTACCAACAACATTAATCATGATCTAAATTCACTCCTACATATTTCTGAACAGCACCTTCTGAAGCTAAATACCGAAAAAACATGCGCCATTCTCTTTACAAGCGGCAAGTACAGAGATAGTGAACCTGAGATGAAGTTAAAACTGGGAAACTCGTCTATTAAATTCACTAAAAATGCAAGAACTTGGGGCTGATTATGGATCAGAACCTACGTTTTAAAGAACATGTAACTGGTCTTTTGAAGAAAGCCTACTATTCCCTTAAATTAATTTTCTCTCAAAGACATTATCTAGACGTAAAAACCAAAAAACAACTTTGTGAGGCTCTTGTTCTTTCTGGTTTTAATTACTGTGATGCAGTCTATGGTCCTTGCCTTGATGGTATGAATCAGAAGCGCATTCAGAAAGCTCAAAACTCCTGTCTTAGACTAATTTACGGTATCCGAAGGCCTAACCCTGTATCGTACAAGTTGCGGGATGCTAATTGGTTGAGCGTGTGTAATCGCCGTAAATTGCACATGGGCTGCATGTTACAAGGTTTTAAAATGTGGGGTGCCATCATATTTATATGAAAAAATTACTTTTAGAACTGATGTTCATAATCTAAATCTGAGATTTAGGAATTCCTTGACTATTCCGCGACACAAAACCTCCATGTTCAGGCGGTCCTTTTCCTATAACGTTGCGATCTGCGATGCACTGGGTATTTCCGAAATATCTCAATCTCCTTATGCGTTTAAAAAAAATTACAAAGAAACACTTTTTAGGGATCAATCCCGTTAATGTACAGTACAAATATGTATAATACTTATTCATTTAAATTTTATATTTACTCGATTTTAATATGTGCATTTTTGTATTTTAATTTTGTACTCTCATTTTGTACAATATATATGTTGCAGTGTCGTGTGTGGGTGTGTGTGTTTGTGTCTGTGAATATGGGTGCGCACGCATATATGTAGGTACGAGTGCATGTATATTAAATTATCACTACATTTCGATTTTCTTTTTGTATATGTATTTAATTTTAATATTTATCATCGTAGCCTATGAGGAAGAATCGGTATTTTATTACCTATCATAGTGCTTTTATTTACCGTCACTTTTTTATATGCATATGTATCATGTTTTATAATATGGGTAAATAATAAACGTATTATTATTATTATTATTATTATTATTTAAAAAAAACACACACAAAAAAGTTAAAAGTAGTTTTTATAATTCATCTTGAGAATTTAATGAGTAAACGACTAGTATTATGATTTTACCGTTGATACACTATTAGAACACTTTTATTATTATATTATTTTATACATCTATTTTCATTTGTTTTCTAAACTCTATTTTTGCATTTTTGAAAATACCCCCTCAAAAATTTTTCGGTGACGTATTACAAGTTCAAGTTAAGTTATTATTCTCAAGCTCTAAAAACATATTGTTTTTTTGATAGTAGGCTTTGAACAGATCGCCATTATGAAACAACAGACTCTCGGAATGCCGCGTATTATTATTCCAATGTTATGTTTAAATCTTTTCCTATGAGCGTGTGGAAAGTAATTTAGTTTCCGCACTAGTTCCACTGTTACCAAATAATAAAAATTGTTACTTATTAATTTAATAGTATTAGTTGTTTAATTAATATATTTATACAGGAAGAAAAAGTATAATATATTAGAATATCGCATGGCCAAACTAACTTCTATATTTTTAACATATTAACCAAACCCACACCAGCAAACCGTTATTAATGGTCTACTTCCTGGGACAGATATCATATATCCTGATACGCTCCGCATCCCAAAATAGTTTTTCATTTGACATAATTTAAAACAAAATAGCTTTTTTACTGTTCCAACATGATCCATCTGTTTAATTAGTGTGACCATAAAAATAGTGTGGCTTTCAATTAATGTTTACCTTTTTCCGTATAATTCGTTAGACATCTCTTGTGAAAAGAAGTGTGGTATTATTTGGGTTAAAAATATTAACTTTTCATGACAATGTTAGTAATGAATTTAAATATACAAATATTTTGTTTTATAAGTTGTTTGAATTAGAAATTTGGATTCCAAAAATTCAGGGCAAGGTAGAAGTGTTTTAATTAACTTTTTTTTTTAAATTTATTTCATGCTAACACGTACTTGAAAAAGGGTTATATTTGGGATTACAAGTATCGAAAATACTCTTAGTAATCCCATACTTCCATACAAACCTATGCTAAACCTAAAGATATCTAGGAAAATTAAATAAACTAAAGTTCATGGAATACAATACAAAATTGACGTAACCAATGCGGGAAAAAAATCATATCTAAATAACTAAAAAACTATTTATATAAACCAATCATATATAATAATAATATATTTAATAATAATATTTAAATCAGTCTATCCTTGATCTACACTTCATTTTTATTCAAAATTTCAAGTCAATAGCATAAGTACTTATATGGTAATGAATTTTTAATATATATCATCATTTTGCCGCCATATTGGATTTTTAAGTCGGGTATAAAGCAAATAGTCCTTGAATCGTAATAATGATAATAATAATAATAATAATAATAGTAATAATGCACTTGTAAACATAGAATGGCAAAGTGAAATTTAGTTGTCAATCCACAAGGTGCAGTTATTCTCTCACTGAGTTATGACTGTCACTATATAAAATTAAAAAGCTCACAACGCGAAAAGAAGTTAAAATTATTGTAGACATTGGCTCCAATTAAAATCATCAATTATTTTGTAATTTCGTCATAGATTATTCAAGGGGGAAGCAAAAGTACTATCTTCTTTCTGAAGCAGAACTGTAAATAGTAATAACAAAGACGTATTTAGGAGGGGAATCCAGGGGCCGGGACCCCCTCGTGGCCGTTGACATATTAAGGAAAGGTATTATTGACCCGGTCATGTGATGATATTCTTTTCGAGTTTTCATTGCTCCGGAGGTCTGGATCCCCCCCCTTCGGGGACTTGTTATTATATAATCATTTATGTGAAGCAAGATACTAAATACGCCACTAAGTAATATTTACAGATATAGTCGAATGCGATCTTATCGTGCGGGTCCAAAGGTCACCAACATTATGAATCAAATCAGAAAACACAGTGAATACCAAAATGTTGTGTGATTCTTTTATCGAGCTATTAAATCTCGATGGGCTATTTACAAATATACAGGGAAAAAATTTTATTATATTACGCAATATTATTAAGATAGCCACTTAATATTATTTTATATATTAAATGCCGAGGGACTAAATAAGAAAATTCGATAAATATGTATTTGGTTAAAATTCTTTTGTTGGCAAAAACAAAAATACACAAAATGGCAAACGCCTTAATAAAGTCGAAAGGCGGTTCGAATCAGTGGAACAATCAGGATACGTTCTGTTTATATAGCCATTTAATGAAAGTGAGATTTTTTTATCAATCACCAAAAATTATGAGCCCCGCTTGACCTAAAAATCTAACCACTTATACAGTGTCATTTATTTAAATACGGGCCACCCCTGTGCAAAGAAAACGTTGTTTTTTTTGTATTGTGATAAAAAAAATTTATTTTGCAAAAATATTATACACTTTTGTTAAAAATGCAAGATAATTAGTTATTAATTCCCTCGTAAGATTTTTTCAGATCTTCACGTTTAAGGGTCTCTAGATGCCGGAAAACATGTTTTCTGTATTCCGTCTGTCGTTAGTCAGGATATGTCTTATCCGATTTCTTCAAATTTCAGTTTAAAATTAATGGCCATGCATGCGAAAAATACAGGCTACATAATATATACATATATATATATATATATATATATATATATATATATATATATATATATATATATATATATATATATATATATATATATATATATATATATATATATATATATATATATATATATATATATATATATATATATATATATATATATATAGCATATATATGTATTTATTCTTAATATGATTGCTGACTTGCTATATGTGGCAACTCGCATAAAAATCTTCGATGAGAGTCCTTTTTATATCGAAATCCCAACATTTTTATTAATTTTGACAACGATTTTAGTCCAATTTCCAATATGCCTCGGTTTTTTAAAACTTCTTTTAAAACTTGAAGGGATCTATTAGTGTTTGATGTACATAAATCGTAAATTGCATTACGAATATCCATTTTTACATTGTCATTTAAGTCTTCTGTCTTTGGCTTTTTTCGTGTACATTTCTTAATCTTCTTCGGTAGTAAATTATGCCTTTTTTCATGCACAATTTTCTGCACAGTCCTTATACCGATTTTCAGAGCTTTTGCTACTGCCTCCTGGATATTGGCCGGTGAATTTTCATTTTCGTAATTTTTTATTAGATTTAATACCATTTTTTTGCTTGTGGATGCAAAAAACCCGAAAATTGTTTTCTATTACTCGTTTTGCCACTGACTTGTCAATCTGACTTTGAAGTGACATCGCTCAAAGATTTTTGAAATTGCTGGTATTTATATGTTTATCCTCTTTTTTGATATGAAAATATCATAGGTCTATCTAATTCATCTTCCGGATTTTATGCGGAGGATATGATTACCCATAATATAAAAAAGCAAACTTAAAAAGTTTGTCGTTGATAAATCGTATGACCCGCACGATAACACTGCTTTTGACTATATCTCAAATTTTTTCTGCACCTTACGAAATACAACTTTTCCATAATTGACTTCAAAAACATTCTTCTGATAAAAGGCCGAAATTATATAAAAGTATTTCAGAATACTTAGAAAAAATATAGCTCGATATTTTGTCACACGAATGTTAAATCATCATCCATCAATCAGTGTGGTTCACAGAAAAACACATGTTTACTAACATGTGGACAACATGTGACATGTATAATGATTCCTTCCCATGTCAAATATGGTTTTGTGAAAGGGTACACCAATTAGGATTAGGTTTACACGTAAGCGGTTAATATTGACCCAAAGAAAAAAGTGTATTGTAAATTGACGCAACAATATATTTTATTTTTTAGATGGTCACATTATGACATATAATATTCCGTTTTTATTACTTTCCTAGTAAAAAGGGGAAAAAGTATTGTAATAGCGGAAAAATCACCCTCTCAAATTTGAAAAAGAATGAAATGAGTATAAATTCGTTATTAGGTTGCGAATCATATTTTCTGTTTAAGCGGATTAGGTTGTGTTTTGATTGATTGTATATTGATTATATACTGAATAACATAGTTATTAATTGTAGTAGTAAACTCAGTTTTTCTCATTTTAATGTGCGCTCTTTGTAGTCAACATTTGATACATTTTCTGAATATATTGCGGACGAACAATATGATGTAGTGGGTCTGTCGGAAACCTGGTTACGTTCCGATTTTCCTGAAGATTTTATTTCTATTCCTGATTATCATTTATTTAGACATGAGCGTGTTACCCGAGGAGGAGGGGTAGCTATTTATGCAAAAAGTTTTCTAAAACCTAAATTTGTAAATTTCCCTCCATCTCGAAATGGGTTGGAACACGCCTGAAAATAGGTGGAAAAAATTGTGCCTAAGATCATTATATAGAGCGCCCTCTCTAAATTTAAATAATTGCATGGATGATCTGGAAAACGTATTGGTTGAATTGTTGCCTCAGTTTGATTTGTTGGTCTTTGGAGGGGATTTCAATGTTGATCTCGTTGACCAAACCGGCATGCAACGGCTACAAACTTTTTTCTAAATTTCTTAATAAATTTGGTCTTACACAGGTTTTAACTGAAATTACGCGTTTAACTAATACCTCCCGGACTTTAATAGACCTTATTATCACATCTGCACCGAGTTTAGTTGGTGATTGCTATGTTGTTGACATGAACAATATTTCTGACCATTGCCTCGTATCTTGTAAAATAGAAATCGTAAAACAACGAAGTGAAGTTAAGATTCGCACATATCGTGATTATAGTTCATTTAATTATGAGCTCTTTGCTCTTGATCTAGAGAATTTAACATGGGATATGATTTGTCAGTATAGTGACGTTGATGATATGGTTAATTTTTTAAATGCTAAAATTAATACATTATGTGATACACATATTCCACTTAAGACATACAGGTTTACTAAAGCACCTGCCCCTTGGTTGACACCCAATCTGAAATTACTTATTAGACTGAGGAGAAGGGCTCTTAGTAGATATAAAAGAACTAAAACGGAGGCTGCAAAAGATTACCATAAAACACTTAGAAATTACCTCACCACTGCAGTGTCACGCTTTGGTATTTAAATATTAATTCTAAACCGAGCTACTCAGCTCGTAATATGGAAAATGATGAGGTCTTCAATAATTTCTTTATGGATAGTGTCCCAGATACCACGGTTGCTGATGGAAATGTCTTATTGCAGTCATTTCAAGAAGGGTTGCATCTAGGCGTGCTTAATAGATTTTCTTTCACCGAAGTAACTGAATGACAAGTCGAGCAGATTATTTTACGCATCAAAAGCAATGCTAAGGGGGTGGATGGCTTTGATATAAAGATGCTGAGTATTTTTATTTATTCCTTGCCTTATACCTCACATTACTTTCATAATGAATCAATGTATTCTGACAAAAAAGTTTCCAACTATCTGGAAGCATGCCGGTGTAATACCTGTTCAAAAAATCAGCAAATCTAATTCTACTTCTGATTTCCGACCAATAAGTATACTCTGTTGTTTGTCAAAAGTTCTGGAAAAGATTATTAACAATCAACTAAAAACACATTTATTTAGCTTCCACGTAATACCTACCACGCAGTCTGGATTTCGCTCCGACCACAGTACCGCTACTGCCCTGTTGAATCTGTTGGTCGACTTGCTAAGAGCTCTGGATAGTTCGAAAAATAGTTGTTTAATTCTCTTGGATTATAGCAAGGCATTCGATACGCTGGATCATGGCTTATTACTAAAAAAACTGCGATATTTTGGCTTGGGTCCCGAGGCAATTCAATTTATGAATAGTTATTTAAACGGATGAAGTCAGAGGGTGGTTATGGGTGCTGAAGCCTCTAACTTTCGGGTAGTCAGTAGGGGTGTACCGCAAGGGAGCTGCTGACTTTTCATTTCATCTGAACTATTGTCTCTCTCATCAATATGCCGACGACGTGCAATCTTGGAATTCATTTCTGAAGTTTCTTTGGCACATGGTCTACTTCTAAACAATAATAAAACCAAGCTTCTAATATTTGGTCGTGATAGAGAATCTATTAAGAATAATATTAATTTCTGTCTCTACCTGAATAATGTTAAACTAACTGCTCCCAATGTTTGCAAGAACCTTGGGCTTTTAGTGGATACTAGTCTGCGATTTGATGACCACGTCGCCTCTTTGATTCAAAAATCAATTGCTAAGTTGAAACTTCTTTATATTTACAGGAACATTCTTTCGACCAATGTAAGATTAAGATTGTATGACAGCCTTATTCTGTCACATTTGGGTTATGCCGATGTAGTCTATTGGTCTTTTCTCACTCAAAGAAATAAAACCATCCTTCAAAGAATTCAAAACTCCTGCATTAAATTTTCATACGGACTTCGTAAGTTTGACCACATATCAGATCATTTTGAGAGATCCAAATGGTTAAATCTTTCCGAAAGGTATGAACTACGTCTCCCATGTTTAGTGTTTAAAATTGAGTTATCCCAAGAGTCCACGTATCTTCTTGAAAGGTTGTCAAAGGGTTTAAATGTTCATAATATCATTACACGCCATCGAGGTCTGTATCAGATTCCCAGGCACAGCACCGCTGCTTTTCAGCGTTCATTCACGTATAATGCGACCTAGATATACAGGGTTATTCACGCAACCCGTTCATTAAAAGTTTTTGATGATACCATTTAGATAAAAATTTCAAATTTTGGGATTAAGGTAAGGTCAACGGATACTTCTTTTTTGAAATATTTTCAACTTCCTGTCACTTCCGGTTTAACCGGAAGTTGGTATCAACTTGCTTATTTTAAATGGAACAGCCTGTATTTTATGATATTTTTGGATTCTACGGAGAATTTTAATGCTATTTTATGTAGCATGTCCTATACCTAGGTTCAAGCGTTCTTAAGATACTTAACCTTGAACCAAAAATGAGCCTTCGGGGTAACAAATTTCAAAATCTCATATTTTCGTAAGTTTTAAAAATATAATCTTCATATTTTGCAGACGATCAGTAAATAATCTTAGGTTTCTATTTTTTTTCATTGAATTTGTCTATTTTTATACAGGGCGTCCTAAATTCAGCGGCAAATATTCACATTTTCAAAGCCGCTAAAGTCCGTTTTTTTAACGGGACTGTATTAAGGTTCCCTATACCTATTCGTAACCATTTTCGAAATAATCAGGTTTTTGTTAAACTATCATACGTATTTGCTAAATGCTTACACCTTCCCGTAGTAAGCCATAGAAAAACAATTGTTGTGCTTTTCTATTCAACATGACAGCTGATTTGAAACTTTTAAATTAAAATAAAATAACACTCAAAAGCTGATATTCTCTATTTATTTTATATTCGCGGAGAATGTTACAAAATATTGGAGTGAACGTGCCATGTTTTTAATGAAAAACATCCTCATTTATCGCCAATGAATACGAGAAAATTGAAGAGAATTGAAAAAAAATTTTTTCGTTTCGGAAAAGTTAAAGTTATAAAAAATGTAATAAATTGCTTACATTATTTTTAACAATATCTACTAAGTTCGAGACTGTTCTAAACATATTTTAGTGAACTTAAAAATTATAGCAATCTAACAGTCAACAATAAATAAATAAAATAATAAAATTGAATTATAACAAATATTCTATATGCTGTCCGTTCATTTGAAGACACATTTCAATTCTTCTTTGTACAGTTGCTGTGGCCCGTTGAATTTGTCGGTTTTCTAATTCGGCAAAAGCTGTTCGTATCCTGTCCAGTAAATCTTGTTGGTTATTTACTGGGAAAGCACAGACTTTAGGGGTGTTAAATCAGGCGATCGCGGGGGCCATCCCCAAAGGCCATTGGGACCAATCCAGCGATCTTCAAAAATTCGAGATAATTGAAGATAAACTGCAGCGGAATTATGTGCTGGTGCCTCATCTAATTGATACTAATAATGTTGCAGCTCACCAGTAGGAATTTCTTCTATAAATTCAGACACGGTCCCTCGTAAAATTTATTTCCAAATACTTATTACTGTTTAAATTGTCTTCACAAATACAGTACCGCACCTGATCATTTAACACTCTACCGAAAACACTGAAGCTAAACCTCTCTTGAGAACGCGTTTCGCGTAAAGCGTGCGGTTTTTCTGCTGCCTAGAAATGTTCGTTTCTTCTATTTGTTATTCCTTCTCTAGAAAATTTCGCTTCATCTGTCCAAAATATTTTTGAAAGGAATTGAGGGTCCTCTTGAATTTTCAAAAACAGGAATTCGCAAAATTCTACTCGTCGGACGTCATCACCAGGTCACAAGGCTTGCACGTTTTGAAAGGAATAAGGGTGCATATGATGTTCGCTCAAGATTCTTTGGACAGATGAAGAAGAAATTCCCAAATCGTTTTCTGCAGACGGTATTGAACTTTGCGGGTTTGCGTGGAAATAAGCTAATCTGTTTATTACTTTATCCTCGACATTTGTCACTGGTTTCGGAACATTTTTTGTAACTTTAACCTTGCCAAAACGCAAAAAGTTCGTTTCAAAAATAGATTGAGAATATCAGCGTTTGAGTATTCTTCCATTTCGATTTAGAAGATTTAGTTTATCACTGACAGCTTTCGATAAATAACGCATACTAATCATCTGTCATATTGGATATTGGATCTGAATTTTTTTTCCATGGCTCACCATCGGAACATGTAAACATTTAAGCAAATACATACGATATTTTTATAAAACCCAATTATTTCGAAAATAGTTACGCATAGGTATAGGGAATCTTAATACAGTTCGATAGAAAATGAAATTCTACATTTGATAGTGCATAAAGTTATAGGGTGTCCCATTTAAAAAAACGGACTTTAGCGGCTTTGAAAATGTGAATGTTTGCCGCTGAATTTAGGACACCCTGTATAAAAATAGACAAATTCAATAAAAAAAATAGAAACCTAAGATTATTTACCGATAGTCTGCAAAATATGAAGATTATATCTTCAAAACTTACAAAAATATGAGATTTTAAAATCTGGTACCCCGAAGGCTCATTTTCGGTTCAAGGTCAAATATCTTAAGAACGCTTGAACCTAGGTATAGGACATACTACATAAAATAGCATTAAATTTCTCCGTAGAATCCAAAAATAACATAAAATACAGGGTGTTCCATTTAAAATAAGCAAGTTGATACCAACTTCCGGTTAAACCGGAAGCCACAGGAAGTTGAAAATATTTCAAAAAAGAAGTACCCCTTGACCTTACCTTAATCCCAAAATTTGAAATTTTTATCTAAATAGAATCATTAAAAACTTTTAATGAACGGGTTGCCTGAATAACGCTGTATATCCAAAACTAATTGACAGAATATATTAAAAGTATATATATTTGGAATTAGAAAAAAAAACATCTTCAAGAATATGATTTAATATACAGGGTGTTTCATTTAAAAAAACTGACAACCTGTTAAAATTTGACATTTCCAATAATATTTTCGCACTAAAGATATAATATTCTAAATCTCTATAAAAAACCCAACAACTTTTGTATTTACGACATTTCCGTATCTATTCAAATAAACTCTCTAGGTGGGTGGAAACATATACGGGAAAACCCTGTACATATTTTCATTACATTCATACTTTTGTTACACACTCTATGTATTAATTATAATATTAACACATAGTAATGGTAATTAAAACTTATATAACCTGTTTTTGTTAGTTTAAATACTCAAAAAATTATACAGAAAATATATTTACTCGGCTTCATCTCGAACAAAAAAAAACTACAAATTAATTAACTTAAAAACAAGCTCAAAATCCATACGGCATCAAGTATCCGAGCCACCACGCCTGACTTGTTTCAATATGCTTTCTGATTTCCGATAATTGCATCTCAGGGGATCATTTCAGTTCCCGCTGACTGTGCTGTGTTCCTGCAAATACGGGGGATGGCTTCCACCCTCGTACAAAGCAGTAAGCCCTGCGTAAACCCCCCAATTAGCGGGGTGTAATGCAGCGTTCAACAATGGTGGCATGTGTCACTTCGGATTTGAGATGTTTAGTGTAGTGTTCGCTTGAGAGGTGGAGAGATATGAGAGGAGATAAATATTTTCTTAAAGCAATATGCACTTTTATTGTATGTATTACACGCTAACCTAGTTGATCTATAACACGAGTCAAAATACATTTTTACGCTATGTGATTACGATAGCTTTATCAACAGTCATTCGAAGAAAACTTATATTTCGAATAAAAGTTTGCTACATCTAGCAAAGGTTTTAAATTAAAAAATATAAAATTAGTTTAATTTCTGAATTTTTTAAAACGCAACACCCTGTATATTATATGGAATCCAAATAGAGTATTGAAAGCCAAGTTAAACGTTATATAATAAGATGACTCTGAGCGTCACCATTTCGGACTTATTGAAGATTATCTTCAGTACCAGATTCTTTTTTTTTATTGCATTATAAAAACAATATTCGTAAAAAAATTAAATAAAGTTTGACAGAATGTATTTAAAATTGAGTGTTTAGGATTGATTTTATTTTTATAGTTGTAAAACTTTAGGCCCATAAAAAATAAATAGTACTAACGTAATAATCATAATATTATTTATTGAGGAACAAGACTAAACATAATTCTCTAAATAATTTAAGAACTAATAGCTATTGCAGAAATTGTTGAATATGCTCTCCATTTTGAGCAATACAAGTGGTATATATGGTCACTAAACGATATACTGCATTTCTAACAAAATGAGTTTCAATGTTGGTAGAGATCCCTTTTTCAGTGCACTCTACAAAAAAAATTTAGCGGTGTAAGGTCGGGCCTCCTTGGATGTCAAGTATAATACAAAATTGGGCATTATGTAAAAGTTCTAAATAACACTGAGAATTTAGGTTCGGATCAAAAAATATTGGACCGATAATTTGCGACCTCCAAATACCACTTAATCGTATTTAAGTAAACACCCTGTATATATAAAAATACAAATTAATTCATGAAACTTTTGTATCTAAAGTTTTTTCGTAAAACTCATCGCTTCTGAGATTAGGGAGTGGTACGAGATAAAACGATCACCTTGCACGTGCACGTTGCTCTTCGTGGGTAATGTAGACTTTTCCCTTTAACCCTTTCCGGACGGCAGACTTTTCAACATTTTTTCCGTATAGACAGAACTTTTGCCTGTGCTGTACAGACGGCTGTCGACTATGTGCGACACCGTCCTGGCATGGTACCTTTTATTGTTATTCAATGTTAAATGCGTGATTTTTTTATTCAACTATACTTTATTATTAACTATTATTATGTAAAACGAAACAAAACAAAAACAAACGCTTATTCTAGAAATAAAAGTTTAAAAAACATGAACTGAAATTATTTTTTATGACTAAAAATCTCGAATTTCGTGATAAATTTTGAAACAAGGAATACAGCGGCCAATATTGTACTCCTTACATATAAACCTAGTCTCCTTACGCTTTTCTCGTTATTTTTGGTTTGGGCGCAAACTACACATCGTCTTTGCAATTTTCCGTTTTTACGGCTTATTTCTTCCGGAAAATGTCTTTCTGTTAGTCTGGCAGTGCCAACGTTCCATAAATTCCGCCTAGAGTTTTCTATTGAATATCTAGAAATAAAACAAAATGCATAATATTATGTAAAAAATAACTATAAAAATGTAAACAAACCTCTCCAACATTTGTCGAATAACTTCTCGACGAAATTTGGGTAATGGGACCTTTTGTACATTTTGGGTGCAATACAACGCATGAGCATTCAACATATAGAGCTCTAGTGTATGAAAAAATACCTTTTTGTACCACTTTATGGTTTTTCGTGTAGTGTCTACAGAGCTTATCATTATGTCCGACCTATCAATAGCGCCCATTCGTGCATTATAGTCAATTACACACAAAGGCTTCTTCTGAGGCTGCTGAGTTACTCTATCAATTTTTTGTAGTTCTATTACTTCATTTTCGTGAATGAAAAGTTGTTAACATCGCGACGTCCCGGCGTTCCTTCCATTTCAAGGCTAATATGTTCGTACTACTTTTCCAGTCTATTTCACCCTTATTCAGTTTTTGTTTTAGCTTCGGCTCTGTCTTCTGTTAAGACGGACCGTTCCGCAAGAGTTGATTTTGTAATCATAAAGATATGTGGATAACAAGGGGCTAGTATAATAATAGTCGCTATAAAAGGTGTGCTCTTTGTTCATATATGGTTCTAAGAGTTTAACTACAACTGATCCAGATGAACCAAGATTATCGATAAGTGGTACGTCAGTGTTTTTTCCAATATATACCAAAAAATCTAAAACGAAACCTGTTTCACAGTCACATAAAACGTAGAGCTTTATTCCAAAGCGGTGCTTTTTGGTTTTAATGTACTGCTTAAAACTCAACCGGCCCTTAAATAAAATCATGCTCTCGTCGATAACCAGATATTCAAACGGGTAGAACTGACGTTAAAACTGTGATTTTATTGTGTCCAATACAACCCCTAGCATGCGCATACGATCATTAGGGTTGCCTTCTGCATTATAGGAAAAATGTAAGTATCTTAGTATAGCAAGGTATCGCGACTCATCTTTTCACTAAAAATAGGAGTACGAATCAAACAATCTTTGGACCAATAATCCTTTATGTCTGCTTTCTTTATATGAGGCATAAGTAACGTTAGAGGTATAAAATTAAAAACTCAACGACATCAATATCTTTCAAATTGTTTGCTATTTGTTCTTGTGCATACCGATTATTTTCGGCTAAAATAATAGTGGCAAGCTCTTCAGTAAATAAGCTTAAAAAATAGTTTACCTCCAGAGTCTCGTTTAATAGGTTTTCATTTTTTAAACGACTGCTGCTATTGTCAAACACGTGCTTCGTAGGCTGAAAATCGTTTTGACTCCAAACTATGTCCAACTGTTCAATATCTCCCGAGTCGTTATTCAAATTATTCTCAATATCTGCCTCAACCTGCTCTTCTTCCAGTTCATCTTCAAGGTTTTCCCATCCTTCGCTTTCATTGTCAGAGAATCCGGCACATATTCACTTCCGCTGTCCAGAAATGGTTCTTTTTCACTTATATTACCGTCTATAGCACTTAAAATATTGCGTACTTCAGCATCAGATAATCCACAGTAGCCTTCGTGACTTGTTTTTTGCTTTTTTACCCGCGACGAGGTCCCCGAGGGACCAGCAACACTCTCGGAAGACATTCTAAGGCATACTGGCGCTAAAACACAAACAATGTGCTTCAGCTTCCCTGGACTTGCCAGGTTGCGGGATGTCGCATATTATCGACAGTGTCGACTATATGCGTCAGTCGTCTGAGTGGCAAGCATGCAGTGAACGCAAGTGCTGCGACACCAGTCTATATGTCAAATCAAAAAAAAATGCTATGTGCTGCATCAGCCGTACGGAAAGGGTTAACAAGTCCTTGCCATTTTCATCTAAATAATTGGTGGGACCGACATATTTACGGTTCTTCTTTGATGTGATGGGGTTTGACATAATTCTGTTCACTGTAGGCAGAGCTGTCTTAGTTACATCACATGTTTCACTTACAGCAGCACTAGCGTTAAGACCTCTGTTAAGTAAAGAAATATAAACAGACCTCTTATCGTCCCTTTGCACATAAAATATCAGCATATAACAGCTTTGTTCCCAGATTGATAAACATACCTATAAGAAACAAAAATTATTCTTAAGAATTAAATATAATAAAACAAATTTCGGTTGAAATGGAAATCTTAAAAACACTGAAGAAATATCCTTAAATAGCTTTTTACTCAGATAATAGCAAAATTGATATATTTTATATATTATATTTTGCACATCCTGTATCCCACATATACAATTGCATTTTATTATAATTACTTTTGGTAAACGAAATTCGACGAAATATAAGTTAAAATTTTACAAAATTTCAGCGGCATCCGTAAAATATATTCTACTTTTCGATTTCTATTAATTTTCATCGCCCCAAAAAACGTTTGAGGAGATATTTGCCACTTTCTGAACCCATGCGTGGCGTCGGCAAGTCCAACATTGAAAAAACGTAAACGTACCTATGTATTGTAGCAAAAATTCTCATTCATGTTTGTGTTATTGATTGGTTGATTTTGATCTTCTTTTTTCTGCATGTGATTGCACAATCCCTCTACTTTCTTACCTCTAGGGTATAACCGCTACTTGCAATAACAACTGCACTAGACAGAGCGTTATAGGAAATCCTTTCATTTTTTGCAAATTCTGTTAGAGCCGAGAATCTAGGCAAAATGATTTTAGAATTTTTTGTTCACGGCAAAACGATCTATGGACGAATATCAAAAAAAAATTTCGACTGATTTTGCCTACCTTCATTTGTTTTCACTGTACATGCATTACAAAGTAGGCATGGGACAAGCGAATTTGGAGTGGGGAGTTATGTCGCTGATACAACTAACACAAAGATGTTATACAGGACGTGATAGAGACAAATGATTGGCAACACAATTTTTTTTTTGGTTAAATTTTTTTTTTAGGAATGTCACCCTTAAACTGCACGTCTGTTACATTAACGGTTAAGATTTGTTGATTCTCATGCAAATATTCAGTAGAGTAGATATTTTCTTTTCGAATTTTTTTTTGTGTCAAAATGATACCAAGACAAAGAAACAAACAAAAAACATTTCTAACCAGATAACTTATTTTAATTATTTTTTTTTTGTACGGGGGTTAAACAAGACTAACTACGTTTGCTTACAAATTAATTTATTTACCTCTTTGCAGAAGAAACATGGAATACATTAATTTTATGTTGTCGAGTGTGATACTGCTAACATAATAAATATAAAAATAGAGTCTAACAAATTCAGATATGTACGCACACTGTTCACCTTTTTTAAACTTTTACAATTTTTCCAGCTCAAGCAGCAGTAATGCACAGGGTGTCCGAAATAAGACCTATCTTTTTTATCTCGGAAAATGTAGGAAATAGAGAACATGATTGAAAAGAAAAGTTTCGTAGCCAGGCCTTTAACTTTAATATATTTACTTTATTTATACAGGGTACTCAGTGTTTTTTAGACAGGTTTGAAGTTTCTTAATTTTCCTTCTAACTAACTTTACTGCTAATAATAATAAAAATAGAGTCTGGGAAATTTAAATATGTACTCACACTGCTCACCTTTTCAAACTTTTGGAACTTTTTCCGCCTCATGCCGCAGTAATGTACGGGGGTGTCCGAAATAAGACGCCCTATCTCCTTATTTCGGAAAATGTAGGAGATAGAGAAGATGACTAAAAAGAAACATTTCGTGGCTTAGCCTGTAACCTTAATTTATTTACTTTTATTTAATAAATCTAAGTATTTTTTGTATAAAGCACAATACCCGAAAACGAATTTGTTTTTGAGATATTGACCCGCGAAAAATGACATTTTGATAAGTTAAAACTTTATATCAAACCACTTTTCTTTTCAATTTTCTCTCCATCTCTTATGATTTTTTACAAAATAATGGGAGGGCGTCTTATTTCTGACACCCCGCATAATTTACACGTGTTATGTGCCCGTGCCAATAATAACTATTAGTGACATTTTTCCGAACCGTTTTTTGCGTAGTTCCAATCCCAGGTCGATTTGTCAAGAAATAAACGACTCACAGCCAAAGAAAGTCCTTCAATGTTCCGGGAGCGAGTTTATTAGTCATATTTGTTTATAATATCAAAAATTAAAGTGTTGGCGTTGGAAAAACAATAGAAATTTACTTAAAAAAATTAATGAAATAAGTAATTTTTAATGTGGTCTTATGATTGTTATGTTATGTTATGTTATGATCATCATATACTCAATTTTTTGTTATGAGATAATATTAAGGTGCACTCTAATATGTAAAATAAAACATACACATTACATTAAGCAGTATTAGTAAGGCAAAAGGTATTTTTAAATTTAATTTAAAAAATTGAAAAGAAAAGTTTCGTGGTTTGGTTTAAAATTTTAACTTATCAAAATATCATTTTTCGCGGGTCAATATCCCAAAACAAATTAATTTTCGGGTATTGTGGTTTAGACAAAAAATACTTAGATTTTTTAAATAAAAGTAAATAAATTAAGGTTACAGGCTAAGCCACGAAATTTTTCTTTTTAATCATCTTCTCTATCTCCTACATTTTCCGAAATAAGGAGATAGGGCGTCTTATTTCGGACACCCCGTAAATTACTGCGGCATGAGGCGGAAAAAGTTCCAAAAGTTTGAAAAGGTGAGCAGTGTGAGTACATATTTAAATTTGCCAGACTCTATTTCTATTATTATTAGCAGTATCACACTCGACACCATAAAATTAATTTATCATATGTTTCTTCTGCAAAAACGCAAATAAATTACTTTGTAGGTAGTTAGTCTTGCTTAACCCTCATACTCAAAAAATTCATTAAAATAAGTTAACTGGACAGAAATGTTTTTTTTTGCTTGTTTCTTTCTTCTGGTATCATTTTGACACAAAAAAAAATTCGAAAAGAGAACAAGTTCTAAATGTTTGCAATTTATTTCGTGGCAAATAAAGGTAGCCTTAAAATAAAAAAAAAGCCGTTTAGGCAAAAAGATCTACTCTCTCCAATATTCGCAAGAGAATCAACAAATATTAACCGTTGATGTAACAGACGTGCAGTTTAAGAGTGACCTTCCTAAAAAAAATGTAGGCAAAAAAAAATTCAGTTGTCGGTCATTTGTCTCTATCACATCCTGAATAAAATATCTTAGTCTTAGTTGTATTAGCGACATAGCTCCCCACTCCAAATTCCCCTATCCCATGCCTACTTTGTAAAAACAGCCTGAATTATGTACAGTGAAAACAAATGCAGCTAGGCAAAATCGGTAGAAATTATTTTTTGATATTCGTCCATAGATCGTTTTGCCGTGAACAAAAAATTCTAAAATTATTTTTCTTAGATTCACGGAAATTTGCAAAAAAATGAAAGGATTTATTATAACGCCCTGTATAGTGCAGTTGTCATCGCAACTAGCGATTATGGCCTAGAGGTAAGAAAGTAGGAGGATTGCGCAATCACATGCAGAAAAAATAAGATCAAAATCTTTTAAAGTGAAACCTTTTTCCAATAATTTATTTTCATTTTGAGAGAATTCGACATCCATAAACCTTTTGGAAAGCTTATGATCACTGCAGTTGTTTTTATTGCTATTTGTGTTTAGTTCTGTGTTTGTGGTTCAGATTTTGAATTTCGAATTTTTTGTGTATAATATTTTCTATTTTTTCTCTTACTTGAAAGACAAATATGTCGAATTCTACGTTGGAAAATCGTCAGGATTTTGAGGGTTCTGTTATATTGCTTGTTTTTAATTTTATGAATTTTGGAATAATAATAATAATAATAATAATAACATTTATTTGCCATATATCATTACAAAAATCTTAGTTATAATAATATAATATATCTTTACAACAATTTTCGTTAAAATAATCTAGTAATAATACATTTTAATGTAGTTATAATATATTTTATTAACACCAGAGATAAGGCAGAAAGGAGGATGAAAACAATTTGAAAAAGATTCTAGTTCAGCCCCCGAGAAAAGACGAAAACATAAACTACAACAACTACATGCCTGTAAAAAAACATTAACACATCAGACATACCATGTGTACATGAGTAGGTAAAAATAAATTTTCAGTTATATCAAGATCGCTGGGTGCTCGATTCCAAATTTAAAAGGATTTTATTATTTCCTATATTGAAGTTTAAAAGCTGAAACTGATAAGAGCTTAAGAAAGTCGGGTATTCCATTATAAATCGCATAAATATTATATGAAAATGATCTCTGATAAAATGTAGTCCGGTGTGGTGGAGGAGAAATATAGCCGCGGTATCTTAAATTAAGTGTGTGAACATCGGTTCGATAGCAAATTTCACTTGTTAGATATGGTGGACGATCAAAAGTTATAATAGTATGAAATAAAGTAGCCGCATGTAACTTTCTTCGGTTTTCTAAAGATAACCATTTTGTTTCTTGTAACTTGTACGAAACTGCCTCTCTTACGATTTCCATAAATAAATCTCAGACAAGCCTTTTAAACACGCTGAATCCTATTATTATCAATGCTATCGAGGCAAGGTCCATATACGACATCAGCGAAATTAAAATGGCTGAGCATCAAAGAGTCAGTTAGTTGTATTTTTTGAGATTTTGTTAAAATATGTCTATGAGGAAATGATTTCTTTAGGTTTGCATATGCAGTTTTTATGCATTTATTCAAAATGCAAACCCAAGTTTCGAAAGGAGCTAGAATTAGAAATTTCGTCTGAACCTATTTTTATTTTAAAATTATTTTTTAAATTAGCTCGATGTTTACCAAATATTAGAAAAGTTGATTTAGATGCATTAATTTGAAGGTTATGTTTATTAGAAAAATTTATAAGGCGGACACAGATCATCATTAATTTTATCTTGAATTGTGTTTACCTCATTCGAGAAAAAGGAGATGTACAATTGGGTGTCATCCGCGTAAAGGTGAACTTTGCTAAAATTTAAACATGATGTTATATTGCATGTATAAATACAAAATAGCAATGGTCTAAGAATTGAACCTTGCTGCGCGCCACATTTTTGATTCGACACAGATGATAGGCCCTGATCCGTTTCTACATATTGAAGTCTATTAGTTAAATAGGTGTGCATAAGTGAAATGGCATCCCCGGAAAATCCAATGTAATGCATAATTGAAATAAGTAAATCGTGGTTTATTCGATCGAATGCCTTACTATAATCTAGTAATATTAGGGCAGTTGTCTTACCCCTATCAACAGCTTCTATAATATCATTAGTTATATGTAAAAGTGCAGTTATTATATTATTAAGTTTTAAATGCGCTCTTATTTGGTTATTTAATATTTTTAGATAGAACAGGTAAGATGCTTATTAGTCTTAGATCGTTAAAGCTGTCTGCGTTGTGCTTTTTGAGAAGGGGAAATATCTTTGAAATTTTCCACCGGAAAGGTGTTTTCCAGTATGCATGAATTAATAAGGTTTGTAATAAAAGGGAGAATTCTATCCATACAAAGCAAGATCATATCATGGTTTATTTTATCCGCCCCCATAGCGAGCGTTTTTATTTCCATCAGACTGTCCCTAACAACACCCTCAAAGACGGTGGAAAAAAACAAAGGAGACACAAATTGACTTTTTGAATTATTGCTGTAAAAAATTAAAAGCTCGGAAGACGTTTAAGAAAGAATTTATTAATTTCGTTTGGATTATTCAGATTTGCCGGTAATATATTAACTAACTTCTTATGATAAATATTAAGGCTATTTTATTTTTTCCAGAATAACTTTGAATTATTTTTGAAATTATTTTATTTTGAAGGTATTGTTTTTTCTCCTGACGGATCGCAACATTCGTCTGATTTTTTATTTGCTTATAAAAATCCCAATTTTCATCATTTTTTGTATTTTATATTTTTTATAAGCTGCGTTTTTTAAACCAATCATCTTTCGGATGGTATATGTTAACCATGGTGGTTTCTTATTTTTTTGTTTCATTTGTATTAAAGGCGAAAATACATCAAAAATATTGACTAAAAAATTGTTAAGGGCATAATAACTTTAAACTTTAAACAGTGGTTGAAAAACCATATGTTTTGGGAAAATATTCTAGACTTGACTAACGACTTAAAATACCAAAGGGCTAGAAAGCTTGTTGAAGCTTGAATAATAAATTCAATTGAATTAGGCGATACTGTATGGTGTACACTAGATAAAACGTCTTTGATGACTATTGTTTCGACATACAGTGTCTTCTTCGGATGGAATTTCCAGTTTAAGTTTCTTTTACAATATATTGCATAATTCCCCATTTTTGAATCTTTATTAGTTATATTAAACTTCCAGGACATACCCGTTATTAAATTTTCGCTTTTAATTTATCATCCCTGCATGCCTGACGAGCCTGGTCGTTCCCCTAATGCGGTGGAACGGCGTTGCCTCAGATGCATGTAGCAAAATCCGATCCGTAGAGTTAATTGGGGCGAGCGAGCGACACTAATATTTCATCTGAATGATTTAAAGGATGGCATCACTGAATACGAGTTAGACCCCAATTATGACAGGATATGATGCTGCTATCGCGTCGGTGTAAAATTTGGAACGTTTATAATTAGTATGAAATCGTTTTCCAAAAACTCTTATTGCATGCATGTTGGTGGGGTCACAAAGGAAAGGAATCCTGAGTTTAATGCAAAACGACTGGAAGCCATTTTTTTCTGACTTGAAGAAAAATGTTTTTTTTTAACAAAGTCATAAGTATATCGGCTTCTATTACTTCCCTCGTAAAAGTATTGTAAACGTGAAAAAATCACCTTGCGAGATTTTTTCAGATCTTCACGTTTCTGGATCCCTAAGGGTTTTCTCAATTCGCGGCATAACTAAAAAACTACTTACCCAATTGACAATTTTTGGTCAGATATTAAAGGTTATATGAGAATGACCTGGTAACATTTTGGTAAAAATTCAATATGGCAAAACAAAATGGCGACCTAGTGAAATGTTAAAAAAATTATTACTGAAAAACTAATTATCCAATTTAACTCAAATTTTGCACAAAAATCAAGTATTATGTAGGAATCAACTGAAAATTTCGACAGGAATCCAACATGGCGGCTTAATAAAATATTTAAAAATTCAGCCTGAAAAACTACTTAACGGACTGATTTCAAATTGTGTGCTATAACTAATCGGGGTCCAGAAACAAACTAGTAAAATTGTGGTACTAGTTCAAAATGGCGTAACAAAATGGCAGCCAAATAGAATGTTTGTAATCGTCAAAAAATTATCCTTTCAGGTTTTACATTGAGGAACTGATCTAGAACGTAAATATTTATTGTGTTTGCATGAAAGTTTAACTGTTGAAATGAGTTAAGAACTGTTATACACCATTAGAAAACATAATAATACCCAACAATATAAATCAGAGTTAGTTTTTGAGGAAGTTATTTAAACTTTAATTTCGGATATGTTTGGTTTTGATTAAACTCCACATTATATGTTTGGCTATGATTGAGCTACGTAATGAGATATTTGCTTTTGCTTAAACCTTTTTTCTCAGAGTTATTTTTTAAGTGTTGAATAATTATTACTAAGTCGTTTTTAATGTATTTTACCAAGTTTATTAACTTATGTTAAGAGTACATAAAATAAACATGAAGAAATTTCAAATAAACTTTTATTGTATAAAATATTGTACTCAAGAAAAAAACTCAGTATTTACAAAGAAAACAAAGATTTTTAGAGTAAATACAATTTTAAGAATTAAATATGGATACCGTGTTCGTCCTCCAAACAGTCACACTCTGCGGTTTCTTCGTTTGAGTTTTCTGATGTCTCTGGTAATGTTGCTATTTCATCAAGAATGTTCAAATACTAGTTGCTAGAAGACAAATTTTCGCATTCTCTCTATATTTCACCATAAAGTTGAACGAGAAGGAAATCCACATCTTTCTTTTTTCGGGCCTGCTATTGCGTGTTTTAAGGGACTCTGATTTATGGTAAAAGAACAAGGTCTCTGAGATGAAACTCTTTGCTTCAGCAGTGTAATCGGCAATTTATCTTCATCAAATCTGTAGTACCTATGACCATGTACCAGAACAGACAAACGTTTTCACTTTTTTTCTTTTAAAATCTTCTTCTTTTTGTTTCATGCAATATCTAGTCCTCACCGAGAACGCAAACAGTTCCGAACATTCTATAGACATGAAAATACTCATCTCTAGAAATTATAGTGGTCACTTTCTTCAATTTTCGTTCCACTCTTACAAACACTCTATCCGCGGACAAAAAACTGTAGCCTCGAATGGGAAATACAAGGTAACATTCTGGGCAAAGCTCACGTTATTTTTGGCCATCCAATTTATCAAACCTTGCAGTACAATATTGGTTTTGTTTTGTCCCGCTCACCCTAAGCAAAACAATCTGACGTTTTTCTTACCACAGGTTCTTATATTTTTTTCAAAAAGTCCAATAGAGCGGAAAATATTTCAAGGGAACCCCTGCCAGCTTGATCTTCCGTCCATGTATCCGTCCGGTTCTGTGGACGATTGATCAACAATACAAAAACAATAAAAACTGATCTGACGAGAGTAAAATGCTTGTTGAATCGGAGTCTTAGGTAGAGGCTGGACTTGTTGCAAATCAAAACAGCCTTGATCTAAAACCAATGTTAAACACTGCAAAAATACGCTGAAATATCTTCCTGGATACCTGCAATTCAGGAGCGATTGAAGCATGGGAGATGGAACGGAGCTTATTTTGTATCAGCTCACTGTGCAAATAAATTCTTACGGATTTTTTTCTGTTGTAATGTGATTCAGACCCTTTCAAATTTCCAATAAATTCCCGAACTTTTTCCTTTTTTTGGTGATTTATGGCCTACCCGATCTCCTCCTCTTCTTTCTTTATGCGTTTGCAAATATTGTTCATTCTATTATTTTTCAAACAAGTTAAATGCATGAAGAATTTTTTGCATACATAAAGAGTCTGTCTCTCCCTTGTCGGCACACTGTTTTTCACTGTTAACGTGTGAGGTTTAGCGCGTCCATGTCTGCAATGTCCTGTTCTTTGCCAAACATCGGTAACACTTATCCAATTTGCAACCTTGTTATCTCGAGCGATTTTATTCTGACAACACATTAAGTATCAGTAAAGCATCACAAGGATGGATTTTACTGCATGAAAAATGTGCTGAATTATGTTTACAGCCCACAAAAACTTTGGAGCCTAGAAGCCTATATAGTTTTTTTTGCTTGCTCTCTAATGCTATCTTTTTTATGCTTCTTTCTGTTACATTTAGGCAATTCTTTCACTGTTACTGAAGCCTCGTCAACCTCCTCCATTGTAAAGATAAGCTAAGTTATATTAATAAGTATCAAAAACTTGCTAAAGTCGACTGCTTGCTATACACAATAACATGTGAACGCCATTAGGTTAATTTTGCATTTTGGGACCCCCTCGTATCTCGGTTATCCTTTACCTTAACGCAAAGGGAAGAATTCCTGCTTATGCAGTTTTTTACGCTGGATCCAGTGGCGTAGTTATATTTTTCATTTGAGTTGTTATTTTTTAGATATGATCCAAAGTTGTGTTTTTTTTAAATGGGACACCCTGTATATTTGTCCAGAAATTGATTTGTCCTTTTAAAGGCTTCTTAAAAATATATAATATTATGGGTCTATTTTAATAAACAACAACAAAAATCCTAATTTTTATAATTATCATCCCAAATTTTGCAGTAGGCCATGCAAAACAATGCTGCCTTTTATTTAAAGTCGTTAACAATATCTACATCCTAACAATAAATCAAAATAAATATGTAATTAAATCTATTTATCAAAATATGTATTGATAATTTCGCACCAAAAAAGTACCATTTACCTAGATTTATGTAACACAAGAACAAAATCGTAATAAATTATTATGTAACAAGCCTTTCAGCAAAAATCAACTGTCGTATAAGAACTACAGTAATCAAGGAAATCAAAAGAACTGTTCAAACTGATTTCCATTTTGTTCTATGCACGCTTCGCACAATTTTCGTATTCGTTTTAGGGAATTAAGCAAAATATCGAGATGATTTTGTAAATAGCAAAAATTTTCTCTTATGGCATTTCCTAAATCTTGGACATTATCATAGTGGTCTTTGTAAATTTTATTTTCCAGATATCCCCATAGAAAGAAATCTAAAATCGACAAATCTGGGGACCTAGGGGGCCATCTTATAGGTCCATTTGTTCCGATCCATTGATTGGTAAAATTATTGTCCAGAAATAATCTCGTCATTCCAGAATTGTGTGCAGGAGCACCGTCCTGTTGAAAATAAATTTCGTTAATTTGAGCTAGAGGAACATCGTCAAGTAATTCAGGTATAGCTGCCTCTAAAATTTCTATATAGCGATTGGCTGTTAGATTTCCCTCAAATATATAAAATTTTATATGTGTTCCTAATAATATGAAGCAGGACTCATTTAGACCAAACCTGCCCTGCTGTCTTCTGGGAAATATTTGGTGCTGATTTTCCTGGAACCAGAATCCACTATTGTGCCTATTGAGTATACCAGAATTAGTGAAATGTGCTTCGTCTGACCATATAACCCTCCTTTCAAAATCTCTAACCATATCGCATCTTTCTCGAAACCAATTGCAGAAGACTACCCGACGCTCTGCATCCCCTGGCTGTAAGTGCTGCACGAGCCTAAATTTGTATGGCTGGTATTTGTGCTTTTTTAGAATTTCTTGAACTCTAGTTTTTGGAATCCCTATGCTCTTTTGACTGGCCCTACAAGAGTTTGTGGGGTAAGCTTCTGCATTAGCCAAAACCGTAATTTCCTCAGCCTCCCGATTTTCTTTATTATATGTTTTCGTACGAGGTTTGATAAATGATCCGTGATTAAGTAAATTCTTTTTTATCCGATAAAAAGTGGATATATTAGGTTGCCTCCTTTCTGGATATCTAAATAAAAATTAAGCAATAGTATTTTAACATACCTAAAAATTAACTATTTACCTGTTAAAATACATCTCAGAAGCCCCTTCAACATTTTCATTACTTAATACAAAACAAGCTAACATATCGTACTTTTCATAATGTTCGAAAGTTTGGTTTTCTTCCATAATAATACAAATATATTTTTACACAATAAATAAATACAAAAAACTAGGGCTATATTTTATATACGCGTACAAAATTGTAAATGTCATTTGCTTCCAAGAAAACAAAAGAAAACGGCATCGTTTTGCATGGCCTACTGCAAAATTTGGGATGATAATTATAAAAATTAGGATTTTTGTTGTTGTTTATTAAAATAGACCCATACTATTATATATTTTTGAGAAGCTTTTAAAAAGATAAATCAATTTCTGGAAAAAATATACAGGGTGCCCCATTTAAAAAAACACAACTTTGGGTCATATCTAAAAAAATAACAACTCAAATGAAAAATATGACCACGCCACTGGATCCAGCGTGAAAAACTGCATAAGCAGCAATTTTTTACTTTGCGTTAAGTTAAAGGATAACCGAGATACGAGTGGGGTCCCAAAATGCAAAATTTTCTATTTCGCCCTGTATCTCATAAACAAAGAAGGCTATGAAAATTTTGTTTACGTATTCATGAGTTTCACAAAAAATTAGCTCAGATTCGTGAAAACCGCAAGGTTCTATCTTTAAAAATAAGCGAGATACCCTGCTTTTGCAACCAAATCCTGACAACTTGTACATACAATAACCGGTACTTAATTACTATGGGGAGCGAAAGTTTCGATGTTCTGTGTGATATTTTCGAAGCATTCCAACACGTAACTTTAAATTTACTACCAGAGAAGTCCAGAAGTGATTATGAAAAACACGACCACCGGTTTAAATCCTGTTGCAAACAGAACACCATAGCTAGGCTCTCTGAAATTCTATCTTGCGTATTTATTGGAAAACGTAAAAGTATTGAAACCAACTTCCCTTAACCAGTAATTAAGTGCGGGGGGAGGTCCAAACCAGACATTTATTTGTGAGGGGGAGGGGCAAACGGTCAAACCTTAGGAAAATTAGTAAACCAATATTTTGGTAGTTTCTACCTGCGCCGCAGTTGATTTTTGGACATAATTTGAAATAAATTCAATAAGTAATTTTAACATTGATACACACCACCATTTTGTTACGTCCTATTGAATTCGTACCAGTTTATCCCTACATCACATTTAATTTTCCTGTAAAATTTAAAGCCGATTGAATAAGATTTTTTTAAATTGATTTCAAAAAAATATATTTGGCTGCCATCTTGTTCCACGATCTTGAATCCGTACCACTTTTTCTCTATGTCACACTTAATGCTTGCACAACATTTTAAATTAACCTAATAAGTAGTTTTTCAGGCCGATTTTTTTTATATAATCAATTAGGTCGCCGTTTTGCTTTGCTATCCTATATTCATACCAAAATATTACCGCAACACTTGATCTTTCAGCAAAATTTGAGGAAACTGAATAGCTAGTTTTCAAGAAATATTTTTTTTAACGTTTCACTAGGTCGCCATCTTGTTCCGGCATATTGGATTTTTATCAAAATAATTAAATTTTTGACTAAAATTTGAAATCAATCTGATGAGTAGTTTTTAAGCTATAAGCGAACTGACAGGCAAACAGACAAACCGACATGCGGACCGACGGAATTGATAAAACAGATGTTTTGGCATCTATGGATGCTTAGCCGCCATTTTGGATTCGTACCAAAATTTTACCAGTTGATACATATTACTTGATTTTTGTGCAAAATTTGAGATAAATTGGATAAGCAGTTTTTAACTAGTAATTTTTCACATTTCACTAGTCCGCCATTTTGTTTTACCGTTTTGAATTTTTACCAAAATATTACCAGGTTATTTTTTTACTAAACATTGAAGTTAATCTGATGAGTAGTTTTTAAGCTATGCCGCGAACTGACAGACATACAGACAAATCAACAGACGGACCGTCGAAATGAATAAAACATAGTTTTTGGCATCGAAGAATACTAAAACCAAAAAAATATATAAAACCTGAGAGGGTGTTACAAATATTTTATTTGGCAAATATATTGTTCCGCTATCTTGAATTGGTACTAGAGATTTACTAGTTTATTTCTATACCACAATTAATTATGGCACACAATTTGAAATCAGTAGTTAAGTAGTTTTTCCAGCTGAATTTTTAAATATTTTATTAAATCGCCATTTTGTTCCACTATCTTAGATTCGTACCAAGATTATACCAGATGATTTCTACATAATACCTGATTTTTTGTGCAAATTTTTGGATAAATTAGATAAGCATTTTTTTAGAAATATTTTTAACAATTCACTAGGCCGAAATTTGGTTTCGCCATCTTGGATTTTTACGAAAATATTACCCGGTTATCTCCATATGAACTTTAATTTTTGAACAAAATTTGAAAACGTTTTTTAGCTATGTCACGAACAGACAGACCGACGGAATTGAGAAAACATGTTTTTAGGCGTCCGTGGACCCTGAAACGTGGTGATTTTTCACGATTACAATACATATAGTCTGAAAAAAAAACTTTTTTTTTCAGACTCTATAATTTCCAACAGGCCCAAAGTGCAACAATAAGCCAAAAACAGCTTATAGAGGACACTTGAGCTTACAAAATCGGGTATATCTAATCTTCATTTACTTTCTGGGAAGTCTCAACGACTTTATCACACTTTAGAAAAAAAAGTATAGCTTCTTGTTTTACCCTGTATATACACCGAGGAAAATACAACGTAAGGTAAATATCCTAATCCAAAAATTGTTGACAGCTTAAAAATGAAAACAAATGCACATCTTAATTTGTAAACATGAAAAATTGTTACTTTTAAATGTGTTCAGATTATTTGTTGCGTTTAGATTGACAAACAAAAATCTCTTTTGGCTTTTTCGCAACTGAATAAAAATATTTAACTTTAAATTAATTGAAGCAAATATTTAATATAATTACATGTTGAGGTATGTAATTATATTAAATATTTGCTTCAATTAATTTAAAGTTAAATATTTTTATTCAGTTGCGAAAAAGCCAAAAATGATTTTTGTTTGTCATGAACAATTGTATCAAATTTTGTGTTGCATATTTTAAAAGACGTTCAGAAAATTAAAAAATATTGTTAGTAATAAAAACTACACATGCACTATGAAGTTTTGCTTCCAACCATAATAAATAATAATTTATTCCTTTTGTAAAATTCTGTTATAAAAAACCTATTAATAGCTAGACAGACACGTTTTTAAATAACTAAACCGCAGAGCAGCAAACAACTTCAACCAGCCTCGTTACTTGGCTATTGTTCCAGCTACCGGTACGCCACAATAAAATTGTTTATCACGTTAAAGGCGTTAAAAAGCTACAATAGGCGTAACGCATTGCGCCTGAATCACACCCAGATGTGAAACAGGCTCACCGCTCAAGGAAGGATAAATCTCAATTAGGGACAATATTTTTTAACAAGGGCGGCTCGTCTAAAAAGATTATGCGAGTTAAACTTATATCGAAGCTGGGTAGTAACTATTGGCCTTAGTGTGGTGTCATATTGTCAATTCACTTCATGTTGTTTAATCTTAAAAAATTAAAGAAATCCACCAATATAGAACGGAAGATTTCACGGCTTTGGTCAGTTAGGAAGTCACGGTTGTTGGGATTAGACCCTGTCACATTAGAATTACTATCCGACATTGAGCCTTCGATTGCACGAGGTATCCCAGGGATCTTTAATCTACAAGATCTGAACACTGAATGAGCCCGAACAGATTCAGGGGGGCTCTTATGCCCGACTTGTATCCCTATTGAAATTTTTTGTACGTTTAAAAATTTCAATTGATTGTCTAAGATTTCGTTTACAACTGGAACTGGAATCGATGCTAGAACCTTGGTTTCCTTTACATTTATAATATGTCTAGTGGTATGCTGGTGTTCAGATACAGCAGATTCAACAATTTGTTTCTTTTTAATACATCGTTCATGTTCTGTAAGTTTAGTTGATATTAAACGTCCTGTTTCTCCCACGTACACTTCTCCTAAGGAGCAAGGAATTTTATGTACTCCTTCTGTTTGGAAAGGTATAATATCTTTCGGAGCGTTATCCAGTCTTATGTCTATTGAAGATTGTACGTATGTTGGACCGCCGAAGTAATCGTTCTATTTTGTCTGTAGCGCCATGTATGTAGGGGAAAATAACACTACCTAACCCATGTTTTTTATGTTAGAGAATCTTGTTTAAAAATCGAAGTAGCTCTGAATACTAGTGAGTTAATAACCGATTCCTTTTGTGCTGGATTGTAATAGGAATTTGTATTTAAGTATCTATTTGTTTGCGTCGGTTTTCTATACACGACCTCATTTGTTGTTTGGCCTCATGGATAGGATAACCTGCTCATATCTCTGGGCCACCTTAATCAAGAACATTATAATATGAAGTTAAGAAGGAAATTGAATAAGATGGAACGATTTCCTATCTAATTGTATGTGTTCAAAGGAAGGAAAATGGTACATTAGCACATTTTAAATATATAGAAAACCGACGCATACAAATAGATACTAAACGCAAATTCTCATCACCATCCAGCAGAAAAGAAATCGGTTATTAACTCACTAGTATTCAGAGCCATTTCGATTTCTGATCAAGATTCTCTAACATCGGAATTTGATTCATACATAATTTTGTATTGGATGCATTTGAGAGTACAGAAATAGTTAAATGTGGTAAGAAAGCACTAAATAAAGACAGAGGGCCTATTCCCTATAGTCCCCTTATTTACTTGCCAACGTGCAACCAAGTGTGACCACATTTACCTATAAATAGTCTCGGTTAGGATAAGGAACTTTAGTTTATATAATCTGATGATGATGCTAACTTGGTTAGCGAAACGTGCGTCCAGAACGTAACAACTTGTGGTGTAATGTAGTTAGAACTCTTGTATTTTGATATATATTTCTTTTATCCTTAAATCCTAAAATTAAAATTCTTTTAAACCTGAGATGTTTTAAAAGCTCGGTAAAGAAATTACTTTTGGAAAGGGCATATTATGAGTTGGGAGAATTTTATAGTGACCCTTTTGATTTGAATTGTTTTTTTTTATTTTTGTATTTTTTAAATAAACTTTTCTTGAACTCATTTTTAATTTATTACAACGTGTATACAATTTTTAAAATGTTTGTATTACTTTTGGTTTTGTGTTGCTGTGTAGTTTACTGTATATTTGTCTGTGTACACTTTAAATAGCTAGACTCATTTTAATATGTGACTGACATTTCTGTTTCTATTTTATTTTATACAAAAGTGGCTGTCTGTTGTACAAAGGGGATTTTTTCATATTGGCTTTGTCTACAAGACTTTATACTCTTTGACAATAAAGCATATTTTGAATTTTGAATTTGAATTTTAAATCGTTTTATAAAGTATACAAGATTTCATTAATTTCCATGCATAAAATATCTTTTTATGAAAAGTGTAAAAAAAAAAAATTGAATAAAATAGCCAAAAGGGTCACAATGAACTAAAAATACTATTCAGTTCATTAGCGAGTCATTTTTTAGGATTTGCCGCTATTTAAAGGTAGGCTTTAGATTTGTATATTTGTTTGATCAACTGCTTTAAAACATTCAGACGTCAAATTTGATATGTTTATTTTCACCTATTGTGGCTAGCCAGAGGTTTCTGCGTTTTATTTTAGCTAGTTAACATAATTTATATGAAAATTAATTAAAATTACTAGACAGCTAAAATAATATAAGTTTAAAAACCACTATCCAATAGATTGCATCTTATAAATATCATGACCCTGGGCATGTAAGTAGATTGTATCAAATTAATATTCTACTAAATAATACACGTTTAACCCATACAATGCTAATATGTAATAGGATTTGCGGAAATATTTTAAATTAAATATACACTTAAAGTATAAACTTTGAATTGTATCGGAAATTTTGCTTATATTGCGAAATTTTCACAAGAAAGATGCGTTAGAAGGCAAATCTATTGGAAAAGTAGACGTTATCTAGCTTATTTTTTATACACTGGCGACGGCGATGGTATCATCGTGGATAAAGATTATCGCAAGTTACTTTTTTTTTAAATAGCATGATCGTAGACAAAATATTACATGTAACTCATGCATTAAGGTTTACATAAATTATTATTATTATCAGGCTAGTTAACAACAATAAAATGTATATTAATATTGTCAAACATGAAATTGTTTCGATTAGTACTACTTTTTCCTTATAATTCTTCAGAAGTATTTTTAATATTTTAAATAGGCAAATACTTGAGTTTTTTAAAATTGTGTAATTTTTTTTTAATTGCAAAATTTTATAGACAAAAGCGTTATGGTAATTTTTTAACTCTCTCTCAACAACAACTCTATTTTAAGGAGTTACTACTTTTTGAATTTTTGCTTGAAGGGCAGGAAATTAGAAACAAATAATTCCAGGATTTTGTCATTTTAGACCATTAAGTCTGCAGAAGGGGTATCAAAAAAAGGGCTATGAAAAACTATTACCAGGAAAAATTAAGTGATAATTATTTATTGTGAACCTTTAAATAATATAGTTAAAAAATTATTAAAATTTAAATATATTTAGGGGCTCAAAAGTCAAATTTAAAATTAAAATCAATAAAAAACATACGAAAGAAATTTAATTTTTAAAAAACATTTTTGCTTTAGAAACTATTCAAAATTTGGTAAATTTTTGCGATGCAATGTTTTCGTAAAATAAATAGGAATAATTTTATTGATGCAATAATATCCATGGACAGAAATCAAAAGACATATGTATTTATATCTGCAAGGTAAGAGTTTCTTTTACCAAAAGCCCTCTTCATCCTCGTCTCGTCTTATCTTGAGTGACGATATTGAATGGTGTTGTGAGACGATGCGAACTTTTTTCTCTTCGACTTTTTTATACAAGGTTGCGACATCCGAGATGTCACACCAATTTCGTATATTAAGAAGCCAAGAATGTTGCTTGCGACCTGGCCCTCTTTTTCCTTTAAGCTTTCCCATGAGAATCATCTTTAATACGTTATATATTTAGGCAATCGTAAAATATAACCTAAGTAGGATATTTTCGTTGTTTAACACTAGTCATTGTAAACTGTTCATAAAATAGGCAATATCCGTACTCTTTTTATCAACATAGAGCCACTTTTTTTAAACTAAAATGATAGAAATAGTATAAAGTAAGAAGTCCCTAGATGCCGAAAAAAAAATATATTCTCAATTCCGTCGGTCTTTCTGTTCGCGGCATATCTAAAAAATTACTTACCCGATTGACCTGAAACTTTGGTCAAAAATTCAGCGTCATATGGGGATGACCTGGACTAAATAAAAATCCAATACGGCAAAACAAAATGGTGGCTAATGGAATGTTAAAAAAATTATTACTAAAAACTACTTATCCAATTTACCTCAAATTTTGCACAAATATATATAACTTTTATGTGAGAATCAATGGTTAAAATTGTGGTACGATTCCAAAATGGCGGAGCAAAATGGCGGTGGTTATTTAAAGATTCAGCCTGAAAAAACTACCTATGAAAAAATCACTCCCTCAGGTTTTACATATCTTCACGTTTTAGCGTCCCTAGGTTCCAAAAAATATGTTTTTTCAACTCCGTCGGTCTATCTGTAGGTTTGTTTGTCTGCGTGTCAGTTGAGGCATAGCTATAAACTACCTAGCAGATTGATTTCAGATCTTAGTTAAAAATTAAGGGTCATATGGGGATGACCTGGTCATATTTTGGTAAAAATCAGGGGCGTGCGGTGAAATTTTAAGAAAAAGAAGCAATTTTTAGAAAGTTACCTATTTGTAATGTAATTGGATTTTTCGATTATTTTTTGCAAATTCATCAATGACGTCATCGTAAAAAGTCGATGCTCCGATATATTTTGGAGAAGTTTATTTTCATTAGACAACTGCGATTTATGCGAAAGTCTCTCCTCCTTACGTTCTACTGATGACCTTGTGTCAGGTATTGTAAATACTAATTCACACAATTTCGACACCTCGGTGTAGGCATCTTCCAGCTACTTGTTTCTTAAAAAGTTGCATTAATTGCTTAGCGTTATTTTTTGCTCTAATGTAACACTCGGTCCAAGAACTGGCCACAATGAAGAAGAAGAGATTTAAACGCATCTTCTAGAAAAGTTTTTCCTTTAAATGCTTCAAAATTGCAGAGCTCAAGCAATTTCAAATCATTTAAACCGTTAAATCTATAGTTTATTTGTTGCTGAATTTGATGGATTATTTCATAAAAGAGGCGTCTGTATGATGTTTGAACATCTCCCACCTTGTCTGTTCGAAGACACTTGGCTTGTGGCTCTACATTTAACGTCATCGTTTCCTCCCAAAATAGGTCAAAGTCGTCTCTTTTTTGGCTAAACATGGAATTTAAGTCATCCACTTTTTTTAGGCAAAAATCGATATTATTTATTTAGTTTGTAATATATTAAAAACATTGTCCGAGAATTGAAATATTTTTGAAAATATGTTCAACAAATAATCAAAATTAAAATCTCGTTTCAAACAGTCTAAATACCCCATCGAACTATTTATTACTTCTGAGTCCCACGTTTCATTATTTTCTATTATATTCTCAAATAGTTCAATCAGTGATTCACGATTTTCAGACACTGTTAACACAGGTCTTCCATTATAGTTCCACCTAGTAGGAGTTACTTTGGACAATCGTTTGTGGACAATGGAGTCCAAAGATTGTGTACGTTTTGTTGACTTGGAAAAAAGCAGCCATACCACTTAAAGTAACGAAAAATACTTTACACTCTTTAATGTGATTGATGGACTGGGATAAAACTAAATTTAATATATGAGCAAAACAATGGACAAACACAGCACTTGGGAAACTTTCTCGAACTTTAGCTTGCAGACCCGCTAATTGTCCTGCCATCACTGCAGCTCCATCATAGCTTAGAGCAACTAATTTTTTCTCTCCATTAATTTCTTTAGTAACGTTATAAATTACGGTATATAATGCATCTGCTGTACGATTTTCGGACACATCCTTAAAACCTAAAAATCGCTCTTGAATACTTCTGTCTGTTTTAACGTAGCGTATTACTATAGATAATTGGCTAAAATTAGTGATCAATTGCGCCTCGCCAATCTCCTGCTTAATTCTTTTTAGAATAATGGTTGCAACAGCGGAAATTAAATCATTCTGGATTCGATTCGACGTTCCGCGAAAAACGCTAGACTGCTCTAAATGATTTCTTAAGCAGTCATCATATTTAGCCATTAAACTAAGTAAATCTTGAAAATTTCCTCTATTTGAAGAAACCCTTGTTTCATCATGACCTCTAAATCCCAATTCGTGCTGTCCGAGAAAATAAACAACATCGATAAGTCTTCTTAATATTTGCCTATTTTTATCGATTAGTTCATTGTGTTGGCGGTGACTAATTTCCAACTGTTTATTAAGGGCGTGTTCAATTCTGGTTTTGCCGAAGACTTTTTCTTTTATGACTGCCTGCAAATGCACTTTGGACGTAATGTGCCTTTTTAAAACTTTATGAAAATTGTCTAAATAGGAAAAACCAGTTTTATTCCGGAGACCTTTTTCATTTTCTAAAAGTAAACAGGCCAACAAAATAATTTACTTATATTTTTTCATTTTTGTGGTTAAATTTTTCATAGGCGGTTTTGCCTTTGGAAATTACTTGAACCTTATCAGCGAAGTTTAATGTTGAAAATCCCTTTATTATTAAGAAACACACCACACATTCACACACACTCTTCTTACTAAATTGTCCAACATTTTCAACGTTATTACCGACAGCCGAAGTTAACGGTATTTGCATATCCATGTCCGTATTATTGTCTTCCATATCGCACCATGCACGACGCGACGTACGCTTCACACAACACACGGATAGCCGTTCAAACAAAGAACCTACTCTAACGACAGCTTCCGCCCCCACTTAAAGCACGCGAATGAAATGCAAAAATTGCAAACAGCCTGGGGAAAGTTCAATAACCTCTGGCTCGATTCACAGGAAATCAAGCATACAGGACTTGGCTGCAGAGAAGCTAGCAGCCCGCTTAGGTTCTATTCGATATTCTATTGTGGCTGGGTCGGAGTCAAGATCGAATTTATTATGGGCTTGATAATTAAGATAATATTTTAGAATTTTGAATATAAACTAAATTAATGGTTTCCTATTTTTTTTTTACATTTTAGAAGATGTTTGTAATTTTTTTTGGGGAAGCACTGCTTCCCTTGCTTTCATGGACTGCACGCCCCAGGTAAAAATTGAATATGCCGGAACAAGATGTCTGAAGCATAAAAAATTATTAGTGATTTTAATGAGACTAATTATCAAATTTACGTCAAATTTTGCACCAAAATCAAGTGTTACATAGGAATGAACTGGTAACATTTTGGTATGAATATAAGATAGCAAAACAAACTTAACAAAAAATTTAAATGAAGAGCTTGAAAAAACTACTTAATAGATTGATTTCAAATTTTGTGCAAGAATTAATTGTGGTATATAGAGATGAACTGGCGAAATTGTGGTACGAATTCAAGATTTCGCAGGAACAAAATATCGGCCAAATAAAATGTTTGAAATCGTGAAAAAAATTTTACAACCTTTACGTTTCATATGTCAGTTTGTGGCTTAGTTAAAAACTACTTACCCATTGAATTCAAATTTTGGCTAAAAATTAAGGGTTATGTGGGGATGACCTGGTTTTATTTGACAAAAAAATCCAATATAACGAAACAAAATAGTGGCCTAGTGAAATGTTAAAAAATGTATTACTAAAAAATAAATTATCCAATTTAATTCAAATTTTGCACAAAAATCGAGAAACAAACCTGTAATATTTTGGTATGAATCTAAGATAGCAAAACAAAATGGCGGCCTAATAAATTATACTTATTAGATTAATTTTACATTTTGAGCATCCATAAAGTATTAATAGATATAGAGAGTATCTGGCAAAATTCTGGTACTAATTCACAACGGAAAAACAAAATGGCGGTCAAATAAAATGTCCTAAAAAAATCAATTTAGTAAATCCTCTTATTTAATTGGTTTGATATATTGCAGCAAAATTTAATTTCATAGAGGGATTAACTGATATGAGTTCAAAATGATGATACAAAATGGCGGTCTTAAAAAAATCAGTGTAAAAAAATTGAATTTATTTCAAATTATGCCCAAAAAAGTTAGGGAGGCATAGGTAGGTGCTGTTCCTGTATGGTGCAACAAAATGACGCACAATAAGAATGATTGACAGTATATTAAATAACTTGGTGTGGGACTAAATTGGGTTTCACTTTACTATAATATTCCTGATTAAAGGAAATATTCATACCGAGGAAAGCTCCAGGTAAAGGAAATTTACCGATTTCATTATCTCTCATTCAAATAATTTTTCGAACTACATGTATAACTGTATATTTGTAATTATACTAGAGATTAACGTCTACATTAAATGAATAATTTAAACATAACATCTAGATGAGATTGTCCATACGGATACCTAAGTACTTAGAGACAATTCAGATTTACTTATAATCTTAGTAACTTATAATGAACGAGTATTAAGATGTCCAAACTTTACCCTATTCATAGCGGCAAATTAGCAGTCGCGCATGCGCAGGACTGGACCTTTTCCTTAACCCAAAGTGGATCTTCCGTTACCCATATTTTACTCTGGTAAACATACAGGGTGGTCGAAATTGGTCTGTTTTAACAGAGAAAACCTATTTCCTGACTAGATAGAGCAAAACTGACTTAGGTGTCATGGGCTCGATTTCTGAGAAATGTTTAATGGCAAAAACCGCCTGCCGATATTTTCACTGCCAACTGAGATATAGGGCGTTTTTCAATTTTCGGCCATTTTGAAAATTGTCCATAACTTTTTTATTTTGCGGAATATTAACATTCTGCAAAGACATTCTAAAGGCACTTTTTTATGTGCAATCCAGTGGCGTACTCAGATTTTTTCTATAATTGTCCGTTTTATCATAAATAGGCAAAACTTTTTTTTTTCAAATGGAAATCATAGTTGGCTATAAATTATAAAAAATGCTCGCGTTTAGCCCTTTTCAGTGATATAAAGTTGTAGGTACTTATTTTCAAAAATAACGAAAATATTAGGTGTTTTTGGTTTACATCGAAGTAGGCTTTGATTTGTGATGACAATATCTCAATTATGTATTGTTAAGATTTATAGTTTGTTAGCAACTTAAACACAACTTTAAATAACACTAGCTAACGTTATTTTAATTATTTATTATTAATTTTTTTATTTTTTTTTGTTTACATAGCAAAGTTGAACAAAATTAACAAACTAAACTACTATTTACAGCTACAAGTGAAAATAAAAAATAATTATGAAAATCTAGGTATTTAGTTAGATAGGTTTCTGATAAATATATTTAGAGAAGTTGTTCAAATTGAGCCCCTCCCTGTTGAATACAATCTAAGCATCTTTTGCGTACCGAGTTGCAACTATTTATTAGTTCAACTGGGCTAATAGATGCAAAAGCTTGCCTAGTGGCCTCTTGCAATTCTTCTTTTGTGTGAAAGGTTCTTCCTTTAAATATCAAGTCCTTCAATCTTCCCCACAAAAAAAAATCTAAGGGAGTTAAGTCACAGGACCTAGCAGGCCAAGGTATGGGGCCCCACGTACCAATCCAATTTTCTCGAAATTCGAAGTTTAAAAGATCAGTTGTGATCCTTGCATTGTGCGGGGGACAACCATCTTGTTGATAGTAGATATTTCTGGCATCAGCTAAAGGTATGTCTTCCAACAAAGGGACAATATATGTGCGCAAAATATTTACATAATCATCTGCAGTTAAATTTCCATCGTAAAAATAAGGTCCCACAAATCTTCCTCGGAATATCCCCACCCATATATTAAATCCACACCGACCTTGCCGGTCTTGTTGCACAACTACGTGTGGATTTTCAGTGGACCAGTGATATGAATTATATCTATTAAATATATCAGAAGTATCTACTCTGGATTCATCACTCCAAATAATATTTAATGGAAAATTCTCATTCTCCATGAATTTTTGCTCATACCACTGACAAAATCTCAATCTTCTAGCGGCGTCCCCTTCACGGAGTTGATGAACTCTTCTCGTTCTGTACGGTTTGAAATTATGTTTTTTGAGTATTTTTAAAACGGTGGTCTTTGGAACATTCGTTATATTAGCCAATGTTCGAGAGGAGGTGCCAGGATGATCTAATACCTCACCAATTATATTTAGCTGCTGGATTTCCTTTTCTTCCTTTAGTTCATAATGTCTTGTTCTTAACTTTTTAAAACTTCCGTAATTTACTAAATTACTTTTTAATGTTTGATGATAAATTCGGTTATCCGGTTGACGTCGCTCGGGAAATGTATTAAAATATAATTCACTAGCTGCTTCAGGAACTTCGTTAGATAATATGTAACATTTTAACATATCATACTTTTCATAATTCTCAAACATATTTTGTCAGCAACTTAACACAACTTTATAAAGATAACACCAAAACGCAATAATTACACCAGACTACAGTAATCTGACAGCAATATATTCAAAATATTGAACGCGCGTCTTTATTCCAAGGCCTACTTCGATGTAAACCAAAAACACCTAATATTTTCGTTATTTTTGAAAATAAGTACCTACAACTTTATATCACTGAAAAGGGCTAAACGCGAGCATTTTTTATAATTTATAGCCAACTATGATTTCCATTTGAAAAAAAAAAGTTTTGCCTATTTATGATAAAACGGACAACTATAGAAAAAATCTGAGTACGCCACTGGATTGCACATAAAAAAGTGCCTTTAGAATGTCTTTGCAGAATGTTAATATTCCGCAAAATAAAAAAGTTATGGACAATTTTCAAAATGGCCGAAAATTGAAAAACGCCCTATATCTCAGTTGGCAGTGAAAATATCGGCAGGCGGTTTTTGCCATTAAACATTTCTCAGAAATCGAGCCCATGACACCTAAGTCAGTTTTGCTCTATCTAGTCAGGAAATAGGTTTTCTCTGTTAAAACAGACCAATTTCGACCACCCGGTACAGTTTTATCACTGTCAAGATATTAGAGACGCCTTTTTTATCATAATATTAAAACTGTCACATTAGATAACGTATTAAGTAATCAAAGATGTAAATTAGCGACGACGAGTCGCCAATGCAAGAGTGTACAATTAATTTCTCACGGGTATGGTAAAAGCCGGGCACGAACAAGAGGCCTCCTGATTGAGACGTCAAACTTACCGCAGCGCTGTAATAAATTATACATCTTACAAACCCCTTTTTTACGTAAGTTCAAAGTCGGTGGACGTACAAAGCATTAACTTTAATTATATTGTAATAACACATGCATTTTTCGATTTACTTTGCAGCATACACGTAAAATTATATAACTCAATTACGGCGCCTTAACTGTTTTTAAAAGGTGGCACGACATAAAATTTGAAGCTTTGGCTGTTTTTTTTTTTAGTTTGCCTGAACGTGCCGTTTAGAACATCTAGACCAGGGGTGCTCAAACGGTCGATCGCGAGTGCCTTTTGAGTAGATCTCGAGAAGAAATATTTTTTTAATAAGTAGGTACTTAACTAACCTACAAAAATTTATTACGTAATAAAATAACACTCTGCTAGCGGCAAAAGGCGGCTTTATCAAAGGAACGCGCGGTACTTATCAAAGAAAAGCCGCGTTTTTTATTCTTGCCGCTTTTCTAGAAATTTCAGGCGGCGCGTTTGACAGGAACATTCGAGACTTTCGTTCACGCCGATATAAATGTTGCGCCTGCAGGAATTGGAGTCATTCTGAATTGCAACTTGAAGGCAATACTACGTCGATACAAAGTTTATTATTAAATAGTACAAAATGAGTGCAGCGAAGAAATCTAAAACGTATCATTTTAATAACGATTAGGAGGAAGAATTTTTGTTTTGTATGGTGAAGGATAAGTGCATTTGTTTTATTTGTCGTGCGTCCGTTGCAATACCTAAGCGTGGTAACTTAGAGAGACATCATAAAGCGGTTCATAAAAACTATGAAAAGGATTTTCGGCCACAGAGTGAATTAAGAAAACGGAAAGTACGTGATTTGATATCTTGTTTGAAAAAAGAACAAACCATGTTCACAAGACCAGCTAAAAAATCAAAAGCTGCTACGATCGCGTCATTTAAAATATCTCATATATTGGCGAAACACAAGAAACCATTCGAAGATGGATCGGTTGTGAAAGAAGCATTTATTGAAATGGGTGAGACTTTATTTGGAGATTTTAAAAATAAAAGAGAAATCATGTCTGCTATTAGAGAACTTCAGTTATCTCGCCCGACTGTCACAAGGCGTATTGAAGTCATGAGTCAGGACATGGCAGATAAACTAAAAAATGATATCATGGAATGCACATACTTTTCTTTACAGTTCGACGAATCGACCGATATGACAGACACTGCCCAGCTGTGTATTTTTATTCGGATGGTATTCAATGACATGTTGGCTAAGGAAGAATTTTTGACAATCATTCCTCTGAAGGGGAAGACCCGTGGCGAAGATATATATGACTTTTTCTTCAATTTTGTAAAAAACTACAAGCTACCAATATATAAATTAGTGTGCATTACAACCGATAGAGCACCAGCAATGACTGGAAACAAAAACGGTTTTGTGGCATTGTGTCGAGCTAATGAAGATTTCCCTTCATTTTTTTCAATCCATTGCATTATACATCGACAAGTTTTGTGTTCAAAGGTTTAAACACGGAGGAAATTATCGGCATTGCAACAAAAATTGTGAATTCCATCCGTGCACGTAGCTTGCAACGGCTGCTCTTTAAGTTGCAGTTGGAAGATAGGGAGTCAGCTGAACACACTGATTTAGTTCTTCACACGGACGTCAGGTGGTTAAGTCGCGGAAAATTCCTAGAAAGGTTTCAAGAATTATTGCCCGAAATAACAGCTTTTCTAGCCGAAAGAGGTGATGACACTCAGATGTTGAAAAACGAAAAATGGCTGACTGATTTGGCATTTTTGACTGACATCACAATGCACTTAAACACCATTAACTTGGAGCTTCAAGGTAAAGGAAAAACTGTTACTGAGATGATTGGCGCAGTAAACGCATTCAAAAGTAAACTGCAACTTATGATAGATCAACTGAAAAGAAAGGATCTGAAACATTTTCCGCCTTTGAAAGCAAGGATTCCTCAGTTAAATTATGATACGTATGAGGCTGAATTATCAAATATTTTGGGACAATTCGAAATGCGTTTTTATGATTGTAGTAAATTGGCAAATGTAGCATCATTTATGAGTTATCCTTTTTCATGTAAAAACATTGAGGAATTAGCTACTGAAATAGCAAGTCAGTTTAATATGAACTCATGTTCTGTTGAAAATGAGTTGGTGCAGATTATATCAGATATACATCTCAAAGCTACAAGATATGATACAAATTTCTGGTGTTTTATATCTGAAGATAAATCCGAATCTAAGGCAAATCAACTGACAGCAATGTTTGGGTCAACTTACTTGTGCGAGTCTGCATTTTATGAAATGAAGATAATTAAGTCAAAATATCGCAATCGACTAACTGATGATCATATGTCATCATGCTTGCGATTAGCGCACAGTAGTTACGTACCATCTTATGAAAAGTATGCTGAGGACATGCAGTGCCACGCTTCAACATCCAAAGTCACTCGTTAGTTAAGTTTAACACCATATATAACCTTTTTGTTTTGTAACAACCAATAAACTCGCAATTTTGAATAATTATGAGTTTTTTCATTGATATTGTAGAGAAGAACCTAACTAAACTTAACCCAAACCTTGACTAAAATAATGTATATTGTGCGGAAAGCTAATATCTATATATGCTACGGTACACCCTACCTAGGTAGGTAGGTAGGGTGTATGTATCGTGTATGTACGACAACCCTGCATGTAAGTAGTCTAAAAATATTTAGGTAGATCGCCAGCAGTTCAAGTTTGAGCGCCCCTGATCTAGAGTGTAATATTTAAATGTAAAAATTAAGAGAATTGATAAGAAAGATCATTTCAGAGCTGTATTTTATAACTAATAACATGGTTTTATTTTTAGTCGTTATTATAGGAGGTAATTACACTAAAAATTTCACACCAAAAATATTCAACCAAAATTGGAGCATTTCTTAACGTTGGAAGGTATTACTACAGTTTAAGAAAAAAATTAGAATATATATAGACTCTAGTATTACTTTACGTTACTTTTCCCGGAACTCAAGAAGTGAAGTGTAACAGTACATAGTCGTTTAGTAACACATATATATCTTTTCAAACTTTTTTATTGGGTGCCATTTCTGCAAAATTTACAGTCAATTGAATAAGATTTTTTAGGTTCATTTTTTAAAAATTTGATTTGGCCGCCATTTTGTCACCATCTTGAATTCGTACCACAACTTCACCAGTTTATCTCTACATACCACTTAATGTTTGCCCAAAATTTGAAGATTTCTAATTTTACTAGCCATCATTTTGTTTTTACTTCACTCGTAAAAGGAAAGTATTGTAATCGTGAAAAAATCACTCTCCGAGATTTTTTCAGATCTTCACGTTTCTGGGTCCCTAAATGACGAAAAACATGTTTTCTCAATTCCGTCGGACTGTGAGTTCGCGGCGTACCTAAAATCTACTTACCCGATTGACTTCAAATAATGGTAAAAAATAAAATGTCATATATTCAAAATGGCTGCCTAGTGAAATGTTCAAAAAATTATTAATCCAATTTATCCCAAATTTTGCAACAACATCAAGAATTATGTTGGAATCAATCAACTGATAAAATGTTGGTACGAATCCAAAATGGCGGAACAAAATGGCGGCTTAATAAAGTAATTTAAAATTTAGCTTGAAAAAACTGGTTCAAAATACAGGAGTTCTAACCACACTACACCACAACTTGTTACGTTCTTAAGTTAGCATCATCAGCAGATGATATAAACTCCTTAGTTAGGACTTAACATGGCTTCACGGTCAACGGTACAAAACCTTTATTATAAGCTTAACAAGTTGTGGTGTAGTGTGGTTAGAACTCTTGTATTTTGATCTATCTTCCACCACAGGTTCCAGGATTAAGACATGGCTTCACGGTCAACGGAACAAAACCTTTATTATAAGCAGTTTATATCGTCTGCTGATGATGCTAACTCGGTTAGCGAAAATCGCGGCCAGAACTTAACAAGTTGTGGTGTAGTGTGGTTAGAACTCTTGTATTTTGATCTATCTTCCACCACAGGTTCCAGGGTTGGGACTGAAAAAACTGCTTAATGGTTTGATTTCAAATTGTATGCCATAACTAATTGTGTACAATGACTAATAGGGATCAACTAGTAAAATAGTGATACTACTAATTCAAGATAGCAGAACAACATGACAGCCAAATAAAATATTAGTAATCGTGAAAAAATCTTCCACTCAGGTTTTACACATTTTTATCAACTTCGTCGGTCCGTCTATCGGTCTGCCTGTCTGTCTGTGAGTTCGCGGCATAAATTAAAGACTACTTACCCGATTGACTTCAACTTTTGGGCAAAAATCAAAGGTCATATGGGGATGACCTGGCAATATTTTGGTAAAAATCTAATATGGCGAAACAAAATGGCGGCTTAGTGAAATGTTAAAAAATTATTATTAAAAAACTACTCATCCATTCTCTTAGTATCATTTTGGTATGTAGCCAAGATGGCGGAACAAAATGGCGGCTTAATAAAATATTTAAAAATTCAGCCTGAACAACTGCTTAATGATTTAATTTCAAGTTGTGTGCCATAACTATTGGTAGTATAGAAATCAACTAGTAAAATAGTGGTACTAATTCAAGATTCAAGCCAAACAAAATGGCGGTCAAGTAAAATATTTGTATTCGTCAAAAAATCTTCCTCTCAGGTTTTACACATATTCACGTTTTAGCGTCGCTACATGTCAAAGAAATATGTTTTATAAACTTCATCGGTCTGTCTGTCGGGTCTGTCTATCTGTCTGCATGTGAATTCGCGGCATAGCTTAAAGACTACTTACACGATTGACTTTTAAAGAATTAAAGGTCATATGAGGATGGTAATATTTTGGTAAAAATCAAGTATGGCGAAACAAAATAGAGGCCTAGTGATATGTTATTAAAATTATTATTAAAAACCTACTCATCCAATTTATCTCAACAAGTATTATGTTGGAATCAACTAGTTTCATCGTAATACGTATCCAAGATGGCGGAACAAAATGGCAGCTTAATAAAATATTGAAGAATTCATCCTGAAAATCTGCTTAATGGTTTGTTATATCATTTGGACTTTTTTGACATACTGCATCGTTTTGAAGTTATTTACAAAAAGAAGGTAATTTTTAACGAGTTTTTACCTTCTAATTAAGATAAAATAAATCTAATGCTAAAACTATTAAAACTGTCCATATTTTTAAACACATTTTTCCTAACTTACTTCAAAACGGCACAAGAAATCAAAGAAAGACTAGAAAGAGCAACCTTATTCTGTTTTTTGGGCCAGGAAAGTTACAGTCTCTTGAGCCAAACTGACCCAGACCGACACTGCCCTTTCAGTCAACTTGGACACCTGTTCTGTCCGGATATATGGTTAATTGCCTACGTGGAGCAATCTTTGTAGGAATATTCAGAATATGAAAGATACGATAGCAGACTTGCCCATTCTTAAGATTTAAGTGTTATGCTTGCAGACAGTGCTTGTGAGCTTGTTACACTTAATTAGGAATAGGCAGTGAAAAAATCTATTTTGTTATTCAGGGATAACAAAAGCATGGGCACGATAAAGAAATTCTCACAAAACAGGCACTTTATATTTTCATTCATGTGTGAGATGTAAGGTCAGTAATAACGGCTCATTCTTCAAAACTCTTAGAAATTTGCATAATACCATGAAACACTGTGAATCTTGACTGCACATCTTGTTTATTATTATAAAATCCTCGAAGTGAATTTTCGCACTGAATACATTTATGGAGATTCAAAACATTTAAAATTTGTGGCACAGGACGTCACTTTAGCGTGTCCCCATTTCAAATGCATATAACTCTTTTATTATTTAGTAAAAGGAAAAACAGGAACTTAAAAGTCCAGTCAGCCTTCTTGTATCAAAATTAATTAAGTTCCTACGCGTTTCGATCCTAGGGGATCATCATCAGGGTACAACTGATTGCAAGTATAGTGCAATGCAATGTGTGTGTTTTTTGTTTTGTTACATTACCAGTTCCCTAATACACTACTTTGTATATCAAAAAGTCGTCTTTATAATGGCAAAACAAAAAAATTAATTTTCAACAGGACAGTATTTGAAAGCTGGTGATTTTATTTACAATAAATCAAAGACATTACACTTTATGTAATATACATCCTGGACCAATCAAAACAAAGCAAGCCCGATATTTCACATACCGTTCGATTAAAAAAAAATCGCTGAAACCCGTCCATATTTATTTCCCGGGGGAAAGATTTTGCCCATATCTCCAGCCTTGTGTTGTCTACACCCTCGCGGGGGTGAGCTCCAACCCCAATCTGAAATGGGAATAGGGGTCGATTGATAACTTATTTTAAAGACAATCAAATTCTCTTTTCAACGCATCTTATTTCTTCAAATTTGATACAGCCGTTTTTGAAAAAATAAGGTTAGAGCAATAAAAAGAAAAAAAATCATCGCTCTGTGAAAAAATGTTGCAATCCGTTAATTTTGGTATCGAGAAAAAAGTTTTTTGCACTTATCTTCAACTCTATCACAATAACTTCCTGCAAGGGTAAGCTGCAACCCTCAAAATATTAAATGGTTTAAAGATCAAGTAATACCTCATTTCAAAGGTCATTAAATTATCTTTACAAGGCCTAGCAATTTTTAAAAATTAAATTGACCCCATAGAAAAAAATCTGAGGGGTATAAGTCAGGTGATCTTCCAGGCCACTCTATTGCTCCCCTTTGGCTCCATCTATCAGAATACTTCCGTCTTAAATATTCACGAACAGCAAGGGTATATTCTTTTTGAAATGTCAACTCATTGGAATTGTAATTGTTATTATTTTCAAGCGTTTCTGTCAATGCAGGATCGATAGCGTCTTCTAATAATTGCAGATACATTTCTTCATTTAGATTTCCTGAGAGAAGAAAAAGGACCATTAAACAATCGCCATAAATTCCAATCCAGACGTTTAATTTCTCAGGAGGTTGAGTGTGAACCTTGACATTGGTGACGATTAATAGTCCATTTAGAAAACATGAACACTTATCGGAAAAACAAATATTGAACACTGAATTAGGATTATTAATATTCGTTCACTCATAATTTCACCAAATTCCAAACGTCTTTCAAAGTCATCTTCGTTTAATTGCTGTACACGATTAATTTTGTAGGGGTGAAATTTACTTGCCTTTTCAAATGTGATCTCTACAATAACCGACGATAAAACTTAGAAGATATTTTAATTTAGCTTTCAACTTCCTCCCCATACTCTCTATATTCCCGATTAGCTATCCTGTATCATTAACTTTACTGAACTCACTATACTGCTTTGTCTAAGATATCGTTAAAAACTATTTTAATAATCGAGATAATTTTTAGGTATGGCCAGAGATATTTATCAAAGTGATTATTAGAAAAAGGGCCGTGGCAACGCACTGCTTCCAGTACGTTGGATGGCACCCGAATCAATAGCTGATGGTGTTTAGACTTATGATTCCGACATTTTGAGTTATGGGATTGTCCTGTGGAAGATTGAAACTTTAGCTTCTCAACCTTATCAAGGTAGTTCGCTTCTAATTATTTATCTAGTTACCGTTAACCGTTAATAAGCTTTTTACACTAGCGTATCCAGAAAATTTTTTGAAGGGTGCAGAGGACTAAAATTCTGCGATCTTTACCGTTATTTTCTTTAACATTTTTATTAAGTGGTGTTTGTACTCTATGAGATATGGACTTTATGGACCTTATTTTTGTAGTCGAATCTTATTAAGGTGTTTAAACATATAAAACAGATAAATATTGGACCTATAGATCCCCGTCAGAGGAAGCGAATAACGATTTTAAATTGATGCAGTGCTTGTTTCATACATAACATTGTAACCACTGGGTATGCTCAGGGGGGATGGCCTTTTCGCCCTCTCTAAATCCGCAACTGCCTTTTTAGTTCAAAAAGGAATTCATAAAACCATCAAAAGGAAATAGTTTTTCTTTTAAATTATACCTTAAACTACATAGTGGACTGGAATATGGGACTAGACTTCAGAGCCAAATTTGGATGGTGGACCAACATCGCGAATATTCTTAATTCTGACTTTGTGGCTTCATCAAATGTTAGGTCTTAAATAAAAGTGTAAAACAAAAGGTAGATATTAAATACACGAACCCATTTTGCGGATATTATATAGGTAGTTTTTTTCAAGAAGACTAGTACTTACTACTTTTTGAGTGATAAATGTAATGGGAAATGTAAAAAATATTTACTTATTTTTGTGCTAGATCTGTTAGAAAAAGAGAATTTGATGACCATTAAAATAAAGTATCAAATGAAGTTTAATTTCATTTAATTTAAGGGTAGAAACTCACCCTGCGGAGCGTTGAAGTAAAAGAGCTGAAAATATGTGTTGTTCTTCCCTTGATTTCTCAAAAACGCCTGAATCAAATTTGAAAAACTAATATGCGTTGAAAAGAGAATTTAATTACAGTGAAACCCCCCTGCTGAACAGACAATTTTGTCATCAACCGTCAGTATATGTATTCCTGTGTATTAAACCCTCTTGACAACGGACACTCTCAACAACGGACACGGACAGTAAAATTTAGAACATTTTTAATCAAAACAGTATCTTAGTTTTGATGTTACTCTGGTGCGATCAATATGTCTTCAAACAAAAGAAAGTTTTTCAGTCTTCAAGAAAAAGTTGAAATAATCCAGTACGCGAAAAAAAAACGAACTTAGGGTTAGAGTATTAGCCGAAAAATTCTGGCTAGGAAAATCTCAAATTAGTGATACTTTGAGAAATAAGATCGATCTTAACAAGCGATTCGCTGAGACCGGGAACATTAAAGAGAAAAAGAAATTTGCGAAAACTGAGGATGCTGCCATAGACCAAATTGTCTACGACTGGTTTTGTAAAGTACGCTCCAAAAACATTCCAATATCCGGTACAATAATAAAGGAAAAAGCACAAGAAATTGCGAAGAATCTAGAAGTTGATGGTTTTAAAGAATCAAATGGATGGTTGGAGAAGTTCTGTCAACGTCATAATATCTCTTTCAGATCCATCTGTGGCGAAGCCGCGGCTGTAGACTTGATTTAGGTAACTGATTGGCGGACGAAATTATTATCAAAAACTACACACCGAGAGACATTTATAACGCCGATGAAACGGAACTCTTTTTCTGCGCCTTGCCAAATAAAATGTTTTCTTTAAAAGGCGAAACATGTGCTGGCGGGAAAGAGTCTAAGGAGAGACTCACTATTTTACTTTGCCCCGCTATGAATGGAGAAAAAGAAAATGTACTGGTGATTGGAAAAAGTAAAAAACCTCGCTGTTTTAAACATCAGGCGTGGAACAATTGCCTCTTGAATGTTACTATAACAAGAAAGTATGGATAGCAAGGGATATAATGTCGGATTGGTTGATGAGATTTGACCGAAAAATGCAAAGGCAAAACCGAAATGTAGTTTTATTTTTGGATAATGTTGCATCTCACCCAAAACTGGAGTTAAAAAATGTTAAAATAATTTTGTTGCCGCCTAATACCACATCACATTGCCACGCATTGGACAAGGGCGTGATTGAACATTTTAAAAACACTACAGGTAGTTTTTATTCAAGCGACTTGTCATCCATGGAGTATTCTGAATCTACCGAACAATTGGAGAAATCCATAAATGTTATAAGTGCCTTAATTTGGATTGTTGCTGCATGGAAAAAAGTCGAATCCAAGACCATCAACAACTGCTTCCGCAAAGCTGGATTCGACGAAATTCTCGAGGAAAATGTTGACTACGATAGTGAAGATGATGTGCCATTATCGGAATTATGTAGAAACATCAATGTATTCTCTTCCGACTTAACTTCATATTCAGAAATTGATAAAAGTTTATTCACGGAAATTCCTAACATAAGCGTACGTGAGTGCATTAGTAAATTTCAAAATAGTGATATCGGTTAGATTTCATCTGACAGTGATGATCAAGAAATTATTCTTCCAATATTGAGAACATTAAGGAAGCATATAAAACGTTAAGGGATATTGAAAACTTTTGTATGTTATCTGGAGATTCTGTTTTAGGGGAAAAAATCTCAGAAGTTGCGTCTAAAATGGAATCTCAAATTATTATTAACTAGTTTAGGATAAACAACACTTGATAATTTTTTTAAATAGAAACTTTTTATAAAGTAGAACTGTATCAAGCTGTATATGTAGGTAGTATACTATTTTATATTAGGTGGTATATTTTTATTGTACGCATATACGTATGTAAAAGATGTTCAAATTGAAATTCAAATTGTTTATAGGTGTTAAAAATAACTTGTACACACGTCAATTACATTATATAATTTAAGGCAATGATTTAAAATACAGATACATATCTAAATTACGCTATGTCAAGACATTACAAATAAAATTAATATTAACAAATACTTAATCATAAGATAAACAATATTAAAAAGACATAACAAATTACACATTAAAATCAATTTCAGAAGTCAAATAATTTTCTATATTATAAAACGTATATTTACATAAGACCTCTTTCACTCGTTCCCTCAACTTATTTAATGGCAATTCCCTTATATCCATTGGGAGTTTGTTAAAGAGTTTGACGGCCAGAAATTCTAGTCTGTTTTGACATCTTCGCAGTCTACAAAAAGAAGCCACAATATTGTCTCTATGTCTAGTACTATAGTCGTGTACATCCTTATACTGAGTATACGAATGATGGTTTTCTTTAATATATAGGATACATGACATAATAAACACAGAAGGGAATGTCAATATTCTGAGGTCAATAAAAGCCCGTCTGCAGCCATCCCTGTACTTCAGACCAGCAAGTATTCTTACAGCCTTTCTCTGTAAACCAAAGACTCTGTCTGCACCTGATGCACTCCCCCACACCAAAATGCCATATGACATAACGGAATGGAAAAGTGCATAATATGCAGACTTCATTGTCTCAATGCTTACACATCCTTTTAGGTTGCGAAGGACAAAGGCAGTACTGCTCAGTTTGGACGAGATGTTGTTGATGTGAACATCCCACTTTAGTTTTTGGTCCATATAAATCCCTAGGAATTTAACACTGTCCAAGCGACCATTCAAATCCCCCGGATCCCTCATTGAGAAAATTATTCGCTGAGTCTTGTCTCTGTTCATTAATAACTGATTTGCATTAAACCAGGCTTTTGCTCTTGCCTGCGCCTCGCCAGTCACTGTGAGAACTTCCTGAAGTATTCCACCAGAATAATGAATTGTAGTGTCATCAGCAAAAAGGGTATACTTTGCCACTGCCTCACCCATTGGGAGGTCGTTTATAAAGATTAAAAAAAGAAGTGGCCCCAAGATGAAACCCTGGGAGACCCCAATATCTATTTCCCTTTCTGCCTATGCTATTCCACTGACTCGAACTATCTGTGTCCGGCCTTTTAAATAGGACTTAATAAAGTCGATGTTGTTGCTGTCAAAGCCATAAAAACGAAGTTTGTTCACCAGTATGTCATGGGAGACGTAGTCAAAAGCCTTACTCAGATCGTACATTGAAGCACAATTGTACTCCATATTTTCAAAAGAATCATAGATCTCAGAAACAAGACTCAGTACACCCTGCACCGTGTTCCTGCCTGTTCTGAAGCCAAATTGCTCATTGCAAAATAAGCTGTTATTTTCAAAATAGTATGTTATTTTTTTGGCAATACATTTTTCAAAGATCTTAGAGATTATGGGCAGTAGCGATATTGGTCGATAATTTGAAACTAAGTCTTTATCACCTTTTTTAAAAACTGGCACAACTATGGCTCTCTTTAAAATATCAGGAAAATAGTTCTCCCTGATACAGCAATTTATTAGGTAAGTAAGTGGTGACTGGTTGATTTTACCAGAGGTACTGTAAGGCCAAAAATATCAGGACTGTTTTTATTTTTAAGTCCATCAATAACTTCCCTTACCCCATTGTATGTTACTTACGTTAGAGAGAATATGCCCGGAACAGTGTTCAGGGCTCCCAAAGGATCGAGATCCGTCACAGGAATACCTCTGACAAGACTGTGAGCAACCGAGGAGAAATAATCGTTAAAGTGATCTGGTGATATATCAGGTTGATCAGTAGTCCTACCCAAACCCCTACTGTTGTTGATAATGTCCCACATGCATCTGGCAGAGTTCGAAGAAGAGCCAATTAGCCTGTCATTTGCTTGTGATTTGGCTTGTAGGATTGAGTTCCTATATAGGAGCCGGAATCTATTATACTCCTGTCTATTCCCAGGTGTATTGTATTGTCTCATAATATCTCCCAAAAAATGGAGGTGTTCTCTCATATCTCTAAGATTCTGGTCAAACCAGTTGATTTTCTCAGGACGACCTGCTTTAACTGTGTAAGTTTTTTCTGGGAATGACTGCAAATATGCCCTCTGGATACAATCTATGAAAAGATTGAATCTTGTTTTAATATCAAGATCCATGTTTTTGACAAAACTCCATGTGCTTCAATATTGTTATAAAAGTTGTGCAACCCGAGTTGTGTAATTGGCCTTAATGTTCTTTTTTGTATCCCACTGGAGGTTGATGTTATACTACCATACAGCACCTGGCCCAAGTGATCAGACATGTTTAGATCTATAGTATCCACTAAAAGGTTATCAATATTAAAATTGACAAAAATATTGTCAAGACAAACATTATTTCGTGTTGATGTCAAAATTGTTCTTTTAAGTCCGTAAGTCTCTAATAGATCACATATAAGTAGCTTCCTTTTGACTAGTACCAAACAAAACATTGAAATCACCAGCCATAATAATTTTTGCGCCTGCACTAAGGTCATCTAATATAGACCCCAGTGAAGCCATGAAGATGTCAAAACTTCCCGCTGGCGCCCTATAAATACAAAAAACATATATATTGTATGGTTTCAACAAAATACAACATAGCTCTAAACATTTTTCAATATTAAAATTATTATACTTATGTACAGTTATATAGCTAATATGGTTCTTGACAAGAATTGCAGTACCTCCACCAGAGCATTCAGTCCTTACCGAGAATGTTGCAGTTACAAGGTCTTCAACGCAGAGAACCTCTGCTTCCTCTCTTGTTAGCCACGTTTCTGTGAGGCAGACCACTAACAGATTAAGGCCTTTTAGAGCTGCGCTAAGCTCATGACTTTTGTTCCTAACAGATCTTATGTTGCAATGTAGAAAACCTAGGTGTGAGCAGGCTGTCCCCGTGGAGCCTGAACTGATTTGGTCACGTCTCTCTGTGGAATCCAGAAACAAATATCCAAATATTTACCACTTGCCAGTCGGTCTCAAGGGTTACACCTTTGTTACTGGATTCTTCGGTTATTATATTTATGTTTCCAGTTTTTTTTTTAGAATTTGTTATATTCGTTGATGTCTTGTTAACAAAAACCTCCGAGTCCAAATTTTCATCATCGGCACCCCTAATGACGTCATTGAATAAAGGTGCATCTGAACTACTCTTGCTGGCCCCAGCAGCACAGCTAACTTCGCGTTTGTCTTCCAGTTTAGAAACGTCAACTTCAACATTGTCATTATTGTCAACGGAAATATTTCTATTTTTTGAATGCTTTTGTTTACCTTTTTTTTCTTTCTGTTGAAAGATTTTAACAGTTTCTTCAAGAAGTGCTACTTTATTCATCAAAATTGTTTCGTTTGCTTCCAGAAAAGTAATCTTTTTTATCATCTTTTCTATGGTATCTTTTAAATTTGCTATTTCAGACAAAACATTGTTTGAGGTTACCTCTGCAGCAACTGCCTCGGAATGTACGCAAACGGCACTTTTCTGACCTGCAGCCTGTTTCAAACATGCACGGTGAAAAATCAGCTCGCACTTAACACATCTAACTTCCGATACTACGTCTTTTTTACAATGTACACACAATTTTTTCGATTTTCGTGGGTCCGAAGTTGAGTTTCACCTCTCTTCGCCAGCCATTTTATATGAATGTTGGTGTATACGTAGTAACAATTGTATTAATAATTTGTACTAAACATATTATTTTTTTACTTAAAAATAAAATATTTTTTTACACAAAATTACATTGGTATTTAATTTGTTCACTCCCCACAGCGAACACCTCTACGGACAGTTTCTGTGGCACGGCTACTGTCAGTTGTTGAGAGGTTTCACTGTACCTTTAAAATAAGGAAATAAGGAACTATTCTTATTTAAGATTTTGGGGTTGGAGCTCAGCCCCGCGAGTGGGTTGAAATGACAAGGCTGATGATATGGGCAAAACCTTTCCCCGGGAAATAAAAAATAAAAAAAACGGTATATGAAGTATCAGCCTTTTGTTGTGATTGGCCTACCTGGTATATGAATGCGGTTTGCAGCAGATTTGGCTAAATTTAATGTTCTTAAACAACCAGTATTTGTATTACTCTGTGATAACTGTAACTGCAAAGTGATGAATACATAAATTTTAATATCCTATACTGCGACGGAGTGAACTTCTTGCTAACGTAATATAACGTCTAAAAGCATTTAAATTGGGTTTGCTTGGTGGTATCTAAACTTTAAACCGTTATTCAAAAAATGGTTTTATTTTTGACTCAACAATTCAGTGCGAAAACTAACACTTAAGTATACATGACTATTCCATACAAGCCGGCGCAGTCTCACGCACGCTTTTACCGTTAACTTAATTTGGACTGGCGGTGCGTTAACGAATCTTGATAAAAATTATTATTATACACTGCCCAAATTATATATACTGGGTGTTATTATATTATGTTTCAATACAGATAAGGATTGGGCCTCGTTTAAAGCGGTTCATGGTGGGTTTATTACAGATTGTAGCAAAATATTGTGAGGAAGAGAAGGTACGTCTGCAATAGCGGTAAAGCCGAAAACTTTCTAAAATAAAAGACAATTTACTTTTATATTTACAATACGTATTTATTTTGGTTAGCAAATTTCCAATATTTGCAGTCGAAATTTTTCAAAAATCTAGCCAAATAAAATAAAACAAAGTGAAAATTTCCCTTACATACAAAAATCGCGATAAAAGAAATACAGTTTTCACCGAATTGCACTGAGTAGGGTAAGGAAAGGTATATTGGTGATATAGGTAATTTGGTGATATTTTCTAATATATCTTTCATTAACTTCCCTATTGTACTAGAGCCGTGTATTTTCTATGAAAAGTTTACTAAGGTATATACTCTCTGCACAATCGTGCAACCTTGGCGGCGGCCGGCTTGGTGACATCCAGCAAAACGTTTTACCCGTCTGTACGTGATGATTTGCTCGATTTGAGTTGTTGTTTCTTAAAGCTGATATTAAAAGTAGTGTTTTTTAAATCAAATACAAAGGGTGAGTTATCAATTATGTCTTATTAACTTTTAAATATGTTACTTTTTGAAGTGGCTAATGTATTTTAATGTTTAAATTCTTCCGAAAATTGTTATAGCTTAAATAGAGGCAGGGTTTTCTTAGCAATTTTCATGCAGATATGTGGGGTTAGGAAACTATACTCTTTATACATTATTGTTTCGAATAAACGCCAGGTTTTAAAAGGTATTATTTTTGAAAATGATGGTATATTAGGTATAGTTCATAGAAAAGATAATGGTTTTACGTTTCAGGGTATCACCAACTTACCTTACCATCACCAACTTACCTGTACATAAAAGGCACGCCAAAGACGTACAGAGACTATGAGAAGGCTGACGTAGTTCGAGCTAGTCAGTTGGTGCGCCAGCAAGGAATGTCCATATACAAGGCTTCTAAGGAACTAAAAATACCTTGGTTATCATTAAAGCGCTATCTAAAAAATTCCGAAGGCCAAGAGGAAGATGTTGATCAAGATTTGCCAAAAATGGGTAGGCCATTTGCTTTGCCAGCAGAGCTAGAAGTGCGAATTTTTAACTATATAATAAACATGCAAGAACTAGGGTTTGGACTTACCGTTACTCAAATACGAAGGTTAGCTTTTTCATTAGCGAGCGCTGTAGGTCGAGAAAATTTTTTTACTCAAGAAAAACAAATTGCCAGCAAATGGTGGTGGGCACATTACAAAAAACGATACGGTCTAACGCTACGTGTTCCGGAAAATTTAGCAGCCTACAGAGCATCAATGTCGAATGCTACAATGCTTGACGATTTCTACACAAAGCTTTAAGGGTTAATGGAAAGATTAAATATAAAAAATATGTCGTCCAGATTATGGAATTGTGACGAGACAGGTTTATCATTCGTTGTGAAACCAAATAAAGTAGTGACGGCATTAGGAAAACGTTACGTTTATAAGAGAAGCTACGTAGACAGGGGAGAGACAACAACAGTTCTTGGCTGTGTCTGTGCTAACGGAACGTTTATCCCCCCACTTGTAATTTTTAAAGGTGTTCGTTGGAATCCTGATTTATCACGTGGTTGTTTACCTAATTCTCTGATCAAATTATCTCAGAAGGGTTGGATAAATTCAGAAATTTTTCTTGAATGGTTTCAATTTTGTATAAATGCAATTCCAAAAGAAAGACCGGTCATACTTCTGATGGACTCTCACGCCTCACATATAACTCCAGCTGTAATCGATTTGGCAAGACAGAACGAAATTTATCTTTTTACGTTTCCAGCCCATACAAGCCATCTTCTTCAACCGCTTGATGTTGGAGTTTATCGCCTCCTAAAATCTGCATGGAATCAATGTCTAAATGACTATATGCGCGAAAAAAATGGTGAAAAGCCCAGTCGCTATAATTTCAATGAAATATTTACTGTAGCTATGGTTAAAAGTTTTACACCAACGAATATTGAACATGCTTTTCGGAAAAGTGGAATCTGCCCTTTTAACAAAAATGCTATTTCACCTGAAGCTATTGCTCCCTCAAAGCTAACTGAAACTGGGCCAGATAACAATGCAGTCAGATGTGATTCATTAGATCCTTTGAAAGGAGCACAAGTAAACAATTTGTTAGTAATGCCTTCTGCTCCAAATAAAAAAGAAAAAACAAAAGGGAAAACTAGAGACTCAAGTTCCAAATGTCTTACCTTGTCTGCAGCAGAAGAAAATGCTGATGATGCACAACCATGTTCTTCAGGAATAGAAACGCTGTCTAAATCAAAATCAAAAAATCGTTCAAAGAAAGCACGAAATATAAATGATGATGATTGGGAATGTGGTGTTTGTGGTAAAAGCTATGAAAATGACGTTAGAAAAAAAATGGGGCTAAGTGGGTACAATGTTCCTTCTGTTGTGTACCGTATCATACCAAGTGTCAGACAAATCATGATGAGAATGAGATCGTTTTTATGTGCGATGCTTGTGGTAAAGATGTACTCCGAGTCTGACTCTGATTAAAATATTTGTTTAGTTTTATTCAGTTATAAAAGTTGTTTATTATTTTTAAAAATATTTTCAAGTGGTAATTAGTTACTAAGTATATTGGATATTAACAAAAAAGTTTAAGTTTTAACTTCAAAGGTAGTAGTATTTGGAGTATGAAATATATGTTTTTTTTTCAATGTCGATATCTAGCAAAGTTTCTTATCTGTCACCAAATTAACTTACCCTTATCACAAAATTACCTTACCTATAACCAAATTACCTATATTTGGTCAAATATTTTAAAAGTATTATTTTGTGCATAATTTATTAATTTAGCATTGTCTACATCAGTCAGGTACTAGCTAACACTGGTACGTATTTATCAAAAATTTCAAATTGCCCAATTTTTTGTTATACGTCAAACTATTCCAGATTTATTAAATATATCACCAACATACCTGTCCTTACCCTATTTATTATATGCATTTTACAATAGAAAATTTCTATGGTTTCCGTTTACTTTTAAGTGGCAAAAAAACCCAAAAGCCTAGCTAGAGGTATTTTTTTGCGAAAAATGCATTCGAAAAGCTGTATTCATATTCCCAAATAAAATCAGCTTAAATTTGAATTTGTTACATATAGAATTTCTCATATTACCCATTTATAGTTCGATTCATTAATAGGATAAATCGAGGAGAGATCATTGTGTGGTATCTTTCACACAGTCCAGCGTCCAGCAGGAAAGAGCGTCTATAGTTGGTTTAGAACAGTCACAGTGGTAGTGTTTATTTAAATTTTTTTTGAAAATTTGTGCATCATTGATTGTTACTTGAAGTATAGGTATGTAAAGGTGAAACTTTATTCTGTTTTTCATTTTGTTATTGTAGTAATAGCATATTCAAGTTCAGTGGCGGTTCTTCCATAGGGTCATTTGGTCAATGACTCCCCAAAAATATTTCAGAAAATAAATTATTCGTTTGACCGTCCGTCCTAATAGTTGGGAAAAGTTAAATACGCTTCACTATTAGCCGCGCGCGGCAGTTCGAATGGTCTCGTTACGTTTCTTAGGTATAATAAAATACGCTATACTAAGCTAGGCTGGGCAGTCCGAATTGCCCTGATTACCTTAAAGCTTGTCGAAAGTACCCGAAGAATTCACAGCTACCGAGCGGCAGCAGAACGTGATAGCAAATGAAATATGAAATCGCGATTTGGGTCATCAGCCGGTCTCTTCTCATAATTCGATCGATCGGTCGCGGCATCACGTCGGCATGCGGAAGTTCAATCGTTCAGAGGTAGCGCGGTCGATATTGTTTCGGACGTTTTTAATCGGTGAAAATTGATTTATATACTGTTTTTCGTAATATATATTTTTTATTTTTATAATCCATATGTGAGTTGAAAATATACAGGAAATAAAATGTTGCTAGCGACTAGTGCAAAAAAATAAAAAACTAAAAAGTGGTTACGAACTTAATTCTGAAAAAACTCAAGGTAAGTGGTCGAGTATACGACGAACTAGTAAAGATAAAAATAAAGAGGTTCATCGAAACTTTCGCAAAAGTATGTACGATTTAGCTAACTGGATATGTGGTTCTGAAGTCTCTAACTCATTTTACTGTAATGTTTGTTTGTTGTTTTCTAAAGACTTAAAGCATTTAAAAGAAAAAATAAAAAAACATGCATTTTGTGCAGATCACATGAAATGTTCGGTGAACTATGCTACGGTTGGAAGTGTTGATATTTGCACTCAGTTAGACACAAAAATCATTATATTTTAAACAAAATTATAGATTGTGTAAAATTTTGTTGGGCATTCGAGCTAGCACTACGTGGCCATGATGAAACGGCTTGGTCTGACAATCCAGAGGTTTTTCGAGGGCCTATAAATTTTGTTGAGGAGATGGGCGAAGATAGACTATCCGCTTTAGCAATGTTAAGTATCGAGAAATCGTTTATAAAAGGAATGTTCGTGCAATTTTAACGAACGTGTCATTCAGCATTTTTCCAATTCTAAAGAACGAAGAGTAGACCTGAACTTCAAGAGAATTTAAAGCTCAATTTAAAGAGAAGATATTTATTTTTATTTTAAGTATGCCTGTTTTTAAATTTGCTATTGACCTCCCAATTCACCACGAGCCGCCACTGTTCAAGTGTAATAAAATGTGTATAACCTCAATTTAGCACATTGCGTCGAACGTATTTGCCAGAAATTAGTGCGTCATCTCTCCTTATAGAGTTTGGTGAAATGACGCATCCAAATGTAAGTTGAGATGGCGCATTTTTAAAAATATTTTTTTATTTTTCATTATTGAAGTATTTAATTTTTATAGAAATGGTTCCGGAATACAAAAGAAAAAGAAACGTCAAAACGAGTTTCCGGGCAAGAACTCAAACTACAAATTGCAGGACATGCCAACTCCAAATCTATCGTGCCATACGTTCAAATAGACCACGAAGATCAAACAAATATAGATAAGATGAAAATATCAGCGCTTTAAGTATTTTTACGATACCGAAATTGTTTCTATCTTCAATGTTATTTAGCGTTATATTTGACAGTTCTGCCCTACGGTAGCCACGTGCCAATCCAAGTAGTGTGGCTACCTCTGTCAAAAAGTAAATTTCATTTTGAGAGGTCTTCTTTCAAAATTACTTTTTTTTTTGGTCGGAAATCCACACTCTGTTTTTTTTTTTGTTCAAAAATATGACATGATTCAAGTATTGACTTATATCGATGTTCCTCCCGATTTTTATTATTAATTTGTTTTTACTAAAACTTGCATCGCAAAAATGGTACACATTTTGCATTGTTTCTAAAACAACAGTGTTTTTCAGAAAACGAATTGTCTTTCTTATATCTTTAAGCGATTTTAAACTTAGATGTTGGTTTTATGCCTTTAAATATATTTTAATAATAATAATAATAATAAGCATAATAATACCAATTTTTTAACTATATGATATAAGTAGTTATTTAAGGAGAGAAGCCCCTCTTCTCTAATATTGAAAATTATTTAATGGAGTTCGTTAGCTTAGCATTGTCGCCGAAGGTTAATTCTTTTAAGCTATGACCAATAATATAAGATTGCGTCGAGAGACTGCCCTCTTAAAGTTAAAGTTTAAAAGGGGTAAATACGCTTTTGCTGCTTTAATTTAAAGTTGTAAATGTAGAGTAACAAACAATTCTGAAACTTGTCGAATGTCTAAAAGGCTTTCGAAGAGTTTTAAAGCAAGTAAAAAAAAAAAAATAAAAAAGAAAAAAAAGTGATGGAAGAAATTTCCGATGAGTGTCCTATTTGCTATATAGCTTTAAAAAATAAAGAAAGATGCAGGCCTAATTCTTGTGATCATAAATTTTGTTTTAACTGTTTAGTCGATTGGACCGTGGACAGTTTTTTCATTTGTCCATTGTGTAGAAAAGAGTATTGCTTTATCATTTTGTTATTTAATTCTGAAACCATTTGCATTATTGCCACCCTATGAAATTTAAAAAATTGAATCTTAATGAAGTGAAAGTTTATTTTAAAAACATTTTAACTCTATAAACTTGCCTAATGCGGACGAAATATTGGAAGTGGTGAACATTTATGACTGTGTAAACGTCAACTTTGTTGAAGGAGAACGTTTGGAGCTTCAAGATGTACATAATTTTATTTGGAATGACATTGAACCAGGTAATTCAGATCTAGAAATTGATCAAGCTGACGAAAATGCAACGGCAAAAAAGGCGTTAGTACCGATTTTTTATTTCACAGATAAAATATTTTGTATTGTTCAGAGTTATGTGACAGTTCGTACGGAATTGGACATAAAAAAATATATTATGTTATTTTTGTAATTATATTCATCAATTGCCTCTTGTAAATGGTGCTCACGCGTATATAAACGCTCGTTATAAACGAAGTGTTAGATATTCAGATTTAGATATTAGATGTGCAATTTGTTCGAAATTACATTACATACATAGTTTTTGTTTTTTGCTTTTGAAAACAATGGTTTTCAAAAGCTTTGGAGATTTGTTACATGATTTGAAGTATAATGATTCCCTTCGGCGCTACTTAATAAAAATCTGACACTAATTACATATGCAGTTTAAAATTTATGACTAGACTGACTATTGAAAAATTATCATTACCATGGAAAATTGTAATTATGTATACAGTGCCAAGCTTATTAAATATACTTCCGAATGATGATATTATGAGACGTCTAAATCTTAATTAAGTGATTTTATCTGCCTGTCTCCTAACAGCTTACCGTTAAAATCAGATATTCCTAGCTACCGGTTTTCCATATCAAGAATCAAGTTTCTAATTTGTTGATTCTCTGGTATGTTTTTTTTTGTCCTATTTATTCAAAAATCTCTAAGCCAAACTTTTCAACAAGTTCGTGAGAGACTTGTACTGCCCCGATTTATATGATTTTTCTTTTGAACTGATCTTCTGGTGACCGAGAGACCTTTTAACACTATTTCTTGTATTGTTAATTTATACAGGGTGTTTCAAAAAATCGGGTTACTGATTAATCACGATCAAACTGCTTGACGTAAAAACTGCATCTTGGAGCACAGGTTGATAGTAGGATGTAGAAGGGATTTTTCAAAACTCAAATTTCAAGGGGGTGAAACCGCCTTTTAAATATTACGTTTTTTATTAAAAAAAAAAACGGTTGGTTTTTTAGAAAAACGCTAAAATTCCTGTATTTTATTTGATTATTTTATATATTTTAAAATTTCTTAAAAATTTATACAGCGTGTTTCAAAACATCGGGTTACAAATTAATCACGATTCTGCTCAAACAGCTAAATGACGTTAAATGCTGAATTTTGGCATAAAGGTTGATTGTAGAATATAGAGGTTCGATTAGAAGGGATTTTTTCGAAACTCTCAAAATTTGAAGTTCTTTTAAAATATTATGTTTTCATGTATACAGGGTGTCTCAGTTTTGCTGGATCAACTATAAAATTTGAAATGGGAAAGCCTGTATTTTTGTTTCTTATTTGATTCCTTGTCAAAAATAAACATAACTTTTTTTAAACTATAGTCGATTTTTGCGTAGCTTTGTTATTTTTTGAAAACTGGAGCTATTTTTCAAATCACTATAAAAAGCAGCAAAAATCTAAAATTGGACATTTCGGTGGTAATTTCCGGTTTAAAAGCATCAATGCATACACGGAATAAACATTTTTTTGTCCAAATCTATACAGGGTGGACATACTACGAAATGAATTTTGCACATTTTTAAAGTGAAAAAAGTCGATTTTTTGGATTAGGACACCCACTATGTTTTTTATTTATGCAAATGATCATAAAAATACCTACTTATATATATATATATATATATATATATATATATATATATATATACATATATATAGATACATATATATATATATATACCGGGTGTCCGGGAAAATGTGGGAGATCTCTCGGACTCAGATAGAACATTAAAAAATAAGATGACAAGTTCCCATAAATTTTTTTCCTACCGGCCCTCCCTAGGGAGATACGGCCCCCTAAAGGACCCCACTGGAAATCGGTTTTTCTAGAATAACTTTTAAACGACTCAATATAATTTAACGAAAATTTAATATGATAAACAGTAGTAAGGACCTCTCAAAATGCTTCTAAAACATAATTAGCTTGTTTAGTTTACCAGGGACGGACTAGATTGTACATTTTAACGCTCAAATTTTTAACACCCTGTATGATAAGGAGTTAAAAAAAATAAATTTGGATACCTTGAACATTAAGCTAAAGAAAAGGTACTCTTGTTCATTGTCGATAAAATGAACCGTTTTCGAGAAAAAAAATAATAAAAGTATTAATGTTTTATTATTGTTTATTTATCAGTATTAAAGAATGCACTTTTTTACAAACGTTACTATGGTACGAAATAAATAATCTCGCATTGACGTGTGCATTTGAAATCTTCTTGACACGTTGATCTTTTTGTACCTACTTCGATATTAATTTATTAAATTTTGAATACCTTGGTAAATTTAATTCGATAATGGGATACACATTTAGTGAGTATGCAGATATGCATCTTATGTACGGACTTGCATCTTGCAATGCTTATGAAGCAAGAAGGTTGTATGGAGAAAGATATCCTAATCGCAATATTCCAAATGAGAAAACATTTCAGCGAATTGACCAACGTCTAAGAGAAACTGGTGGGCAATTCTCAATTAATAAGGTAACATTATTGACGTTCATTAATTATTTTTAGGAAGTTTTGGGAAAAGGAGTACTGATGCTGGTGTGAGGAGAACAGTACGTACGGTGCAATTGGAGGAAGATATTTTGGATACTGTAGCTGATACTCCCTCAATAAGCACTCGAATATTAGCCGCGCAGCTTCATGTGTCAAAAAGTACAGTTGCTGAAGTACTTAAAGAACAGTTGTTATACCCTTATCATCTGCAAAAAGTGCATCAACTACTTCCTGAAGATTTTCCTCGAAGAATCCAGTTCGCAAACTGGTTGTTAGATCAACAACGAACAAACCCAAACTTCATTAGCATTATTCTTTTTACCGATGAAGCAGGATTTACCAAAGATGGTATTGTAAATTTACATAACTCGCATGTATGGGCTGATGAAAACCCTCATGCCACTGTCGTTCATCATCATCAACATCAGTTTCAATCCATTAATGTTTGGGCAGGAATAATCGGCAATTTTTTCATTGGACCATGCGTATTACCGGCACGATTGAATGGTGAACTTTATTTAGAGTTCCTTCAGAACACTTTTCTAGATTCAATAGAGCATTTGCCACTTGAAACCCGCCATAGGATGCATTTTATGCATGATAGAGCCCCACCCCATTTTAGCGTTGCTGTACGGGACCACCTAAATAACGTCTATGGAAACCGTTGGATAGGCAGAGGAGGTCCCATTGCCTGGCCTCCACGGTCTCCCGACCTAACGCCAATGGATTTCTACCTGTGGGGTCATCTCAAAACCTTGGTGTATTCCTCTCCGGTTGCTACTAGGGAGGAACTTTTACAGAGAATCACGTTTCATTGCGATATGATAAGGAACAATGCTGGGTTGTTGTGGCGAGTACAGCAGTCCTCTATTCGTCGTGCCCGCGAGTGCATCACAAATCACGGAGCACATGTTGAACCCACTTATGAAGTTTTTAATTGACTTTTTTCTATTTAGCGTATTAGGTTGTTCAGGATCAAAACATATTTAATACTCCCAAAGTTGTATTCTTTTATTATTTTTTTTTCTCGAAAACGGTTCATTTTATCGACAATGAACAAGAGCACCTTTTCTTTAGCTTAATGTTCAAGGTATCCAAATTTATTTTTTTTAACTCCTTATCATACAGGGTGTTAAAAATTTGAGGGTTAAAATGTACAATCTAGTCCGTCCCTGGTAAACTAAACAAGCTAATTATGTTTTAAGGGAAGCATTTTGAGAGGTCCTTACTACTGTTTATCATATTAAATTTTCGTTAAATTATATTGAGTCGTTTAAAAGTTATTCTAGAAAAAACCGATTTCCAGTGGGGTCCTTTAGGGGGCCGTATCTCCGTAGGGAGGGCCGCTAGGAAAAAAATTTATGGGAACTTGTCATCTTATTTTTTAATGTTCTATCTGAGTCCGAGAGATCTCCCACATTTTCCCGGACACCCTGTATATGTATGTATAGATATATATATATATATATATATATATATATATATATATATATATATATATATATATTTATATGTTCTATATTCAATGGTTACAGAGAAAATCGCAATTTAACAGAAAATCTCAATTCTTTATTGAATATTGTGATGCTGAATACTCAAAATAAAACTATAGAAGACCATGGAATGGATAATATACCTACTTGTCTTAAATTTTACAATTTCTCAATTTATTTGTGTTTTTAGTGGTTATTGTTTCACTGAAATCATTTTAATTTAAAATAACTAGACTTTAAAAACGTTTCCTTGTAAAATATCGGTGTTTACTTACTCCATTTTAAAATCTGACTCAGTATTCAAGTCAAAAGCGACTAAATTTGTATAACTGTTACATTGAAAATAATAAAACTCCAGCACTTGCATTAAGAGAGTATCGCCGAATATTTCCCATGGCAAAGATACCAAACAAGAAAATTTTTGACAAAATGTGCACTGATTTATCAAGTCATAGAGTTTTGAGATATAGAAAAAAGGGGGTTTTATTATATTTCATTGAATGTCCTACCAACACCCGCACAAAAACAAAATATCCCCATATAAGTTTCTGCCAGTTTAAGACTTAAATGAAGCTGACTATCAGAACAGACTGAATTTTTGTATGCAAATGATGGACCTGCATTTTGAGATATTTACTATACTGTTCTGAGACAAATAAACATTTGGTAAAGCAAATTAAAATGCAAGATCATCAAAGTGTTAAAGTGTGGTGTGGTATTATATACGACCGCATAATAGGATAAAATATATATTGTGACGGTGAGGGTCCATGGCCGCCGCGAAGTCGAAGTCCCGATTTGACCACATCAAATTATTTTTTTCATGGGCACACTTAAAGATAAACTGTATTAAAATCGAAATAATTATTCTGTAAATGAATTGAAACAAAAAATGCGTGAAGAAATTATTAGTCTTAATAAAAGTGATGCCGTCCGAAACGCTGTGGCAAACATTCAAGCCCGATATAACCTGTGTATAGCAGAAAAAGGACAGTATGTGGAAAATCAATTGTATAGTCCATTGTTTTAAATTTTTACTGTTTTTCTATTTCCATGTAATCTATTTTTATGTTACCTGTAGTTATATGTTGTTTATTTTGATAGCTATGTTACTCAAGAAGTTTGTTTCTAATATTAATTTTGAATAAAGGCAACAAATAATATATATATATATATATATATATATATATATATATATATATATATATATACAGTGTGTCCGAAATTGGTTATGACAGTATTGGGATCTCGGAAACCGTGATAGTTACAAAAACGTTTAAATGGAGAAAGTTTTAGACAATTATGTTTGTAATTTACCGCCGTTCTGCTCGCGATTCTATCTTTTTTAGTTTTTGAGATATTTTGAAAAAGCCAAAAAACTGCATTTTCGAAAAAGTCCTATAATTTATTTATTTATGAAAATTTTCAAAATCTGTAAGAACATTATTATGGCAACTTTTTACGTAGAGTGCACCTATTAAGTCAGATTTTACATACAACGTTTACAAGCGCTGCACTGATTAGAAGCTTGCTAGGGTTAGCCAATTTTAAGAATCGCAACAGAAAGTATGCAAGTATGACAAGGAATGGAATAGGCAAATATTAGAATATTTTAATGAAAATCTGGTTTTTTCCATAAGAAGAATTGAAACAGAACTTCACATTCTGAAGTCAACCGTTCATGGAGATTTAAAAGTACTAACCTTACAAGAATTAACAGAAAATCAGTATGAACTACCTACTCAATAAAATTAATAAAAAAATGCTACATAATACTAGGATTAAAAATGTTGACCGTTTTTTTCTATGCAGTGTCCGCATTTCCTTTCAACTGTTCTGATTACCCGTTGAATGGTATTTCTATTTATATTTTCTAGAATATTTCGGGTTCGCTGCTCAAGAACTTGCCTATTTTCTGGGGGGTCAAATTCGTATATTTCATTTTTCGCACATCCCCATAAATAAAAATCCAACGGCGTGATATCCGGGGATCTAGCTGGCCAGCGGACAGGACCACTGTTGGATATTACGTTTTCACCAAAAGTTGTTGTTAAAAAGGTTTGTACATCCATGCTGTTATGTGCAGGACAACCGTCTTGCTGAAACCACAAGCTATTGAACTGATCATCTGGCACAGCTTCTCGAATGGCCGGAACTATTTGATTCTGTAACATGGCAAGGTATCTTGGGCCTGTCAGTGTCTGATCAAAAATAAAGGGACCAATGAGACGATTTCCTAAAAAGTAATGGAAAATATTGAATTATAAGCAATTCAATTAGACTATGTTTATCTTACCAAGCATCCCGCACCACACATTAAAACCAAATCGCTCTTGCAGCCTGCGTGGATCGCGTAGTTGCGGATTTTCAATAGCCCATTAATGGTGATTTTTTTATTAAAAATGCCACAGTTTGTAAAATGAGTCTCATCTGACCAAATGACTTTATTGCAAAAAGCGGGATTTTCTCGACATCTATTGATATACCAATTACAAAAAACAATTCTTCTTTCGAAATCACCTGCTTGAAGTCCTTGCACAATTGTTGGCTTGTAAGGACGATATTTAGTTACTTTTAAGATGCCATGAACGGTAGATTTTGGAATTTGAAGTTCTGTTTCGCTTCTTCTTGTAGATGAAGTCGGATTTTTATTAAAATATTCTAGGATTTGCCTATTGCGTTGCTCGTTGTCTTTTGCATACTTCTTTGTGCGAATCTTATTAAAACTGCCAAACTCAAGCAAGTTTCTAACCAGCGTTTGAAAATAAGTTCTGCCAGGCTGCCGTCTTTCGGGGTACGTGTCAAAATACACATCCATGGCCCTGTTTGCATTTCTTTCATTTTTAATATAACACACTAACATATCAAACATTTCTTCATTAGAAAAGTTTAACGCCATTGTAATCCTTATTAAAACAGCGATGAATGTTAAATAAAACTTAAACGTTGCATTTTTGACAGATTAAAAGCATTCTATTATTTCAAAACCAAAGCCTACTTGAGCAAAGATGTTAGTGTTATCTGCGGCTGGTCATTTGAACATTTGTGAACATTGTGCAATGTTATTGAGTAGTTTTTACTAATTTTTTGTAGAACTGGATGTTGAATTACATATTGCCTTTTAACACTATTAATTTTTAATTTTTTACTTTGATAATTCCAAATAACGTTTAAATATTTTGTCTACGCACTTTTTGCACCTTTAGTAATAACCTAATTACAAAATGTGATACACCGTTGAAAAGCTAAAGAAATACTCTTTTCAAAACTGTTAAAATCGAACACAGCGGCCATAAGAAAAAACATAATTGATGATGGTTCTAGAAAATCGAAACGTCGTATGTAAAATCTGACTTAATAGGTGCACTCTACGTAAAAAGTTGCCTTAATAATGTTCTTACAGATTTTGAAAATTTTCATAAATAAATAAATTATATGACTTTTTCGAAAATGCAGTTTTTTGGTTTTTTCAAAATATCTCAAAAACTAAAAAAGATAGAATCGCGAGTATATATATATATATATATATATATATATATATATATGTGTGTTTTCATTCCGGGTTCATACGTTATTTGACAATGTTGCTGAGCTTTTGCGTAGGGACTTTTTAGGGCCTTCTAGCACAGAGAGCATTACTTAATTTGTAGTTCCGTCATTCGCAACCCTTGACCTCCGTTTCTTGTTAAAGTTATTTTCTACATTTCCAAAAGTCTTGAATTTAGTTACAATATTCCCCACTGTTGTGAAATGTATAATTTTATCGGGGTGTCTCTTGTAAAAAATGTCTGCAGCTTTTCGAAATGTTTTATAATTTTCCCCGATAATTAAAATTATTTCAATTTTATCTTCTTTGCTTAATTTGAGCGGCATTTCTTTTTACTATAATATTCAAACTGATGTTTCAATAAAGTAATACAATATTGTGGTAGACAATTGCAGTGACAATGCCATTATCAACAGTCGATAAATAAGGAAATTTTGCTGGTATGTAGGTAGAAATAAAAGTAAGAAACTGGACTTGCCAGTAAGAAGCCAAAATTTTACATTCCTTAAGAAGTGATTTCAGATAGGAAGCAACGAATCTAGTGCTAGATATGTTTTTTTTATTCTAAGTAAGATTTTGTATTACATTTTGCTATAAAATAAAAATTAAAGGTATTTTTCTCTTGAGTCAATTTTGATTTTTTGGAATTTTAGACCACCCTGTATATGCAACCTCAATAAAAAAATCGACTTTTTTAACTTTGAAAAGGTGCAAGATTGGTTTCGTAGTATGTATTCCGTATATACAGGGTGTCCCATTTTCGTAGGTTTTACGGGGTTTCCAGCTTATGAGTAGGGATAGAGAGATGCGGTTTTCGCTACACCGTCCTACTTTTCGATGAAACTAAAGAGACCGCAAACAGATTTGCCCTAACCATTTTAGTTTCCGTGCTACAGGGTGATTTTGAAAATTTGTCATTTTCGGACACCCCCTGTAACTCAGCTATCGTAAAATATATTTAAAATGTTTCAACTGGTATTTATAGATTTTTTCACGTAGAATTCAGTGGCATACTCAGATTTTTGCTGAGAGTCATAGTTTTTGACATATTGGCATAACCTACTATTTTTTAAATGGGAGACCCTATATATTATTTTTTCATCTTATTCTTCGTGTCGAGAGCTTTTCAAAAACATACCATAAGTCATATTTATTTTCATAAATAACATGAAAAAATGCATTTTTCTTTAAACGGATTTATGGCATAGCAGATCAATCGAAATAAGAGAAGGTGGCTGTGGTAGCCATGGCAACGCCAACAAAAATATGATCAGGCAGCCATTACTGCTGTCATTTTTGGCATTATTGCGTTTAAATTTTTCTTGACGTCTATTATAATTATTGTTTTTAATATGGCTCAGAATCAAAAATTTGAATATTTTGAGAAATATGATATGAACGCGTGTTTTATATTGTCTAATGAAGATGCAGATCAGGCGGCAGAGCTTTATCTGAACAGGTTAGTTCTTTTTTATCTTCCTGCATTTTGACTTTATTGGTTCGCTTTATTTTATCTTAGATATCCCGAGAGAAGACAACCAAAAAAAAGAATTTTTCAAAAAATTAAAAATAATCTTTGCCAATATGGATCTTTTAACAAGCCTCGATCGCGAACTTACAATAAAGACAACGAAGAATCTGAGGTCAACGTTTTAGCCCTCGTTCAGACAGCTCCTGAAACATCTTGCAGGAAAATAGACGAAGAGGCGGGTGTACCGAAAACCAAAGTGCAGAAAATTTTGAAAAAGCACAAAGTCAAACCCTATAAATACAAACTTGTGCATCATCTGCATCCTGGTGATGCAGAGCGCAGATTGGAGTTCTGCAATTGGTTTATAAATATGAAGGCAGAAGATATCGATTTTGAAAAAAAGATTATTTGGTCAGACGAGGCACATTTTACTAGTTCAGGGATATTAAATAGACACAACACGCGATTTTGGAGTCAAGAAAACAACCATGTAATTTTTCATAGTCACCGTCAGGGCAGATTTGGATTCAATGTCTCCTGTTTTATTTTCAACCGAAAAATAGTTTACCAAATATATGAAGGAAATCTGAATTCGATTGGTTACGTGCGAATCCTAGAAGACGCATTAGGAATTTTGGATGATGTTCCCTTGGCTCAACTAAATAGGATTTATTTCCAGCAAGACGGAGCTCCAGCCCACAATGCCAGAATAAGTCAAAACTGGCTTAACGACCATTTTCCTGGAAGATGGATAGGAACACACGGACCTGTTCGATGGCCACCACGATCCCCTGACCTCTCAGTTTTAGATTTCTTTTTGTGGGGTTATTTAGAAAACAAGGTTTATGTAAGGCGATACGAAAACTTAGAACAACTAAGAATGGCCACCGAAAACGCTTTTGCAAAGTTACAATGACAGTCATTTACAATAGAAAATGCATTAAAAAGAATTTTTAAAGTTTGTCACACTTGTAGGACACATAATGGTCTACAATTTGAACAATATTTGTAGTTTTAATGAAATTATAATTATTACCTTTTACCTACTTCCTAATTTTTTCTGATGCTGTTACTTTGTTATTTCGTTAATAAATATTTGTTAACTTTTCCCATGGCTCCACAGCCACCTTCTCTTATTTCGATTGATCTGCTATGCCATAAATCCGTTTAAAGAAAAATGCATTTTTTCATGTTATTTATGAAAATAAATATGACTTATGGTATGTTTTTGAAAAGCTCTCGACACGAAGAATAAGATGAAAAAATAATATATAGGGTGTCCCATTTAAAAAATAGTAGGTTATGCCAATATGTCAAAAACTATGACTCTCAGCAAAAATCTGAGTACGCCACTGAATTCTACGTGAAAAAATCTATAAATACCAGTTGAAACATTTTAAATATATTTTACGATAGCTGAGTTACAGGGGGTGTCCGAAAATGACAAATTTTCAAAATCACCCTGTAGCACGGAAACTAAAATGGTTAGGGCAAATCTGTTTGCGGCCTCTTTAGTTTCATCGAAAAGTAGCACGGTGTCGCGAAAACCGCATCTCTCCATCTCTACTCATAAGCTGGAAACCCCGTAAAACCTACGAAAATGGGACACCCTGTACATTCATGCTTTATAAACTTAAAATTATCACACAAACGCCCAGTTTTAGATTTTTGCTATTTTTATAGTGATTTGAAAAATAACTCCAGTTTTCAAAAAATCACACATAACCTTAATTATCTCGGAAACTACGCAGAAATGGACTGGTGGTTTAAAATAAAGGTAATGTAAACAATTTAATAATTTGGAGATGGCCACGTGCTTGACTGAAAGAAGTTCAGTTTATCCCGCTCAAGGATGGAAAATTTTCGGAAATAATCCCTGGTTGCCATAGAAAGGATAAGAAATGACAACATTTGGTTGGCTATAAAATATAGGTGCGAAATTTTCTCTCATATTAACTAAGATATTAAGTTAATATTAAAAACTGATAGGAGGCATAAAAAAAGTCGTTAAGTCGGCTAAAAAATTAATATTAATAACTATGAGCTTCCACATACACGGTCATGGTGTTATTAAATCAGAGATCTAGCGAGCATACTTCAAGCGCGTTATTAAATAGCAAATTATGGGGAAAAGTATGACCGCAAATAAACAAATTAAAGCACCTTTAACAACAATCCATTTAATTTTATAATCCAGATGCGTATCTAGCTATATTCTTAAAGGTACTGCCCGGCAAGTCCGTCTATTTGATTCGCATTACGGCGTTTAGACATGGGTTTGTCAGAGATAGGATCTCCGACTGCTGATGATAGACAACCCTTTAGAGGAAACGGTAATATATTCATTGTATTGCTGCTCGCTGTTTTTCTAACTGCATTTCGCAGTGAGATATCACTGACCATGAACTTGACTAGGACTCTTATTAAAACAGTGTAGAAGAATTCGAGGCTAATTTTATACAGTATTCTGGGAGCTTTACTACAGCGTGTGTAAAATATATGAAAAGTCGATTAAATTAGGGCACACAACTTTGCCCCAATTTATGAGCTTTACTAATTGTCTTTTATAAAGGATTACGCACACATTTTTTATAAGTACTGTAATAGTGAAAAAATCACCCTTCGGTATTTTTTCAGATCTTTACGTTTCAGGGTCTCCAGATCTCCAATTAACTTAATTTTTGTCAAAATTACGGGTCATATGGGGGATGACCGGGGCACTTTTTATTGGTGGTGTTTTCGAAAAATTATAGCGGAAATACCACGTCGTTTAGGAAACATGGTGTTTCCCCTTACCTGGTTAGGTGTGGTTACATACCTAACCAAAAAATAAAATCTTTACAATATGAAACCTGCTTTTGAGAGACGCTAGAGTCCCTAGAAACTGATTTTTTTTAAGTATCTTTCAAACATTTTTGAAAAGTTGTCAATATGAATAATCGATTTGGGCTAGTCCAAGAAGAGGAAATTGATGAAAATATAATTGGAAGCGAACCAAGAAACACCGTTAAATCCAAGAAGAGCATCTGGAGACAGTTTATGTCATTCTGTGATGAAAAAAACTATACGTTTGACCAAGATACTCCAGTATCCCAACTAGCAATGATTTTGAAAAGCTGGGCCTAAAATATGCGAAAAATGAACGGGGAGGGAATATAAGGAAGGCACGGTAAAAATTATTTGGAAGGTGACGGCGAAATTATTGATGGAAAGGTATTTCAATGAATACAAAATTAAAATAAATCCCTTCGAGCAGATCGAACTCAAATCGGCCCGAGACGCATTTTAACATACAATGAATTAAAACATCTAATCGAAGCTTGTGATGAATCAACTCCAGAGGGTTTACAAAAGAAGTGTTTTTTTTTTCTGTTGTCCTATGAATTAGCCTGGAGAGGAGGAGAAGGTGCAAGAGCCGAAACAACTTTTTTCAAAGAAGAACTTCGGAGGAAAAATAGGTAGAATTGAATACAACCCTGTTCAAAAACAGCCCAGTAGGAGAAAACGAGATTTCAACAAAAAACAAGCACAGAAATCAGGCCTCAATACCACAAAAAAATTTACCAACCATTCCCTCAGAGCTACTGACGTGTCCAAGCTGGCCAAAAGCGGAGTGTCGGAGCAAAACTTGATAAAAATTACAGGTCATTCGAATGCGAAATCCCTATCAAGTTATTTGCAAATAGATTCAGATCGCCACAAAAAAATTATTGAAAAAATGAGGGAACCTGGAAAAGAACCACCTCAACAGCACGTGCATCCAGCCCCTGTAGCAGCATCACCCAGTACAAGTACAAGTAGTGGTCTGACGGCATCTTCTACGTCGTCGCAAAACAACAATGTGGTTAATAATTATCAGAACTGTACCTTTTATTATATAATCAATAATTAAAATTGAATATTTAGATTTGTATTAAGTACTTTTCAATATTTAGACAAATAATTTTATTAGTATATTATTATTCAATTTGTGTTCAATTTGTTACAAAATTCAAATTTCTGAACTTGAAATAGGTATGTATTTAATATTCAGTTAATAAAGCTTAGTTCCCCTGTATTTGATTCGTGGAATATTTCTCCTAAATACCATTCGTGCTTAAAAATTAACAAGATAATTTTCCACACATGCGTGTTTTCTCTACAAATTTCCCGAGTCCTTTTATAGGTATTATTATTATTATTTGGTATTATTCCCGAAAATCCAGTATGGCACAACCAAAAAGTCGACCTAGTGTAATGTTAAAAAAATATATTACTAAAAACTACTTATCCAATTTATCTCAAATTTTGCACAAAAATCAAGTATTACGCCGGATAGGATAGAGGCAAATAAATATCTTAATATGTTTTATAGTTAATCTTGTAAAATTTTAAGTGTATAATGTGTAATTTTATTTTAATCTTAACTTAGTCTTAATGCTTTTATTTGGACTCTTAGTTAAAACTGGATGTACTTAAAAAGTTATTTTTTTCAAATCGAAACCCCCTATTTTAATAACTTTATCCTTTATCTTAATTAGCATTAAAAATAAGGTTAACTTTGCTTAAGATTGTATATTCCAAAAATTTGTAGTTTTCGAGATATTTGCAATTAAAAATTTTTCAATTGTAAAAATGCATACCTACGGTTTTTAGGTTTTGCTATTAGTCGGCCATGAAGACCAGGCGTCGCCAAAAAAAAATACAATCGAGCACTACAGAAATGACACTTAGTATTTTTTGACGCTTGACACGAGGATTATATAAAATTGTTTATTATCTGTATTGAATGTAACAAAGTTTATTAAGAAAATGCCATTATTTGCTGATAGATATCCAGATAAACAGAAACCATCACGTAATAGGTTTAAACAAATATTGGAATATTTCAAAAATGTTGGCACCCTTAAGGCTCTTCCTCTTTTTTATCTAACTTAACTAATGCTTGCTAAGACAAAACCACAATTAACACTAAGAACTATTGCAGTAAGTTTTGTATATGTCCGCCATTTTGGACAATACACATTAAGTAAACTGCTTTTAAATATGAAATTGCATTCTGCACAAACTGAGCTTTATTAAGGAAATTAACACTTATTTGGATTCTGTGATGTAATCCATTTACCGTTGTTGGCTTTTGCTCAAGTCTGGACTCGTGGATGGCCATGCAAGATTGCTGTTTTCCCTAATCCAGTATTGGTAACGATTGGACAGGTAGTTGGTTATTTCTTGACTCCTATGGTAAGCAGCTCCATCCTGTTCCCATATTAAATGTCGCAAGTCCAAACTGCACACCAACCTTTAGGGATTCTCTTCCTTGTGTTTTCACCTCTATTATTTTCTTCTCATTTTTATTGCTCCAGTAATGCAAGTTTTTTTCTATTATTTACATTAGTTGCAGTGGTAGATATAGATTCATCCGTCTAAACAATATTACGAAAAATGTTTGCAGAAAATCGTCTAGTTCATTAAAATATTACGAAACTCTAACCTTCTGTTATAATTTCCTTCTTTTCAAATTTGAACTGGTAAATATCTATGAGGCTTCCATTCATTCAATTTTAAAAAAGTTTGGATAGTTGTTCTTTTAAAATCCACGTCCAGAGCTGCCTGTCGAGTGGAAGTTTTAGGAGATTCCTCAAAATGCAGTAAGATGTCAAGGTAATTTTTATTGTTCAAAACATGATGGGCCTTTGTTTTTTTTTTTGCAACAAACTTCTTTGAAAACACTGGTAAACGCTATCAAAAATATTTTTTTTGGATGTCGTCTTAGAGAGAAGTTGGTAACATAACTTCTTAGCATCAACACTGGGTTTTTATTGCTCGATAAATAACATTCCGGCATATTGGCTCTTTCTTCTGGGGTATACATTGTATACCTTTAGCATATTATTGCGAATTTAGTCCTAGTTATAGATTTGTTAAATTTTAGGAAAATTTATTTACCATTTGTTATTTTATTGAAGTAGACTTACCTTAATTTTTATCTATGTAATTCTTTTAACCTCGTAGTATTTAGATCATTCTAGAATTTTCTAGATCATTCCATCATTTTCTAAAGTCTATATAAGCGCGCCGGGAGGCCACATTTCAAAGCGTAAACAAGTTGTGATAGTTTTAGATTACCTTAGTTACGAGTGTTAGGTATAACCAGTCTTCACCTGTACTACCTGTAAGCTATGTTTTGAATAAAAGAATTACATTTAGAAACTACGTGTTTGGTTACCGGCCAATCCGGAACAATATTAACAAAAATAAAGGAAAATATCAATAAGAATAAAGAGTGACTAGGTTAGGCGGCAAAAAAACGGCCAAACATTGATTTCGAAACTCACAGGCAGCTAAATTATGATATTTTTGTAGTGTGCAATTGTTTTTTTTGCTGCCCCTTGCCTTCATGGCAAACGAATGTCTAATTTATGGCATTTTTACAAAAAAAAAATCTTTAATTGCTAATATTTTAAAAACTACAAATATTTGGAATAGACAATGTTATACAAAATGACCCTAATTTTTAATGTTAAATAAGATAATATTATTAAAATAGAGCTTTTTCGTTTGAAAAAAAAAATACTTAACGATGTTTCAATTAAATATTTAATAGTTTTTTGTCACCTTGTATTTATTTATTATAAAAATGTCAACACGAACCACTAAAATAGTTCGCCTTCCATAAGAAAACCAACCCCAATTAAAGAAATTTGAAGGAATTCAATAGGAGAAATTGATAGTTATATTTGGACCTGCAAACGTCAGTTTTGACATAAAATTGAAAATATGTCAAAAACGGTTAAACTTAGGAGAAATTTAAAAATACGATAATATTCAGGGTATTTCGTTTAAAATAAGGAAGTTAGTACCTAGCCACAAAAAAACAAATACCCTGTATATATAAATACGATATTTTAAAAGTTTAATTGAATCCAAAAGACTTCTGTATCTAATATTTTTTGCTATCACTTACAGGTCCTGAGATAAGGTATCGTCCATTAATAAACGGGCCCCCCCGTACATACAAAAATCTGTTTCTGACCGAATTCATTAAGAGAAAATTCCCGGGTAAAGGCCATTTTACCGGTTTTTATAAACTTTTTATTTTAATTGCTCTAAAGTGTCTTAAAAGAAGGTTTATAATTTGTTTCAGTCATCATTTCTTGCTCCTTTGTCAAACTGTGTACACAATTAACAGACACCCAAATACAACGTGTTTCTAATTAAACTTTGTTCCTTGAACGCCAGCAGCGGGGAGATAATGTTGTGGTTGTGGCGTACCGTTTGACAGTTACGCAACCGATTGTTTGGTTTATTCATCCCGCATGGGAAGGATTGTTTATTTCTCTCGAAATTGGGCACGTTTTATAGTGGGTTTAAGTATTTTATTAGCCTTTTAAGTGTCTTTTTTTAACCAAGCGGAGAACATATTTGACATGAGAACGCCCAATTAACTAACAATTTAATTTCAGACATATTTATTGTCTATTCTGGATCTCTTAATTGCCTCATCAATGTTTTTATGTCTATCGATATTTTTATACCATTAAAACCACTTAATACTTATTAATATTTATATCCAGTATTTTTATTAATACTAAAAATATTATCATTTCATCTAGATTTTTGCCTTAAGCTCGACAAGAACAAAAGTGTATGACAATAAAAGGTTGAACATTTAATTAAATTTTCCATTAAAGCAGTAAACAAGTTTATTCATAACCATGTATTTAATGTTGACATGTCTGACATTTTGAAAGTTCGAAAGAAACATATTTCTGACTTTGGCATTTTTGCTGATGAAACGTGACAATTACCTGGGTAGAAAGTAAATGTCACTTTCTCTTTCAATGTCGATATTTATTGAATATCGAAAATATTTCAATTATGTTCGACTATTTGATTATTTTGTACTATAGTTACCAGACGTCTGCGTACTCCTGCGCATGAAAGTCCTCAGATTGTAGTTTCCTCAGAAGCTCATCTTTACCATGACTTATACCGGTCATAGTTTTAGACCTTCCTTTGCAACATTTTTAGTGGATATTTATATATTTACCTTTGAGAGAAGAAAACTTTACTTTCCTACAAACAATTTGTTTTGTATCTTTAAAAATAGATGCTTTAAGGGAATGGCAAATTATAACGAAAAACCCTGTATATTGTTGAACCGAATCAAGTGGCAGGCACCTTTTTTAATACGCGCATAAAATGAATAAACTGTAAACGGTTAGTTAAGCACGCATTTCTGGATGGGCACAGGTGTCCACGATTTTAATCCCTTATAGGGTAGAAAAGAATTGTTTCGTATCCCTCTTAATGTCAAAATATAGGATAATACTTAGCAATAATAGCGTTTTATGCTTCAGAAGATATATATGGTATTGTCTGCCACTGGGATTTTCTTAATCTAAATCTGTATCGTATACCATTTAAGAGAAAAATCGGTAAATTTCCTTTACTCGTTATGTCTTTTTTTCGTTTGAAAATAGTGAAGTGTGACGCAATTTATCTAAGTACATAGTCGCAGTATATATGGGTTACACATAGACATAGACATAGCTGGGGAGCCCGACAAGGGCAGCACTTAGGCTCACTGGGCCTAGTTCCTAGTTGACTTCTGTTTAGATTTAGAAGTCTATTAGACTCAGAACGGTTATAAGGGCCTGATATGAAGACCTTAGACTGTCTGAGTTCTGCTAGCTCGTGCCATTCAGCACGGAATTCCTCGACAGTGCGATTCTTAATCCTAGCCTTGACAGCTGAAGGAGCATATCCAAGAGCAGGTTCCGGTCCAGTGAAAGCAGTGTTGCTACCTTCCCGAGCCAGCTGATCCGCCTTTTCATTATCCCCAATGCCCTGATGGCCAGGCACCCAAATGAGGCTAACCCTATTGGACCCACACAGCCTCTCTAGGGCTTTCCTGCATTCAAGTGTTAGCAGCGAATTGACCCTGTTCAAGGAGCTTTAATCGCGGCTTGACTATCACAGCATCTATAGATATGCTTGTCGTGATATCCTCTGGAAAGGTTTTTCTGTACGCAGTCCAAGATTACTGTAATCTCAGCCTGATATACAGTTGCACACCGTCCAAGAGCAAGACTAATTCTTGCCCTGGGACTCTCCCCATAAATTCCCGCCCCAGATCCCTCCTTCATTAGAGAGCCATCTGTAAACCAGACAAGGCCCTCCGGTTTGAGGAAGGATGGGGAGGAATCCCTCCATTGTTCTCTCTCAGGAACAATTACACAAAACCTTTTAGAGGCAATTGAGACCGGAATAATGGCATCTCTCCTTGCTAGGAGAGGGTCTGATCTGATCAGTTCAGTCCAAACTCGCGTATGCCCAAAATTCTAGTCTCTGTGTATCCAACGACCCCAGTTCGTTTAAACGGACAGAAGCCTTCCTCTACAAGCAAGTGCAGAGGCCTTAGTCCCAGAATAGCCTCCATAGATTGGGTCGGTGTGGTTCTTATGGCTCTAGTTATGCCCAGACACGCAAGTCTCTGGAGCAAGCATCCTCGTGTATGTGGTCTTACAAGTGGCGAGCCACCACACAAGCGCCATAAGTGATCATTGGCCTTATCACTGACGTGTAAAGCCAATGCACAATACGAGGTTTTAAACTCCAAGTTGATCCGAAGGACCGTCTGCACACCCATAGACACGCTGCGGTCCTTTTTGTGATCCTTTCAATATGATCCCTCCAGGTCAGTCGGCAGTCTATTAAGACACCCAGATATTTTACCGACTGGGAAGTTCTCAACTCTTTCCCAAAGAGGGTGAGCCTCTCAAGATCCACTTTTCTCATATGGGTAAATGGTACCATTTCGGTATTATCCGGATTAACAGACAGACCGGGTTTTTGGCACCATTTTTCAACCATGGCCAAAGCCCTCTGCATGAGCATTATAATGGTGTTTGGGAACTTGCCTATTACTATAATGGCAAGATCATCAGCGTAGCTTTGAGCATAAACTCCGCTCTCGTTGAGAGTATGAAGCAGCCCATCCACAACCAGACACCACAAGAGCGGAGAAAGAACTCCGCCCTGCGGATATTCTTTGACCACGGACGAGCATACTGTCACGCTCCCAAGAGAAGATGTTATAATTCTGCTCTCAAGCATGACGCGAACCCACCTAATTACAGCCCTATCCCCGCCAAAACTCTCAGCAGCCTCACTAATGGAGTCAAAGGTGGTGTTGTTAAACGTCCCCTCGATATCCAAGAACACACCCAGAGCCATCTCCTTGGAGTAGACCCCCACCTCCAGTCTACTGACTAGACTATGGCCGTCCTGTAAGCGTGCTGGAATGGGTGCATAGGATTTCTACCCAGTGCGCCGTTTCTTATATAAGCATCTACGATCTTCCCCATGGTTTTCAAAAGAAAAGAGGATAGTCTGATTAGTCTGTTTAGGAATAAAAGCTTCCAGTCAACCGGGCCTGCCCCTACTTGGAGAGCCTGCCCAGTAACCTCATCATTAGATTCCGGACGAGAGCCTGGAAAATGAGTTTCCAGGAGCATTTCTAGAGCCTCCTCTGCAGTGGTAGTATATCCACCGGTCAGAAGCCTTAGAGCCACCATGCCCTGTCCTCGACCCTTTGAGAGAATCCTTTGAAGTCTAGCGGCCTCCGAAAGACCTTCTAAGCTTTCACAGTAAGTAGGTTCTGCGTTGAGAATTCCTGTTCTTCCCTCCTATGTTCTTCCCAGTCTGCAGGTAATTTCGATCGCATGGCCCTGTTAAAGAGCCTGCGTGTATCTTTACGAGCCTTTTCAAGATCCAAGTTCCACCAAGGTGTTTTCTTGATACCTCGATAGGTCCGCAATGCACAATTCTCCTCACAAGAGTCTATTATGGCTTCCTGTATAAGGTTTGCCACATTTTCCACTAGCCTTACTCTACAGCATGGCATTAGTGGCATATCTAACCGCACCTTAAGCGACTCCACATAGTGAGCCCAGTTGGTTGTCCTCGGATTTCGAAAACTACTGAGATCCATGTCATGCTCAAGGTTTAGCTTAAAGAGGATGTGTCTGTGATCCGATAAAGGTGGCTCATCAGACACCCTCCATTCCCTAACAACCGTAACCAGCAAAAATGATCCCAAATCCCCAATGAGTTGGTGTCAGTGCTGCCCCACACAACGCTGTGTGCGTTGGCGTCACATCCAACAACAAGAGGAAGCCAGTTGTTCCTACAGTATCCTATTAAGTCAATGAGTTCCCTGGTAAGTGGGTTCTCTTGAGTCATAGGGAAGATAGGCTGAGCATACTACAATGGGTTTGCGATGCCCTGCCTTATCCTTAAGAATCAGTTTCAGAGCCACTAGGTCCCTGGAACGAAGTTCCGGTAGTGACAAGGACTCAATACATCTGTAGTTTTTACATTGACACCTAACGCCATTTTGTTACGTGACGTTGAATTCATACCAGTTTATCAAATTTTCATATTTAATTTTTTTACAAAATGCAAAATCAATTGAATATACTGGCCGCCATTTTGTTTGCCATCTTAAATTGGTACCACAACTTTACCAGGTTATCTCTATATCACACTTAGCTCTAGCACATAAATTAAAATTAATTATATAAGTAATATTTTCAGAGTGATGTATAAAACAATCATAAGGATTGCACACGGCTCGATAGTGTGGTGGACCTCAGTGAAAACGAAAACCATTCGCTTCAGACTTCAGTCCAGAGACTGACCAGCTTAGTGACAACCGGACCAATGAGAGCGACACCGTCGGCAGCTTTGGATGTTTTACTAGGGTTGCCGTGTTTGCCGACTTTTATTAACAAAGAGGCAATGGCAACACACCTGCGGTATCCACCTATAGAGTAGCCCGACCCTGAGGCAGATTGAGGTCGAATAAGGGTTATACTCTCTCAATTCCGGAAAAAGAGGGCTGGGAGTGAAACAGGGTGGAGGAATGCACTTGTTTGCTATATGCGTAGTTCAGGTATGATTTCATTGCAAACTTCTGGGGCAGGTGTATATATAAAGGTCGGACAAACCAGGTCTAGATTCCCTTTGGGAAAGTTTTCTACGATGTTTCAGGCTGAGGTGTACGCCATTTGAATGCCAACAACGAGAGGGAGTCATAGAAGGAATAGAGGAGGATATTGTTATTTTCTCAGATAGTCAAGCAGAGCTTAAGGCGCTGGACTCACCCATGATGGGATCAGCATTGGTTCAGGAATGTAGTGACAGGATGGAGCAGTTGGCACGTAGTAAGAGGGTGAGGCTGGTTTGGGTGCCAGGACATTGTGGGATTGAGGGTAACGAGAAGGCAGATAAGCACGCTAGACTCGGAGTCGCAAGCACATTTGTAGGACCAGAACCAGCTTTAGGTATTACTAAGCAACAGATAAGGACCTCATTGTGAAGCCAGTTTATTCCTATGGAACCTAGAGACCCTAAAACGTAAAGACATGTAAAACCTGAGAGGGTGATTTTTCAGAATTAAAATAATTTTATTTGGCAGATATTTTGTTCGGCCGTCTTAAATCAGTATCACAATTTTACTAGTTGATCCCTATACCACAATTAGTGATGGCACACAATTTGAAATCAATCCATTAAGCAGTTTTTTAGGGTGTTAAATCATAGCTTACTACAAAAATTACTTCATGTTTGTGCAAAATTTGAGATACATTGAATAAGCAGTTTTTTAACAATAATTTTTTAACATTTTACTAGGCCGCCATTTTGTTATGTTTGGTAAATGCTACCAAGTCGTTCCCATAAGACCCTTAATTTTTGAGCAAAAATTGATGTCAATAAGTAAATTCTTAGTTATGCCGCAAACACACAGGCAGATAGACCGACGGACTTGAGAAAACCTGTTTTACGGAATCTAGGGACCCTGAAACGTGACGATCCGATAAAATCTCGGAGGGTGATTTTTTCACGATTGCAATACTTTCCTATTACGAGAGAAGTAGAAATGAATCATGTTTATTTTTTTTTTTCGCTTCGCATTCGCTTATTATCATACTACTTAAATACTCTAGTATAACATTTTTTAAATTTTATTTTTATTTGTTGTTTTTTTTATTACTATATTTTATTTTCTATAACTTTTATTAAGTTCTTCCATAGAAAGAAGATTTTTATTCTAGGAAATGAAATGTTACCGAGTATTTAAATATTTAATTGGGCCGCTATTTTTCTTTGCTAACATTTTATCAGTTTTTCCTGTTTCACTCTTCTTTTGTCCAAAATTTCAACTCAATTCGATAAGTAAGTTTTTTCATACTGATATTTTAAACATTTCATTGGCTGCCATTTTGCTTCACCAAGATGTCTCCTCACCAAATATTTAGCAGTAAATCCCTATAGGGCAGTCCAACAATCTGTCATGTCCTACGACAGCATAGGTCGACAACCTAGGGTTAAAGATTACACCTAATTGCACAACTTGACCAATAATAAAATAGTAAACTTTCTTCTTAAATGTAATTGCCAGTTAGGCAGTCCAAAAAAACAGCTGCTTGTCCTACGACAGCTATTTGACCAATTTATTGTGGGACCAATATTTACGCCTCATTGGCTAAATCAGTGTTTGTCCTACGAAAACCCAAAAATGACATGACAATGACAGATCTTTGGAGTGCCTAATATCACACATGATTTGTATGCAAAATTCAAAATCAATCGAAGAAGGAAGTAGCTTTTTGGTCTGATCCTTTTAGCATTTAATTACCCCGCCATTTTGTTCCGCCATCTTAGCTTAAGAAATTTAAAAATAAACAATGAAATAGGTTTTTTACGTTGATTTTAATATGCCATTGTACCAGTTCATCCTCATATCACATTAAATTTTTATACAACATCAGAGGTCAATTGGGTAAGGATTTTTACACTAGCATTTTTTTAAACATGTTATTAGGGCATCATTTTGTTTTCGTCTAATGAATTTTCACTAAAATGTCACCATGTCATCGTTATAAGTAAATCGAATAAGTAGTTTTTAAGTCACAACAGACAGGCAAACAGACCGACGACAGACAGACAAACAAAAGAAAATCTCGAAGGCTGATTTTTTTTGCCATTACTATACGTTCCTCATACTAGAGAATTAACATAAACAAAATATCACGCACTAAACTTATTGTATAAAAAATTGTGTCGGTTAAAACTCTTATATACAATTAAATGAACTTTGAATCGAAATTTTAGTCAACCTGTCTGAATTTTTGATATAGGTTAGTTTGAGGTATCTGATAACGGTAAGTGCAAGTAAGTTTTTTTCAACCCCTGCTAAAGGTCAAAAGAAAAATGTTTTTTCAATATTATTTTTCATATTAATGATCTAGATACTTTTTTCTACTATTGAAATTAATAGAATTATGAAGTCTAAAGAGTGGGATGATAAAAAAAACTTAGCAAGCCGAAAAATTTGTGGTTTTTCAATTTTTATTCTGATCTATTCAAAAATATATGTTACTTCCCTTGTAAAAGGGCAGTAGTATAATCGTAAAAAAATCACCCTGCGAGATTTTTTGAGACCTTTATAATCGTTTCAGGGTTCCTAAATACCGAAAATTATGTTTTCTCAATTCTGTTCGTCTGTCTGTCTGTCTGTCGGTCTGTCTGAATGAAGATGAAGGATTATATTAGTCTTTGACGTGTATAAATCATAAATTGCATTATGAATATCCATTTTTGCATTGTAACTTATAGTGCGGCGGTCGGACCCCGTTTTCGTTCACTAAGCCAATATTGGAGTATAACTAAATGGGACTGTTACCAATGGATCAGATATGTGTTTTTACATAAGCAATGAAAGTTACGACTTTTTCTTTTGGTCGAGACCGAATATATAGCTAAAAAACATTAAAAAAATGAAAAAAATTAATTTTAACTTTGAGGCTTCATATCTCGCAAAATAAAATAGCTATTGAAATAATTTTTTTACTGATTTATTGCCTAAACAATTGTCTTTTATTTGGTATATAAAGTTCTAAAAAGTTTTTGAAAAAAAACGATTTTGTAGTAATAAAAATGAAATTTATTTTTTCCTGTTTATTTCACCTTATCATATCTTGCTTATATAAAAACATATTTAAATTATTTTTACATCAAAAACTGAGGAATTTTATAGGCATCATTTTCTATCAATTAATGTAAGATCTATTTTTAAAAATAAAGTAGCTAGAAGCTTTTTAACACGGCAATGCACACCACGGCGCCGGCCGCGCGCGTGCCGATTTGCCTCTTCGAGCGTCCCGCGACCCAGTTGCGACCTTTAGTTTTAACAGACTCCCTCTAAAAAACTATAAATAAATGGGACTGTTATATGTATTGCTACATAAGCAATGAAAGTTACGACTGTTTGTTTTCATAAAAAACATCTACGACTAAATGAAATATATTACCTATGTTGGTTAATAGAAATATTTGATAAAAATGATTTTGGGTCAGTGTTACTCTAATGGTATATCTTCTTCTTCATCTTCTTCGTCCTCTTCTAAATTTAAACTATTGCTACACTTCATTGAACACTTGCATTCAAGAGAACAAAACATACCCTCAGTTTTACAGATACATTTGGTAGTATTACAATTTCTTTCATTACAAAACAAACTAATCAATTTTCTTATTTCGTCAGGGATTGGAGGCTTGGTGTAAAATTTGGGAATTAACATAGTTTTATCTTTTAAACAGCCATAATCTTCCGGGTCCACTTTGTCTCTCATTCCAATATGACTAGATTTCCACAAGACCACTTGATAATAACATCTAAAAAAATAAAAACCAAGTTTAAAAAGAGATTATGGTTGTAAATAATATGAGTACCTTTGTGCATGTAATTTAAAGGAATCTTCTGTTGGGGAAGTTCTTTAGCAGATTTCTTGGTATCTTTGGTCAGAATCAGCCGAATTTCGTTAAGATTTGCACATTTTTCTTTGCGGTAAAGGTACGCAACTAGCTTCCTCCCAATATCTATGCTGGTTTCTAGAATAGAATTTCCAAAATCTTGTAAGTCTATGTTGTTTTTATAAAAAATGTTCCAAGCCGACTTTTTTCCAATTTTGAAGAAAGCATTTGTAGTGTCACAACCAGTCAAAGCATGAAATGCTGGCAAGCCACTACAAATAGGTTTACCCAAAGCATTTGCTAATAAATGAATTGGGATAAATCTTTTTTTATTTGATGAAGCTGTATTGTGCCTTTTTTCCATAAATATTTCGCAAGAGCTTAATTTTCTATCATTCCAGTAATAGTAAAGAAGTAATATCAAAACATCAGTATCATCAGATTTTATAACTATTTTATTAGTTGCCTTTTCATTGATTATATGAAAAATAATACGTGTATCTGCTTCTTCGTGGTTACATTCAAGCAAGTCATCTTTAGTTATTGTTGTGTTTGTTACCTGAAAATTATTATAGTATTATAATTTAAATACGTATGGATAAAAACACAACTTACTCTTATAGTGGAGTTTCCATCTTGAAGTCCTCCAGCAATTATTAATTCTTTTCCAAATGGTAATTTTTTAGAAGAATTGGACAAATTTTCGGTTAAAAATCGAATCAGCGATGTCTTGTTCGAAGCAGACTTTAAAAAGATTCTGTAATTTGGAACGTTTCTTGAACCAGTTATGGAATAGGTTCCTATTTTATTTTCCCCTCTTCTTTGCCTTTCAGAATCTTTAATAGAATTTGCATTGTCATATCTGTCAAAAATTATGGACAATTTAGCACACGTCATATTTCTTTTAAATATATTCAAAATTTTATTAAGAACTAAGTCTGCAAGATTGTCAAATGTTTTGAAGCTCTTTTCATTCAATTCTTGAAGTAGTACCATTCCATCAATGAAATATGCCCCTATTTCTGCAGGTACTTCATAAAGATTTTCAGTAAATTCTTCTAATTTATTTGCTAATTCGGATTTAGAATTTTTTCTCATTGTTCCATCCTCATGGAAAATGGAAATTGGAACTGGAGTTAATTCAAAGCTCAAGATATCGGCAAAATTAAAATCTTTATACTGTACCGCACTAATAATTCGTCGAAACATGAATTCAGGATTTATATATCTTTGTTTTTCGCTTTTTTTATACCCAATGTTATCAAAACTAAATGATTTTATTTGATCTCTAGGAACGGGTTTCTAAAAACTGATGTTACTACAGCTTGTAAGCCTTTGTTCTATAAAACGATTGTTACTAGAAGAAGCTTTTTCTTTAAAACAAGAGAGAGAGAGTCTTACTGTTTCTGATGCGATTTTTCCTGTAGAAATGTGAATTAGATCATTGGAAAAATTAACTGGGTCAAATGGATTGATCCAAGTGGATTCGATTAAAGTAAGCATCTTTTTAATATCCTGCTCTTCCCGAATTTGTTCCGATGACCCATGAAAGTTTTTTGTTTTGTTTGAATTTTCTATGACATTTTCAAATTTATTGGAATATTCGCCCATTAAATGTCTTGTTATAAGCCATCTACTCAAAGTTTTCTCACTTTTGGTAAAGCCTATTACTCCACCAGAACTTTTACAATCCCTGTTGACTGTTTGTTCTAAAGCCATATCTGACGCAACCGCGTTGAATTTCTTTGAATCAGTTCGTTTTACAACAAAATTGCCATTTTTTAAATAATTATACATCTCTGGGAATTGGGTTTTTAATTTTGCCATATCTAATAAGTAAATTGGGACAAATTTGGCGTAATTGTTTCGCCCACCTCCTTTAAGAAATGGAAGAGTTTGTTTTACTGCATCAAGATGTTGTTCGAAATTTGCATTTCGTTCGGATCTTAACAGTGTCATAAGTATATCTGCTGCCTCAAGAAATAAGAACCAATATTTAAATGTTGGCGAAGATTTGCAGCCATGGTCAATAAACTGCGACATTAATTCTTTGAATTCATTGGAGGTGGTAAAAATATTATTTACGGAGCTTGTGTATTCTTCTAAAGAATGTACATCAGTACAAAGGCTCTCTAAATGATGGATATGTTCTTGTAATTTGTCACTAAACAAGTTTATTCCTTGATTTTCTTGAACCCACAATTCCATTGATTTAAAAAAAAGTCGACTAAGTGTGTCAGAAACAAGGACTATTCCACGTATAGCTCGGTATAAATGTTTTCCTTGCAGCATTTGTCTGCAAGAAGTTTCTGCATATACACCTGATTCTACTAAAATATTTACAAGACCACCATCTCCAAATATGTTTCCAATGCTTGCAATGAACGCCATTGTTAAATGCATTCCACCTAACTGCATGGTTACTTTATTTATTAATTCAGGTGGCTTATTCCACAGAATTTCCTGAGCTTTACTATAGATAGCTAAGTCAGCAGTAACAATTATGTGATTTTGGCCTAACTTTTCTGCAATTTGAATTAATTTTATAAGTGCAGTGTATATTGTGTCAAAGGAAGAAGGTGGAGCATTAATAAATGGATAGTAAAAAGTATTTGACACTGCTAATTCAGATTTTGAAATGTGCTCATTGAATTTGTGCCATCCAATAAATGACTCCGAATTATTTTTATATCTTAGGATTTTCCATATAGTATCTGTGTTTATGGATAATTCTTTCTCGAAAAAGCATTGAGCAATGATGTCTTTATCAAATTTGGGTGGCTCTGGTCGCGCCGATGGCTTTTTATAAAGGCTTATCTGTTGTTTTAGTTCGGAATTTTCAATCTCATTAAGGGAACGGTTTGTATGACGTTGGATAGTTGAACTTGAAAAGGGATCTGATTTTTTTTGGAAAAGAACCATAGCCAAGGAATGAGTTGTTGACTTTCCATCAAGAGTCTCTTCATTCAGATCAAAATTGTCAATGCTTGCGTGAATAAAATTATCAGGATCATTGTTTATTGGAACAACACCCTGAGGAATAAATATGTTGTTTTCCATGTTTCCAATTTGCTCGGATGCCAGGGAAGTTAAAAATTTTCTTATTTCATCGTACGAGGCTCCATAGCCAAATTTATACAAAATATCAATGAGTTTCTTACTTCTTACAGTCTGATAAATATAAATAGAAAGTCCTAAATTATAACTAGTATTTGCACTTTTTTTATCAAAATTATTTAAAACTGCTGAACACGTGGACATAACATTTGTATCAAATTTGCTGGTAGAAGATTCTGAAAAATATTTTTCATTGAGAACCCAAGATATTATTTTATATAAAGGCTCTGGAATCTCTGCCTTGAAGGTATCCTTATTTAGGGCTTGTGGAGTTAGGTAATGTTGCAAAGAATTAAAGCTTTTATGATTTAATATTGCCTTTCGTAATATTCCTGCTGCCCTGTGTAACACTATATTTTCATTTTCGTCACATAAAAGTTCTTCCTCTTCCTCAGAACCAGAGATTTCATTTGTTATGCATCCATAAATAATATCGTACTCATATTCCTTAGAAAGCACAAGTGTAGGTTTTCCTGGACGACTCAGAAATGATAATGATTCACCAAATTTTTTCTCAATCTTTTTCCTTATATTACTGGTATTATTTGTAATGCCCGAATCAATACTCATATTTTCCAATGTATCTTTTAGTTGATTACACAGATCTTTCAACGTTATACATTTTTGTTCTTCTAAGATGTTTTTTCTTATTTTTTCGTAAAGCATTTGAAAAGCTTGTTCTATAGAATTGCCACCTTCAGGCAATACACTAGGTTTCTTTGTTGAACTGATTACATTTTTTTCACTAATATATTTTGAGTAGCAGGATTTATGGTATTTGGCATCTGCAGCAAATAAGTCCGTATAGAATTCCATTCGTCCTTGTATGACGCTATCATTTCTTATTATTGAGGTTTTCAATATTTTTTCTCGTGTACTGCTTCCAGTTCCTGTACTAATCAGAACTAGACTTTTCTTTTTTACAGTTCCGCTTTTTCCGCAAATTAAACAGTCGGTTTTAATATCAAAGTTTTCACCACTCCTAACAATTTCACTGCTGGTACTCGGTACATTTTCTGCAATATTTTGTTTAGAATTTACAACACTTTCAATATTAATTTTGCTGCAAAAAGACTTTCTACAGCTCGAATGAAACCTAAAGTCCGAGGGTTTTCTATTTATTTCAGCTTGCCGTGACAAAATATTTAAAGAAATATTGTCTTTCCTTAATTCTGCTGCAGAAAATATTGATGCAAATCCTCTTAAAGTAGGCTTTTTTATAACATCCGTGCATCCTAATAATGTTGCGCAACAAAATATGCACCTATCTTCATCAAAATTCATTGCTACACTACAAAATAAAATCTTAATAATATGACAGAACGAAGAACTCGAAAAGAATTATTATTTTACCTGTTAAGACGCAGAAGTTACAATATTAAACGGAATGTATATTGTCCAAAAGTTTGCCAGAGAACTTATCTCTATTAAATTTAATGGTTTTCTAATATAAAAAATGTAAGAAAATGCATTCAAATGTAAACGAAGAAAATACACATTATTCATACCTGTATTATCACACAACATAAGCACTTTACACTCTATTTATGAAAAATTTCAAAAATTGCTAACAAAACACGTTGAAACGCCTCCAAACCAGTCAAAACAAATACATTTATAAGAGGGAGTCTATTAAAACTACATTATGCAGCGGGGTCGCGGGGCGCTCGAAGAGGCAAATCGGCACGCGCGCGCGGCGCGGCGCCGTGGTGTGCATTGCTGTGTTAAAAAGCTTCTAGCTACTTTATTTTTGAAAATAGATCTTAAATTAATTGATAGAAAATGATGCCTATAAAATTCCTCAGTTTTTGATGTAAAAATAATTTAAATATGTTTTTATATAAGCAAGATATGATAAGGTGAAATAAACAGGAAAAAATAAAATTCATTTTTATTACTACAAAATCGTGTTTTTTTTTTAGAATTTTTTTCAAAAACTTTTTAGAACTTTATATACCAAATAAAAGAGAATTGTTTAGGCAATAAATCAGTAAAAAAATTATTTCAATAGCTATTTTATTTCGCAAAATATGGAGCCTCAAAGTTAAAATTTATTTTTTTCATTTTTTTAATGTTTTTTAGCTATATATTCGGTCTCGACCAAAAGAAAAAGTCGTAACTTTCAATGCTTATGTAAAAACACATATCTGATCCATTGGTAATAGTCCCATTTAGTTATACTCGAATATTGGGTTCGTCTCTAAAACAGCGACTTATTAGCGGTCCGCCGCCGGTCTATTGTCTTTTGCCTTTGGATTTTTTCGTGTACATTTCTCAATCTTCTTCGGAAGCAAATTATGTTTTTTCTTCATGCACAAGTTTCTGTACATTCCTTATACCGATTCTCAGAGCTTTTGCCACTGGCTCCTGGGATATTAGCCAGTGAATTTTAATTTAAATTTTTTTTTATTAGATTTGACACCATTTTTTTGCTTACTTTGTTAATACATTTGTAATTTTGTAGGCAATAAATGAATAAATAATTATGGAATACTTGTTCCAATTTTAAAGCGTGTTTAAAATAAGTAAATTTTTTTATTAATTATAAGACAAAATTTGATATATAAAAATCGGTAAAATCGCTTTACCAGAAACTCGGGGCTTACGAAATATGTGGGTATTTTTCGCATGCATGGCCCTTAATTTTATATTATATATATATATATATATATATATATATATATATATATATATATATATATATATATATATATATATATATATATATATATATATATATATATATATATATATATATATATATATATATATATATATATATATATATATATATATATATATATATATATATTTATATTCGCATGCGTGGACCTTAATTTTAGACTGAAATTTGAAAAAATCGGATAAGTAGTTTTTTAGCAAGACGCGAACAGACAGACTGACGGACAGACATACCTACAGACAGATGGAATTGAGAAAACACGTTTTCCGGCATCTAGTGACGCTTAAACGCAAAGGTCTGAAAAAGTCTCACAAGGGAAGTAATAACTAATTATCTTGTGTTTTTAACAAAAGTTTATAATATTTTTGTAAAACAAATTTTTTTTGTTATCACAATACAAAAAAACAAACAAGTTTTGTTTGCACAGGGGAGGCCCGCCTTTAAATGAATGACACTGTATAAACAGTTAGATTTTTAGGTCAAGCGGGGCTCATAATTTTTGGTGATTGATAAAAAAATCTCACCTTCATTAAGTGGCTGTATAAATAGAATATATCCTGATTGTTCCACTGATTGGAACCGCCTTTCGACTTTCTGAAGGAATGCCTTTTTGTGTATTTCTGTTTTTGCCAACCAAAAAATTTTAACCAAATACATATTTAGCGAATTTTCTTAATCCCTCGGCATTTAGTATATAAAATAATATTAAGTGGCCATCTTAATAATATTGCGTAATATAATAAAAAAAACTATTTTCTTTCTCCCTGTATATTTGTCAATAGCCCATCGAGATTTAATAGCTCGATAAAAGAATCACACAACATTTTGATATTCACTGTGTTTTCTGATTTGATTCATAATGTTGGTGACCTTTGGACCCGCGCGATAACACCGACTATACCCAAATTTGCACAAAAATCAAGCATTATGAAGCACATAACTGGTAAAATGTTGGTAAGAATCCAAGATGGCGTTGCAAAATGGCGGCTTAATAAAACTTAAAAAATCAGCCTCAAGAATTACTTGTTAGATTATTTTCAAATTGTGTACAAGCATTATGTGTATTATAAAGATAAACCGGTAAAGTTTTGGTACAAATTGAAGATGGCGAAACAACTTTGCAAAATGTAATTTAAAGAAAATCAAGTTATTTAATTGGCTTTAAATTTTGCAGAAATTTTAAATACGATATAGGAATAAACTGGTACAAATTCAACACGTCGTAACAAAGTGGTGGTGTGTGACAATGTAAAAACCACTTTAAATAAAATTTATCTTAAATTATATGCGAAAATCAAGTGTGTCATAGTTAGAAACTGGTAAAATATTGATAGGAATCCAATATGATGGAACAAAGTAGCACCCAATAAAAATATTTAAAAAGACTATATATATATATATATATATATATATATATATATATATATATACTCAGGGTTATTCACGCAACCCGTTCATTAAAAGTTTCTGATGATGGCATTTAGATAAAAATTTCAAATTTTGGGATTAAGGTAAGGTCAAGGGGTACTTCTTCTTTGAAATATTTTCAACTTCCTGTCGCTTCCGGTTTAACCGGAAGTTGGTATCAACTTGCTTATTTTAAATGGAACACCCTGTATTTTATGACATTTTTGGATTCTACGAATCTTCATATTTTGCAGACGATCGGAAAATAATCTTAGGTTTCTATTTTTTTATTGAATTTGTCTATTTTTATAGAGGGTGTCCTAAATTCAGCGGCAAACATTCACGTTTTCAAAGCCGCTAAAGTCCGTTTTTTTTAAATGGGACACCCTATAACTTTATGCACTATCAAATGTAGAATTTAATTTTCTGTCGAACTGTATTAAGGTTCCCTATACCTATTCGTAACCATTTTCGAAATAATCAGGTTTTTATTAAACTATCATATGTATTTGCTAAATGCTTACACCTTCCCGTAGTAAGCCATGGAAAAACAATTGTGCTTTTCTATTCAACATAACAGCTGATTTGAAACTTTTAAATTAAAATAAAATAACACTCAAAAGCTGATATTCTCAATTTATTTTATTTTCGCGGAGAATGTTACAAAATATTGGAGAGAACGTGCCATGTTTTTAATGAAAAACATCCTCATTTATCGCCAATGAACAAGAGAAAATTGAAAAGGATTGAAACGAAATTTTTTCGTTTCGGAAAATTTAAAGTTATAAAAAATGTAATAAATTGTTTACATTATTTTTAACCATATCTACTAAGTTCGAGACTGTTCTAAACTTGTTTTAGTGAACTTAAAAATTATAGCAATCTAACAATCAACAATAAATAAATAAAATAATAAAATTGAATTATAACAAATGTTCTATATGCTGTCCGTTTATTTGAAGACATATTTCAATTCTTCTTTGTACAGTTGCTGTGGCCCGTTGAATTTGTCCGTTTTCTAATTCGGCAAAAGCTGTTCGTATCCTGTCCAGTAAATCTTATTGGTTATTTACTGGGGAAGCATAGACTTTACCTTTGATAAATCCTCATAAATAAAAGTCTATGGGTGTTAAATCAGGCGATTGCGGGGGCCATCTCCAAGGGCCATTGGGACCAATCCAGCGATCTTCAAAAATTCGAGATAATTGGAGATAAACTGGAGCGAAATTATGTGCTGGTGCCCCATCTAATTGATACCAATAATTTTGCAGCTCACCAATAGGAATTTCTTCTATAAATTCAGAAACCGTTTCTCGTAGAATTTCCAAATACTTATCACTGTTTAAATTGCCTTCATAAATACAGTACCGCACCTGATTGTTTAATACTATACTGAAAACATTGAAGCTAAACCTCTCTTGAGAACGCGTTTCGCGTAAAGCGTGCGGATTTTCTGCTGCCCAGAAATGTTCGTTTCTTCTATTTGTTATTCCTTCTCTAGAAAATTTCGCTTCATCGGTCCAAAATATTTTTGAAAGGAATTGAGGGTCCTCTTGAATTTTCAAAAGCATGAATTCGCAAAATTCTACTCGTCGGACGTCATCATCAGGCTTGCACTTTTTGGAAGGAATAAGGGTGCATATGATGCTCGCTCAAGATTCTTTGGACAGATGAAGAAGAAATTCCCAAATCGTTTTCTGCAGACGGTATTGAACTTTTCGGGTTTGCGTGGAAATAAGCTAATGTGTTTATTACGTTATCCTCGGCATTTGTCACTGGTTTCGGAATAGTTTTTGTAACTTTAACCTTGCCAAAACGCAAAAAGTTCATTTCAATCCTCTTGAATTTTGACTTGTTCATTGGCGGCAAATCATGGTGGCGTTCATTGAACATACGACACGTTCTCTCCAAAATTTTATAACATTCTCCATGAATATAAAATAGATTGAGAATATCAGCGTTTGAGTATTCTTCCATTTCAATTTAGAAGATTTAGTTTATCACTGACAGCTTTCGATAAATAACGCATACTAATCATCTGTCGTATTGGATATTGGATCTCAATTGTTTTTCCATGGCTCACCATTGGAACATGTAAACATTTAAGCAAATACATACGATATTTTTATAAAACCCAATTATTTCGAAAATGGTTACGAATAGGTATAGGGAACCTTAATACAGTTCGATAGAAAATGAAATTCTACATTCGATAGTGCATAAAGTTATAGGGTGTCCCATTTAAAAAAACGGACTTTAGCGGCTTTAAAAATGTGAATGTTTGCCGCTGAATTTAGGACACCCTGTATAAAAATAGACAAATTCAATAAAAAATAGAAACCTGAGATTATTTACCGATCGTCTGCAAAATATGAAGATTATATCTTCAAAACTTACAAAAATATGAGATTTTAAAATTTGGTACCCGAAGGCTCATTTTGGGTTCAAGGTCAAATATCTTAAGAACGCTTAATAGGTATAGGACATGTTACATAAAATAGCATTAAAATTCTCCGTAGAATCCAAAAATATCATAAAATATAGGGTGTTCCATTTAAAATAAGCAAGTTGATACCAACTTCCGGTTAAACCGGAAGTGACAGGAAGTTAAAAATATTTCAAAAAAGAAGTACCTCTTGACCTTACCTTAATCCCAAAATTTGAAATTTTTATCTAAATGGCATCATCAAAAACTTTTAATGAACGGGTTGCGTGAATAACCCTGTATATATATATATATATATATATATATATATATATATATTTTATTAATTTTGTAATAATTATTTGTCAATTGTATAAAGTTTTAAATTAGTTTTAGAAAAAATTTTAAATGTCTTGTATAATTAGATCACTAAATGTTTTTTAAATTAATTGTAGATAGGAAAGGAAAGCCTTATACACCAAAAAAAAAAAAAAAATAAAGGAATGAGCAATTTTCGAGAAAGCCTACTACGATAGGCGAAACGCCAAATTAATCCCACTGTTTGATTTTACAAATAAACCTATACCCAAGAAAGAAGTCCAATTAATATATATATATATATATATATATATATATATATATATATATATATGTGTGTGTTACTACTATTTATTGAACTAGTATGGGTGACACTTCACTGTTTCTAATAAGAGGAAATATTTATAACTTTTTTATTTATTAAATAAAAACGTATAAAAATTTTCGTTTTTAATTTTCAATTTAAAATGTTAAACAGGAAGAAATATTAAAAAAAGACAACCCGTTAACAGTAAATGAACTTGTCCTAAATAGTATATCACTAGGCGTTACACCCTTGGGGATCTGTAGAAGAGAGTACAGTTTAAAAAAAAAATACTAGAATATTCAATTCTTATAATTTTCGTGCTTAAAAAGTTTGTAGTATATTAAATTGCACCAATACTCATTAGTTTATAACGCTTTTAAGTGAAGTATTTATTGTATTAAAAGAAAATTAAAATAATGAATAAATATTTAATAAAATTACAATCCAGCCTAATAGAGTAACACCCTTTGTTAATAACTTCACGTATAAACCCCAGGTGAAAATCAATACGGGTATAAACCCCAGGGGCCGTAGTGTAGTGGTCGGTACAATCAAGCTCCCAGGATATAATTCCAATCTGCTTAGAATCGCATAGTAATGGACCTCCTGAATCGCCTAGACACGATTGCGTTTCCTCTGAAGATGACGTACATATCTGGTCAGGTCCTATAATCTGAGCGTAATACTTGTGATATATTAATTTACACTGAATGACTGGTATTACATGAACTTTAGCACATTGTAGTTTCTTCATGGCCGCTGGTTTTCCACTAGTTGTAATTCCCCATCCCATTTTTATGCCCTCATTACAACTTGGTTCATCTTTGTTACTAGGAAGTGTAACAAAACCGATATGCTTGGACTTGTTAACAGGCCTCTCTAATCTGATCAGAGCAATATCATTTGTTAATTCATCTGTGTCGTAGTTTGGATGTAAAAATATTTTTGAGATTGGCTGAAATTCGGGATCATCTTCGGGATTGTTTATTCCGGCAATTATGTAGTATCCTTCTGGACTCGTCGAATAAAAGCAATGAGCAGCACTTAAAACCCATGAGGGTTTGATGAGTGTTCCTCCACAAATCCGGGTTTTCTTTGAAGATTGTGCAGGTTTTTTCAGTACCATTACCATGAAAGGATACGTTTCTGTTGAACAATTATAACCTTTTAAAATGCGGGTTTCGGGAGGGCTTCCGCGAGGAATTCTTTTCCTGGAATGAAAATGTGTATTTAGGCAATGGTAAATTATACATTTCAGTAGAACAAATAAACACTTTGACAACAAATATTTTGACATTGCTATATGTTGTAAACTTATGACTGTCAATTTTTTAATATGTTCAGAATTTTTACAGGAACATTTGGTCCGTCCTTACGTCATAAATTTCTGTTTTTTGCTAATTTGCACATTGTAGTTATATAGTTATTTGGTTATAACCATAGACATAGTAACAGGGAGATGGAACTTGGGTATATAGCTGTAAGAAAGCGTCCATATTCTCTAAGAGACCAACTTTCAAATGACTAAACTAGAAATAAGACACAAAGTCTCGGTCTCAGTCAAAAAGAGTATAATGCGGTTACACGTGTTTCGCCTTTTCAGGCATCATCAGACCTACAATTAATATAACAATATAAACTATCACTATAAATATACAAAATTCAAACAGACCTTCCACTCCATCAATAGACTTTATTTTAAGTTTTTCAATAAATACAAACTTTCCTTTAATATTATTCACTCTAAACCAACACTTAAAAAATGCTTCAAAGGTTTAACATTTTTTGGTAATATTTCAATGCAGGTGGCGAAGTTTTTCAAACAATTAGATGTCTCAGTTGCTTTTAAAACAGTGAACTCACTTAAGAGACATTTAGTAATGACCAAAGATAAGACTGAACATCTCTCAAAATCGGGGGTGTACTCATTGGGCTGTGGAGATTGTTCTGCTGTATATATCGGACAATCAGGGAGAAGGATTTCCACTAGGGTCCGGGAACATTTTAGCCTTTTCGATAAATATGAAAACACTGATATCACTGAGACAAAGTCGGCTTTTGCTAACCACTTGCTAGCAACTGGACACCATTTCTTTATACCAAACAATGTAAAGATACTACACGAGTGTCCAAAGAGTAAAAAACTGGATTTGTTAGAGAAGATGGAAATTACAAGGGCTAAAAGAAGCCCAGTTTTACATTGTGTTAATGATGTCTTCAATTTCGAACCTCAACTAATTTTTAATAATCTTGGCACTAATATTAATCGGCAGGAAGATAATGTATAAAGTTTTCATTGTACCTGCTGGTAGAGTGGTGGTCAGTATCTCGGTGTGTCACGCCGGAGGCTCGGGTTCAATTCTTGGGTATATCAATAACCTCTTTTTATATTTTTTATTTATATACTTTTTATCTTTTATTTGATTCATCTTTATCTTATCTGCGCGTGTCAATACCTTAGTTTCTTAACCTCATCTCAGTATGTATTTTAACATGTGACGTTATAGTTGTTTGATTTGTTCTTGTGATTTTAGTTAATGTCGAAGGTTGGATTGAATTTTGTATATTTATAGTGATAGTTTATATTGTTATATTAATTGTAGGTCTGATGATGCCTGAAAAGGCGAAACACGTGTAACCGCATTATACTCTTTTTGACTGAGACCGAGACTTTGTGTCTTATTTCTAGTTTAGTCATTTGGGTATATAGAATTATTATCAACAAATAATTATTTAAATAACCTGTATTTTATTTCCATACGATGCCATTGCTTAAAAATCCACAACATCTCTATATTTTTTTTATCACAGAGTTGACGATTTTACTAGTAAGCGTGTAAATCGAACAAAGCCGCGTTGCTTTGAAGTGGAGCATTGCTTTTGGACTATTTTTGATAATTCTTGTGCGAGTTCTTGCCATTATGGTGCGTATGTGCGAAGTGTGCAGAAATAACCCCTAACGTCTCTTTTCCTAGGTAAGTCAAAATGTTGTTGTTCTGCATTGATTAGCGTGCGCGATTCGAGACTTTTTCAAATATTTTAATAAATAATCAGTAGGGTTAATTACTTTAAAGGTTAATAATAAGCTATTTTACTTATTAAAATTACATATCTGTTTTTCTTTCCTAAGCGATATATATTTATATCTCTTTATGTATATTTGACACAAAAAATTGTAAATATCCAATACGGCAAAACAAAATGGCGGCCTAGTGAAATGTTAAAAAATTTATTACTAAGAAAGTGCTTATCCAATTTATCTCAAATTTTGCATAAAATCAAGTATGATGTAAGAATCAACTGATTTTAGTACGAACCCAAGATGGCGTCTTAATAAAATATTAAAAATTCAGCCTAAAAAACTACATAATGAACTGATTTCAAATTTTGTGCCATAACTAATTATAGTATAGAGATAAACTGGTAAAAATGTGGTGTTAATTCAAGATGGCGGAACAAAACGGCGCTGGCTGTCAAATAAAATTCTTGTAATCTGAAAAAATCACCCTCTCACGTTTTACATATTCTCGCATTTTGGCATTATTTGTTTTATCGAGTCCGTGAGTCCGTCTGTCGGTTTCTTTGCCTGCGCGGCATAGCTTAAAAACTACTCATCAGATTAACCTCAAATTTTAGTGAATAATTAATGCTCATATAAGAATGACCTGGTAATATTTTGTTTAAAAATCCAATATGCCGGAACAAGATGGCGTGAAACGTTAAAAAAATTATTATCCAATTTACCTCAAATATAGCAAACAATAAAGTGTTACATAAGAATGTACTTGTAACATTTTGGTATGAATATAAGATAGCCAAACAAAATGGCGGCCTTATAAAATATTTAAAAAACCGGTCTGAAAAAACTACTTATTCGATTAATTTCAAATTTTGTGCTAGCATTAAGTGTGATATAGAGATAAGCTCGTAAAGTTGTGTTACAAATTGAAGATAGCAAAACAAAATGGCGGCCAAATAACATGTTTAAAAACATTAACGTAAAAAGGAGACAAATTAAATATGATATAAGGATAAACTGATGCGAATTCAACATGAACAAACAAAATTGCGATGTGTGTTAATCTAAAAACTTCTTCTTGAATTCATTTTAAATTATGCCCAAAATCTAGTGTGGCATAGGTAGAAACTGGTAAAATATTGGTAGGAAGCCAATATAATGGAACAAAATGGCGTCCAATATAAATATTTCAAAGACAGTATACAGTGTGTCTACTTAAGTCTCTACATATGGGAAACTTTTTTATTAGTAGTTTTACGAAAAAGTTACTCTTTATAAAAAGTTCTGCTTTCTGCCAAAATAATATTAAAATATTTAAACTTGAGATTGCATATACAGGGTTGTCAAAAATTTCAAAGAATCGAAATTGACTCAAGAGAAACGTACCTTTAATTTTTATTTTATAGCAAAATGTAATACAAAATCTAACGTAAAATAAAAAAACATATCTAGCACTAGATTCGTTGCTTCCTATCTGAAATCACTTCTTAAGGAATGTAAAACTTTGGCTTCTTACTGGCAAGTCCAGTTTCTTACTTTTGTTCCTACCTACATACCAGCAAAATTTCCTTATTTATCGATTGTTGATAATGGTATTGTTACTGCCATTGTGAACCACAATATTGTATTTGAAACATCAGTTTGAATATTATACAAAAAAGTAATGCCGCTGAAATTAAGCAAAGAAGATGAAATTGAAATAATTTTAATTGTCGGAGAAAATTATAAAACATTTCGAGAGGCTGCAGACATTTTTAACAACAGACACCCCGATAAAATTATACATTTCACAACAGTGGGGAATATTCTAACTGAATTCAAGACTTTTGGAAATGTAGAAAATAACTTCACTAATTTTAATTCTAATAAATATTACATGTAAATAACTTAATTAACAATAAAAATAACTGTTCCGTCACTGCGCATTTGCCTCAACATATCCACCATCTCTTTCCATACAGGTAACCGTTCTTACCGAAAATTCTCTTAAAACGTTTCTAATCATGGCAGGCGTTATGGCCTGTATCTCTTCCCTAATTATCCTCTCCAAATGATCAAAATCCTGAAATGGCCTCTTTACATACACTTTCTCTTTTAAGTAGCCCCAAAAGAAATAATCAAGGGGGTTCAAGTCCGGAGATCTAGCTGGCCAGAAAATATCAGAATACCTGTCGATTACTCGTCCATTAAAAATAAAATTTAAGTATTGTCTTACATTCCTTGCTCCGTGGCATGGTGTGCGATCCTGCTGGTACCATATTTGGAACCTCTCACTTATGGGTAGTTCATGAATAAAATCGTACAAGTAAGTATTTAGAAAATCCAAGTAGCGTTGACTATTTAAATTATGTCGAAAAAAAACTGGTCCAATTACTCTATCTTTATAAATTCCGCACCACCATTTGTTTTGAATGAATACTGATCACGAGTTTGTATAACAAAGTTAGGATTAACGTCACTCCACCAACGACAGTTTTGCGAACTTACAGTCCCATTGGAAGTAAACTTTGCTTCATCGGTAAAAATAACGCGTCTTGCCATAAAAGGATCATCTTCTAGCTCCCCTTGTATCAGACAGCAAAACTCGAACCGTCGCTCAAAGTCTCCTGGTGTCAAGGTATGTATAAATTTTGGTTTGTAAGGTCGAAAACTGTTTTCTTTCAATATTTTTGAAACTGTATCTTTACCTACGTTATTTGGCAATGTTGCTGACCTTTTGCGTAGGGACTTTTTAGGGTCTTCTATCACAGAGAGCATTACTTGATTTGTAGTTTCGTCATTCGCAACCCTTGACCTCCGTTTCTTATTAAAGTTATTTTCTACATTTCCAAAAGTCTTGAATTTAGTTAGAATATTCCCCACTGTTGTGAAATGTATAATTTTATCGGGGTGTCTGTTGTTAAAAATGTCTGCAGCTTCTCGAAATGTTTTATAATTTTCTCCGACAATTAAAATTATTTCAATTTTATCTTCTTTGCTTAATTTCAGCGGCATTTCTTATTACTATAATATTCAAACTAATGTTTCAATAAACTAATACAACATTTTGGTTGACAATGGCAGTGACAATGGCATTATCAAGAATCGATAAATAAGGAAATTTTGCTGGTATGTAGGTAGGAACAAAAGTAAGAAACTGGACTTGCCAGTAAGAAGCCAAAGTTTTACATTCCCTAAGAAGTGATTTCAGATAGAAAGTAACGAATCTAGTGCTAGATATGTTTTTTTATTCTAAGTAAGATTTTGAATTACATTTTGCTATAAAATAAAAATTAAAGGTACGTGTCTCTTGAGTCAATTTCGATTCTTTGGAATTTTTGACCACCCTGTATATGCAATCTCAAGTTTGAATATTTTAATATTATTTCGGCAGAAAGCAGAACTTTTTATAAAGAGTAACTTTTTTCCGTAAAAATTCCTAATAAAAAAGTTTCCCATATGTAGAGAACTTAAGTAGATACAATGCATATGTGTTCCTAATAACTATGTCCTGAATTAAATTGACTTCACTTTACTATTCCTAATAAAAGGAATTATTCATAATAAGGGAAGTTCCCGGTAAAGAAAATTTATCGATTTTTTTAATCTGTACTGTAAGACATAGGTTTTCGTTTAAAATTTGAAAAAATCGTAAAATTCGAAATACTTGCTCTCAACCCAATTATGTATAACATTTCTTTTTAAACCTTAATTTGTAAGAGCTGTGAATAAAAACTAACTTTTGCTTGCACTTGAAATAAGTTTTTAGGTTACTTAATTGCACCAGTTCTCATTGGTGTAAAGTATGTAAATTATTTATTATATTAAAATAAAATTAAAATAATAAATAAATACTCAATAAAAATACAATGCAGCATAATATTGTAACAGCCTTTGTTTTTATAGATAATTTCATGTATAAATTCCAGATGAAAAGCAACATTGGTATAAACTCCAGGAGCCGTATCATCGGAGCAATTAATCCCCCATGAAATAATTCCAACCTGTTTAGAATGGCATAGCAGTGGTCCACCAGAGTCGCCAAGGCATGCATCTATTCCTTTTGGTGAAAACGTACACATCTCATCAGGTGCTAAATCCACGCCGAAATACTGAAGATATATTAATTTACATTGACTGACTGGTATTATGGGAACTTGGGCACATTGTAGCTCCTTCAAGGCCGCTGGTTTTTCACTACTAGTAATACCCCATCCCATTATTGTGCCCTTAGTACAATCTGGTTCATTGCTTTTACTAGGCAGTGCAACAATATCGATATGTTTCGATTTGCTAATAGGTTTCTTTAACCTAAGCAGAGCAATATCATTCATTAGCTCATCTAAATTGTAGCTTGAATATAAAAATATTTTTGATATTTCCATAACTTCAGGAACAGCTTCAGGGTTATTTATTCCCGCAATTACTACGTACTCTTCTGGACTCGCTGAGTAAAAGCAATGAGCTGCACTCAAAACCCATGCATTTTCAATAAGTGTTCCCCCACAAAACCGAGTTTTGTCTGAACCTTGTTTAGGTCTTTCCAGTATTGCAACCATGAAAGGATACATTTCTGTTGAACACTTATATCCATTTATAATGCGCACTTCGGGAGGGCTTCCATATGAAAGTTGTTTCCGAAAATTAAAATGTGTATTTGCGAAATTGTAAGTAATACATTTTAGGAGAACAAATAAATATTTTGACAAAAAATACTTTGACATTGCTATACCCATTGTAAAGCTTGGTTCATGTAAGAAAATTTGGTATAAGCAATGACTTAGGCATTAAGGCATTTCGATTGGTTTGTTGACGTCAAGTGACTAAAAACAACCATGCGTGTCTCAGATAAACTCAAATACTATAAGGCTTGTGCATTTTTTTAATGAGTAACAAAAGAAGATTTATATTTAAAATAAAAAAGTAAATCCATTAATTAATTACACTGGCCGACAAGATTTTTCTAACACAGGCCAGCTCATTATTGTCACAATGAAAATACTCTGCCAATAATAAAAAAAATATTCGGAAAGCCATAATACGTATCATTTTTTAATAGCCTAATTAAAACCTTTTATATTGGCAGGTAAATAATTTTATTGTGGGGTCACTAAATGGGTTGTTTTAGTACAAAAAATTACCTAGACTGGGTTACTAACAACACTAGACATAAAATAAACGTTAAAGATCACTTTTCTGTCGAGTTTCGAATTGAGTGGTTCTCTGTGTATCGATAAGCAAGTGTATGTCAAGACAAGAATGTTGAGTCAAACGCGCCGAAATTGCAAAATTTCTCCTGACAAATTTTGTTATATTTGTGGAGAATTTATAGTGAAATCACAAGCCAGGTCATTTTCCGAAAATGTAAAAAAAGCCTACTTTAAATATTTTGGTGTGTTAATTGGGGATCAAGATAAGCGGTGGGCTCCCCATGTGTGCTGTGTTAGTTGTAGTGTATCGTTGGTGCAGTGGATGAAGGGAAAGAGAAAAAGTATGCCTTTTGCAGTTCCAATGGTATGGCGAGAACCCACCAATCATTCTGACGATTGTTATTTTGCCTGACAAAGACTGAAGGTTATTCCAAAACGGGAAGGCACAATAAAGAATATCCAAATTTGGAATCTGCCATACGACCTGTTCCTCATAATGCAAATTTGCCAGTGCCGATTGCGCCTTTAAATTGGGAAACCATTAATTTGGGAGATAATGGAGATAACGCATCATAAGGCAGCTCAGAAGAATAGTGCACCGATCCCACTTTTACCACATTTTATTGTTCAAAGTGAATTAAATGATTTAGTACGTGATTTGGGGTTATCCAAGCAACAGTCAGAACTTCTGGGTTCCCCGTATTAAGGAATGGAACCTATTGGCCAAAGAAACAAAAATTACGAATTTCAGGAAAAGAAATGCTATGTTTTCTGAATTCTACAATATAGAAAATTCGTTGTGCGCGTGTACTAGTATAGACAGTTATTGCAGGAACTTGATCTTGATTGATTTAGTTTGAGAGTAATCTCCAAAGCTGGGT